>QARZ01041083.1:72919-91742 GCA_013407115.1 Glycine latifolia
TTTTTGTAATACTTCTTCTGATTCTTCAAACACTTGAATCTAACAAAGATGACCATCTTTTGGTTAGAGCCGCCGAGTTGCCGGGATGCCGATGGATCAGATTCCGAGCAGGGGTTGTGTTTTTCTAGTTACACCCCGTGGTTTTGATAATTATACCCCGTCGTTTAAACTCTTGTCTTCTTGTAAAATACTTATATGTTTCTTTTGACATGATTACTTATACTTACAAGTAAATGACTTGTCTATTTATATATATATATGTGTGTGTGTGTGTGTGTGTGTGTGTGTGTGTGTGTATGTGTATTTGGGATGTCTGATGCGTATCTCATTTACGTGTTTATTTTGTGATGATGGTCATTACGTGCTCACGAAAAATTTACCATCGTTTTCGTAATCAAATTAAAGGGAGTTTTCATTTAAAAAAATATTAATGGCATGATTAAGAGTTAGTGATACAGTAGCGACGTGTAGGATCGTTATACTATTCCATCGAGTGAAGATCCAGCTGTTATACCTGACAGGGAAATGTTGTGTGCAAAGGGTCGTCCAAGGTCCACCAGAATACGTAATGAGATGCACAAAGTTGAAACAAGTCAAAGACACGTAAAATGCGGAATTTGCAAGCAAGTTGGACATAATCAGAGAAATTGTCCTACTCATTATGGTACTTCATGATTTTGTCATTATGTTTTTTAAATTAATGTTATGTTAATGTATTTCATTTATAAATATGCTGTCTTACCCCCTGTATTTGGTTGCGAGAGGTGATATTACTCATCATGTTTTGCATGTGATTACACATACGGCGATCATGTTTTCAAAATGGAAAACTAAATAACAAATTAGGTGGACGAAAATGGGGCTCTGCCGACATTGCACCCTAAACCCTAGACCCTAAATCTTAAACCCTAAACACGAAACCATAATCCATAAACCAAACATCCTAAACCATAAACCCTAAAACAAACACCCTCGACCCTCAACCCTAAACACTAAACCAAACCCCCTCAGGAGAAAACCCTAAACCCTAAACCTTAAATCCTAAAGATGAAACCATAATCCCTAAACCAAACATCATAAACCCTAAACCCTAAACCCTAAAACAAACACCCTAAACCCTAAACACTAAACCAAACCCCATTTGGAGAAAACCCTAAACCAAACACCCTAAACCCTAAACCCTAAACCAAACACACTAAACACTAAACCTGAACATGAGACTCATAAATAAAATTGAAATATAAATTTGGGGTTGTTTTGAAACCATTTACGCTTATGGGGAGTCAATGAGGGCCAAATAGGCGTGACTGAACATGTCCAAATAGGGCATGACTGAACACGCCTAAATTTGGGCATCATTAACCCCTATATAAGCCAGACACTCCCACTCCCACACAACATACCTCCGCAATCGAAATTCAATCTGAATACTATAGCATTCTTAGGAGAAACAAGCAGTCAGACCATTGGTAACTCCAAATTAGCATTCACTTTTCCAAATGGATCAATGAAACACAACAAAACTGGTGTTCTTTTCAATGTCCTACTCCAATACCAATGCGAGTTCCTAATGAGTGTTCTTTTCAAACACTCAAGAGTTGGATGCACGACACCCTTCTGCTAACCAAGGACCATTTGTTGATGAAATCTATTACCGACAGTCATCCCTACATGTAGGTCAACAATATTTTTTTCACTCTCTGCAACTCACAAATGATGATGATGTTTGCACAATGTTAATGTGCAATGACCAAATGTCAAGTGTTAGCCCTATAGAAATATTATGCACCATCAATAGAACACTCGATGGTATACTCAACCTAGTTTGATCCACCATCGCCCTACACATGATGCAATGCTATATTACAACGACAAGTGGAACATAGCACGACAAGGCGATTTTGTGGGTTATTCCTTCACTGGAACAAATCCAATAAGGTTTGAAATTCCTTCAAGATGCAACATTGAAACACTTAAGGATGTCATCAAGCAAGTTGCGCCTGTTGGGGTTCCCCTTTATGGAATTCACAACTCACAGGTGGTAACAAAATTGTTTTTTCGACAACCAGCCCATGCAAAATATTCAGACTACACAATCGAATATCACATAATAGAGTTGACAAGCGATGAAGACGTGTTAAAGATGTTAGCAGAATCCAACTACTGGAAACGTTTTTGTCCAATAGAGATTTTAGCTATTTTTAACAAACCAGTTACCCAAATGGAATGAGACATGGCCATAATGCTGACTAGAATGATTCATTGTATTAAGAAGTGTTTATGAAGTTTGGTAATCTATTACTAGAATGATTCATTGTATTAAGTAGTGTTTATGAAGTTAAGAAATAAAATCTATTACAAACTAAAATGAAAAAAAACAAACGGCACAAAAACTAAGACTCTAGTGGCCACTGATAATGACGCCCCTGACGATTAGGTAGCCTCCGTCTACGTGGTTGCGGAGAAGGGTCTGGCCCAAAAGGGCCTGGCTGAGAAGGGTCTGCCTCATAAGGGTCTACATAGGGAGGTGGACATGGAGTGGCCTGCTCTGGAAATGAGGGCCGAGGATGCTCAGCAGTTGGGGTGGCATACGATACATCTGACGGCCAACCCCCACAACTTGCTACAGAATAATCAAGCTGGGAGAGCGTCTCCTCAATGTCGGCACTAGTCCACTCCACAGGAGCTACATCACTACTGCTCCCAACATCCGCTGATGCCATCACCATTGTAGTAACCATATATACAGGCTGGGTCTGGGAGTGAGCCGGTGGAGGCATATGACTTTGCGTACTGAATCCCTCGTACCCCATGTCCCCCTACTGACTAGACTCGTAACACAAGGGCTGGCTGCCGTATGTCGATGCTACAATTGGAGGCCTAAACCAACCCTGAGTGGGAGGCCTGGGAGTTGCAATGGGCTCAGGAACATGCTGCCCAGGCTCCTCCAGGAGACAACTCTCTCTGAAGATAGACATTATGCGACCGACCTCTTCCTGCGCCCACTCACGGGTGTAACCCGGCCACTGCTCATGACCAAGCGCGAAGTACAACATCTCCAGCCCATCAAACTATAAATTAAAATATATAAACATTAGTGTGAATCATGTTCTTTATCATAATAAATATAAAATGACAAATTATAATGCCAGCAAAACTTACACCACAACCACTCTTGGCAGCCATCTTCAAGATGTACCGCTTCCCATTTTCCCTGTACCAAATCATGTACTCATGGTTTGGTGACATGAAGCCCTAAAGCAGAGGGGGAAGGTCGATGTGCTGGTCCCTAACCTCCCAGCGTCTAATAAATGGTCTCAGCTTATGGACCCAGTTATCTTCTCGTTTACTGTGCAAGGAAAGGTCATGCACACCCTTCAGCTTCCTGGGAATACATGGGATTGGTTGATCCCTCCCAAATTGGCGCATGCATCTATCCGGTTGCAAATACTCAACTGTGTGGAAGCATATAACAGGAGTAGTTGTCATCCATAACAGTCACTGCTGCTTAGATGCACCAAGAAAGTCGTACTCTCCATATGGTTGCCAAACCACCTACACATACCAAATAAACACACAATTATGTAACGACATGGACCACAAATGCACAGTTAAGAACACTTAAAAATAACTAAACGTACCTCATTCTGACTGAGGGATTCCAATCTCATCTTATACCAGAGCAGCTCGTGTGCTCCAAACCAGCCTAAAGCATTAAACCTTATTTCAAAATAACTAACATTAGAATATTATAACACTGAATTCCAACAATTGTTAAAAAACAAAATATACTAACACATACCAGTGTCCGTAATGCCACTCCGGGTGAGTAGGTTGCGGAATAGCTGAAGTAATGGGTGGGAATCTTAGCCACGCCCACACCTCGCACATTTGTCTAAACAAATGTGCAAGGACCACAGAGCCCCAACTATATCCTCCAATCTCCTCGAAGTCCCCAACAAGCAATGGCACGTAATGCGCTACAACCATGCCCCCCCGGATCTGTCGCTCAGTAGCCATGCTCCAAGAAGTCGAGCAATGTGCGCCTTCATAAAGCGCATCACAACGACCAAATCGGAAAGTACCTCACCGCAGTGCGCAAACTGTCTATCAAAGAAAGACAGACGCAAATATCCACCTCTAAGCTCGGTGTCTGGCTGAGGTTCATGACCAAAAACCTCCTCAATGACGGTGTCCCATCGGCTACGGTGACTCCTGTAACGATTTTGCCCTCGGTGGACAATCCTAAAATACCAGCCACATCTTCCAACGTGATGGTCATCTCTCCCTACGTCATATGGAAGCTATGGGTCTCTGATCTCCACCGCTCAACCAGAGCACTAATAAGCGCAGGATCGATCTAAAAAAAAAATTTAACTAATCAATTCATATGTACAGTTATAAAAAAAATTGTTTACTCATTTCCTACTTGCATATATGAATATGTCGCATGCGTGCGACATGTAGAAAGTCAGCATTTCTTAACATATCACGAATGATGTCAGGTATATCATCGTGATGTGGCCCCCCCGTCACTTTACCACGTCGAGTCTTCAACAGTCGAGTTGTGTCCTCATTCCACACAACTTGTGAAATGTGGGTCCGCTGAGTACGCCTACGCAAAATACCCCACTTATACGGGGTAGGGATAACACGTGTCGTCGAATTCATGGGCTCACCCTCATCATCGGATCCAGAGCGCGAAGAATCAGTCGAAGATGAATCAGCCATCTAATGAGTATCTTAATATAAATAAATGAAAATTTAAATTAAAAAAAATTAACTTCGGTCCACAAAACATTACAAATAATTATCCTATCAAATAAATTAAACCTAATGTACGTCGCTAACAACCCTAAACCCTAAACCCTAAACCCTTAACCCTAAACCAAACACCCTAAACACTAAACAATGAACCATAAAACAAACACAGTAAACCCGAAACCCTAAAACAAACACCATAAATACTAAACCGTAAACCCTAAACACTAAACCAAATAACATAAAGAATCAACCCTAAACCATAAACCAAACAACATAAACCAAACACCCAAAACCCTAAACACTCAAATAAACACCATAAACCCCAAACCCTTAACCCTAAACCCTAAACCCCAAACCCTAAACCTGTAAACCAAACACCCTAAACACTAAACCATTAACCTAAACACCATCAACGCTAAACTATAAACCCTACACCCTTAACCCTAAAACATAAACCCTAAACTCTAAACCCTAAACACCCTAAACCCTAAACCCTACATCATACACCCTAACAATTTTCTACGAACTTAACATCTACGTCGCTAACAATTTCATATGGCACTAACAATTTTCTAATTCAATAATATAACATTAAATAATATGCAAAATTATTAAATTCACTTACTTGTAGGCAGAGCTTCGCTACAGAAATAATCTACTCAAACTCTACAGAGAAAACTAAAAAATTTTAGAGAGAGAAGGTGAAATAGTAAGAATGGTAAAAAAATAATTTTTTTTGACATATATAGCACTCAAACATGCTTAATTTAGACGTGTTTGACAGCTCCAGATTTCAAAATATTCTCTAAACAGCCTCAAATTTCAAAATATTTTAAAAATTTGTATTATTTTTAAAAATTTGCCTAATGATAACTGTCCAAAGAGAAAGGGTAAAGGGAAACAGTTGACTTGCTAGTCATCCATTCAAGTGTGGTGTACGTAAGAAGCGGCAGCAGAAGTACACACAAACGACGTTAACAAAACCGTGAGATTGGATTAGAAGAGAAGCAGCGGCGATGCAGGTCCAGTAGTAGCAACGGCGAAACGGTGCAGAGACACCCTCCGTTTCGAAGTCTTGGCAAAACCGGACAACCCACCTGAAAGAGAGAGAAAGAGAGTACCAGTAGTCAATAGCAGTCAAAGACACATATACCCCGACACACCACAACACACCTAGCTTTCTTCCTTTCTTTCTTTCAAAACCCACTCTCCATCAAATATCAATCAATCAAAGAAAGAGCCAGCGAGAAAATGAAAAGTCGTGGTGGAATCATCATAGACTGAAGAGAAAAAGAAGTTGCTGTGCACTGTCATGGAACAGGATGAAGAGACGCAGCAGAAGCAACGAGTCACTGACTCGTCCCTCTCCACTGAGTCACGCACTTCCACTCCTTCTGATGGAGCTCCACCCAACTCGGAAACCCTAGTTCTCCGCTCTTCGCTTCCGCATGACCTTGCCACTCGTACGCCGCGTTTTAATCGCTCTTTCTCCTATCTCTTGTATTTTAATGAAAGTAGTGAATACAGGATAATATTGTGTGGTTGATGCCGCAGATATGCATGGAAGCTCTACCGCACGTAAGGGTGGAAAAGCTGAGAGTAAGGTTGGAGCATGTTTATTTTGTTAATTATGATTATACTAAAATATGTTTTTAGTCTCTACACTTTCGGTAAAAATTGGTATTAGTTTCCTATTTTAACTTTGATCAATTTGATTCCTTACCTTAGAAAAACCAAATTTGGTCCCTAACCTCAGAAAAACAGTGGTTTTGGTCTCTCATCCCACGGCTTTTTGTAAAGTACAAAGACCAAATTGATCAAATGGAAACTAAAACCATGTTTTACCGAAAGTACAAGGACTGAACATTTTTTATACTTAATTTTGAGTCATGAATTTCAAAGCTTGTTTTGCTGTTGTGATTCTTTTGAATTTTTTAATGCTGGTTGGTCTCTGGTACATTATGAAGGGATTCTTAATCGTTATTGGTGCTTCTTGTTCTTATGAGCTGCTGAAGATTAATCAATCAACTTAATTAAGTGCTTATTTAATAAGTGTTTGTATAAGATATGTTTCTATGATTGAAGATGAAATAAAGTTCAATTGTTTTCATAGCTGAAAACTGTATTTACAAAAGGAGTCTATTGAAATAAGCTAAAAACATCTTATGGATATATCGTAAATGATTTTTATTAGCTCTCCCAAACAAGTGCTCACATCATAAGATAAGTCCAAATAAGCTGTAAATAAGTTATTTAAAAAACCCCTTAGTGGATTTTTGTGTTACTGTTTTTAAGAACTTGGCTTTTTGCGAGGATGTGCAATCTGAAACTCATTAACTGCTTGAAGGTTATATGCCTTCTTGGGCCTTTAAAATCATTTGTAGAGGCTTAGAAACTTGGGATTACATGAAACATAAAAAGAAAATGAGAAGTAAACTCCAGATTCTAACTATATGATTATTCCAAGATAGTAAAAATAAATTAAATTTAATCAAGCCCCCATGAATCCAGCTAAAAATGCATGTATGTTCTTCCATGAATAAGTGGACAGGAGTTTGATACTTTGATTCATGCTTTCCCTTTGTAATTCATTTAAATTCCAGTACAACAAGGTATCCATGGTTCTAGCCCCAGAGGAGGATCACAAGGGGCATGCTAGAGATATGAACCATTCATCAGTTTTCACCTAAGAGCTTTTAGGGCTTAATTAGTCTTTGAAGAGCTCCTGATTTTGAAGTTTGGCTTCTAGTCTTCATCAGCCAAGATGCATTAATGATGGATCGAGAGTCTTATTCTGGAATTTGTATGGTTTTATGAACAATATATATCCAATGATGAATGGTGATCTAAAACTGCAACCCACGAAACTTCCTTAAATTCATAGTAACATCTCCTAGGTGGGAACTCAAGTTGCATTTTATTAATTGGTAAGTTGATTGCTTTCTTGATGAACCACACCCAACATGACATAATGCAAATTTTTGGATTCAAATTAAGAATGAAAAAGTTGCATCTTCTTTAAATCCCATTAATTTGGTTTCATTAAATTCATTAAATGAAGTGCACCATTTTCTGCTCAGGTGTCAGCTCAGCCTCCTGACGAGGAAACTATTGTAAAAGATGCAGTTGAGGAATCTCAAAAACAGACAGAAAATCAACTTCAGTCTGTTTGTTCAACTTCATTACCTGGACTATCACCAACTTCTATTTCACATTCTTTATCATCTGCCCTTAGTCCAACTGTACCACAACAGAGACCGTCTCCTCCTAAGGCTAATAGTGTACAAGTGCCAAAAGTAGACAAAGGAACACCTTCTGATGGTACAACCTTATCTTCTGTTTCTGTTGCAAGGGTATCTGCATCTGATGGATACAACTGGCGGAAGTACGGCCAGAAGCAAGTGAAGAGTCCTATGGGTTCTCGAAGCTATTACAGGTGTACCCATTCAAATTGTTGTGCTAAGAAGATTAAATTTTGTGACCATTCAGGACATGTGATAGAGATTGTTTATAAAAGTCAACATAATCATGATCCCCCGCATAAAATTGATACCGCTAAGGAAAGTAAGCTCCTGCCTTCCTGTGAACCTAAAGTAGAAAGCAGTATTTCAAAGCAGTCTACCAAAGTTTTGAATGATTCTGATCCATCATCTTCTCCAAAAGAACCCTTACAAGAAGCACCTTGCAGTGGTGATAAGAATCTAGAAAACTCATCTAATGTTGAGAATGGAAAAATTCTTTTGAATGAAGAGCATGTTAATGACCCAGAGCCAAAAAGAAGGCAAGTTGCATGTGAATTCATTTTCTTCATAAGAAAATAATTTAAAGAACAAGTACTTTTTCTTCTAATTATGGCTGGATCTAATGGTCTAATGCTCTTCTCTTAATATGATAACTAGATTAAACAATGGTGATTTGGATACGGCAGTTAAACCAGGCAAGAAAACAAAGTTTGTTGTACATGCGACAGAGGATGTGGGAATATCAGGTGATGGATACCGGTGGCGCAAGTATGGACAAAAGTTAGTGAAGGGAAATCCACACTTCAGGTGCATGGATATATTTTGCTTGCTTTCTTGTCATATTTTAAAATAAAACCTATATTTATAATTCCTTTCTTTTGTGGAAGACTATCTTCAATGTGGAATTTTATAAATAAGTTTCCTGTTTGATTTGGTTTTAAAATCTTAACCTAAATGATGGCTATTTGGTTTATTTAATTTGGTGGTAAGGATCAAGGCAGTAGTACATTTGAGTATCAAATCCATTAAAGATACTGTTTTCAGAAAAATGTTGGAAAGTCACCTTAATTGCGGTCACCCCTAACCTACCTTATTTGCAGCCTCTTTGGGGGCTGCGTTAATTGCTAGGTGTTTAGTTCCACATCAAGCAAAATTTTGTATGTGCTTTTATTTATGTAAAATGACATTGTTTTGGTTGCTCATGCCATGGAATGCTTCTTAATGCTTATGAGTATTTTGTTTTAAATCAAAGCTTGCATGTCTCCTTTTAATATTCTATGAAATGCACCAAATCATTACCTGACACCACTTATGCTGGGATTTGTTTTTCGACATTCTTTGGGTAGGACTCTGTTTTAATTTTTTAGTTGTCTACTGTAAAACCCTTAACAAATGTATGCAGGGCCAAATGGTAAAGGTAAGAAACATTAAGCAGCTTCTCATTAATTATTCTGTTTGAGAAGGATATGAATCTCCTTGCAAAAGTTGTGTTTCAGAACATAGCTCTTATGACATTGTAAAATCAATTCTCAAAATATTAAAATATACTGAACCATACATTTTTCTTTCACTACCTGACCACGAGCAGCTGCTCAAGCATAAAATAAGTTAATCCGAAACACACAATATAAGTTTCTAGTATGCACAATCAAGGGTTGGTATGTAGCTTAGTATGCCTCTAGAATGTCCACTAAACCCAAAGTTAGTCTTGATAATTGAAATAGCAACTGATATCTGGAGGAGGATTTTGTGCCTGTGAAGTACCATGGTCATCTCCCCACCATTCTTTATATCTTGTAGTCTGGTAAGATGGTCTGTGGCAATTAGTAGTCAAGGATATCTGTCTGCTGACTCTGCTCTCATATGCTTATAAGGACATAAAAGAATATTATTATAAAACGGATGATTTTACTCTTATCTGGGATTTTATAACTTCCATTATTTGATTTAAGGGTGCTATGTTTAAAATTGCATCTAAGTTGGGCATGGGTTTCAGATTCCTTTGGTTGCAACATGTGATGATGGGAGCATCTTATTGGTGTCTTTTGGGGACACACAATGGCGGATCCAGGACCCTGAGTCAGTGGAGGCAGTTTATTTAAAAATAATAATAACTATTATTTCATACATATGAAAAGTAAGATAAATATCAAAATCAAATGCAATGAGTTGAAAGGGGAATGAAATGTCCAACTAAATAAGGCATAGAAGTACTTAGTGAGTTGAAAGGGGAACGAAACATAAGAAAAAAATTAGCCAATAAAACACATAATTGAATTTGAATTCAACATGATAAGTTAAGAAAAAAAGTATAACATGCATATATATATATATATATATATATATATATCATGTAAACATATATATGTAACCCCATCCTAGTTACAAAATAGTAGAAAAACAGTAAAAAAACATAAAGGTACTTAAAACTTCAAAACACCAAGAGGTAAGTGGAGTTGAGATGAGAGAAAACAGAGTAGGTGTTGAGTTGCAGAAACAATGCAAAGCAGAGAAGGGAAGGGTGTCTCGCAGTCCAACAAACAAAGAACATCAGAGAAGGTGTGCTGAAAAAGATGAGAGAGGAGTGAGTGAAAGAGAATCGTGGGAATAAAATTGACGTGTGAGTGAAAGAGGGGATGAGGGATTTAGGGGGCAGTAATTTTTTGTTTATTGGTAAAGGAAGAGTGGTAGTTTTCTTTTTTTAGGTCGAAGGGGGTGCAGCATTATTTGCACGTAGAAGGAATAGAAGAGTTGGACTTTGGGCTTAAGTTTAGAGTTTTTTGGGCTGCAGCAGTTCGATTTAAAATACTGGGTCGCAAACAAGAGCCTGTCCACCACAAGTCTCGATCTTCAACATGATCCAGCTCGATCCACAGAAACTGTGACCCAAAGTAGAAGCAAACTCGGAGAGGATGAAGAAGATCATAAAAGTGTACAATCTTACGCTTCAAATCTCAATTTTGACTACCATGCTTATATTTTCTGAAAGTCGGGTGCAGTGGGTTCAAATTATAAAAATAGAGGGCGCAAAAAGATAACAACTACAAATATATACTTATATTTTCTGAAAGTCAGGGGGCACCCCCTCAACAACACTTGGGTCTGCCACTAGGGACACATTTTGCCAGGCTTCTACACAGGAAATCAGCAAGTGTCAGCTACTTAGATGCATATTTGTTTTTATTGTTAAAAGCCACCCTGGCACAAAGTTGCAAATGTATTGAAATTTTTCACATGCTAAGTTTGAATTTCCATCATTATGTTAGGAGATATAACTATATAAGTAATAATGGGATGATCCCTTCCCAATCAGAGGATTAGAAAGTTGTATTGTTAGTAGTATGGTCCTTTCCTTCTGTATTTTGCTGAGAAGAGCTGCTTCCTATGGGAAAGCAAAGGTACTAAGGTAGGGGGCAAATATTTAAGTGATGAAACTGCAATTCTCGAAAAGTTTTATATGGGATGATAACTTTTTTGTTCTATTTGGCTATTGTCTCTTTGTTTTGTGCTTATCGATGTGATGTGCCTTGGATTTTCAGAAACTACTACAGATGCACTACTGCTGGATGTCCTGTCCGAAAGCACATTGAGACTTCTGTGGATAATTCAAAAGCTCTCATCATAACATACAAGGGAATGCATGATCATGACGTGCCTGTGCCCAAGAAATGGCATGGCCCGCCAAGTGCTTCACTTGTGGCTGCACCTGCTTCAATGAACAATGTGCAGTTAAATAAAACTGGCTTGCTACAAAACCAGGAAACTGAAGGTCAACGTTCAGAGGACACAGAAGGAGAAGTAACCGGGGAAGCGTTGGACCTTGGTGGTGAGAAAGCAATTGAGTCAGCTCGAACTCTTTTGAGCATAGGCTTTGAAATTAAACCATGTTGAATACATCTTTCATAAATCATGCAGCTGCATTGCATCTATATAAATTAACTGCTAGGCCTCATGTAATTTTGGTGGTTTCCCACGTATATCTTCTTTTTCTTAATTTCTTTACCCATGTATGTAGTCTTTTAGTGGAGCAGTTATATTTACTTGTACACAACGTTCAGCTGGTCTGAAACAGCTTGCGTAGTCGAGCGAATATGGAATAGACTTGTATCTTATTCTCATGGAGAGAGAGAATAGGTGAGGATAGTGTTATCATTCAAGTTTACTCACATTGTTTTGTTTGAGTGTAAATAGAAAGGAATCAAATAGAAAGTAAGACAATAGAATAAAAATATGGGATTTCTGCTGTTTATTTGGGAGGAAAAACAAGAGGGAAATCTTTTTCTTAGGGGTCTACAAGGAAAAAGAAAACTTCCCTTCGAATTCTTATAGAATAAGAGGGAAAATATTTCTTTTATCCATTAAAAAAATAAGGCAATATTTTTCTAATAAATTAGAAAAATAATGAATAATTTTTTGTTAAGAAAAAATAATAAAATTAAAAAGATCATTTTTTATGTTTAAATTAATTTAATTATTATAAATTTATTTTTATAATTTACTTATCTTTTTCAATCTTTCTTTTTTTCTCATCTTGATAAATGAGGCAGAATTATTTATTTTTATATTTATTCATCCGAACAACACATTATTTACACAATGTTTTTACGCTAGCACACAATGTTTTTACTCTAGCACTAGGCATTAGATAGTATATAGAAAATTCATATTATCATATTATACTGTTAATTATACTGTTTACTATAGTACAATATTATAGTATTATTAAATAATTTATTCAAATGAAAAAATAGTTTTTACCATTTTTTCCTATGACTATAACCATTTTTTATTAAAATTTCAAAAGCAAAAACACCCATAAGAAGCATGACTTGGCATGTTCAACATGGCTGGCCATTAGTCAATCATGGTATCAATTAAGCTTGTCAATTAGGCTTAATCAAAATTTCTTTTGTACAAAAGCCTTAGATCTTATCTTCACAATCTTTAAAAGCAATTTTTGGGGACCTTCTTCCTCATTTTTGCGAGTTCAACCAAGGGAGAGAGGGATCCATTTCTTTCTTCTTCCAAGAATCATACAAGTGTTCTTGAGGTTTCTTCCATCAAAGCTTTGTAAGGGGCACTTAATCTTCTTTCTCTTGTTTTTCTTACCAAATTCATGCAAGCTTCTCATTCATGGTTCAAAAATTTCATTTTCACTCTTAGAAGTTTAGAGACATCAAGGACCTGAGCTCTTTGTTCATATGAGTCATTTTGTGTAACTTCATTCATGGTAAGGGGGGTCTTTCCACTTCTTGAACCCTAACCTTGTTGCCATTGGAAGCTAGGCTTCATTGCATGTTGATTTGATGTTCAAATATTCGTAGCTACTGTCTTGGTTGGAATTGGAGTATATGTTGTTTTTTTGGAAATTATAAGGTTAAAAATTAGTTATTTAGGTGTTAAAACTTAGGGTTAGACTTAAATTTCATTTAAATCGGATTTTTCTAACAAAAGTTATGAATAAAACAAGTTTTAGGATATTTTATCGGATAAAATCTATCACAAAATTATACTGGTAGTGGGAGTTGTATGGATTGCCTTTCTTAAAGTTGTGACCACAAAAATGAGTTTGTTAGGTGTGAAAATGTAGAGCAGCATATAAGACTCATGAAAAATCGATTCTTGGAACAATGAAAATAAAATAGGAGCAAAACTTTGTAAAATTGAGTGGTAGAGTAATTTTAGACAGTAGACAACTTAACATTGGAATCCATGTCTCTGAGCAAAGTCACCTTAGGATTTTTTTATTTTGGATCTATTGATTTAATTGTTATATTATTGTTGAGATAAACTACAAAATTTGATGATTGATGCATGTTCTGGAATCGTAATGATTCTCTGATGATAAAATAATGATATGCATGCATGTATAATTACTATTATTATTGGCGAATGATAAGTCCGACAAAGTGTGAACTCCAAAAAATTATATTTGTGGTGTGTGAGTTTATATTATGCTATATATTTGTATATGGTTATTTTATCTGTACACCTTGTGGTTTGGGTACAGGCGTGTCCTGTAATGACCCGCCTCGTCGCTACCGTATCACTAACTCTTAATTACTCTAATAACAAATTTTAATGAAAATCCCTTACGTTTGATTATGAAAATGTAGTAAATTTCTCGCGAATACATAATCATCACCATGAAGCACATACGTGGATAAAAATACAATTAACATTGCAAATCATTCACAGGTAAAAACGTAATATAATTGTGTTTACAAATATCCAAACGTACAAGTTTTACAAAAGAAAACAAGAGACTAATCTATGGAAGAGTTGATTGTTAAAACGCAACTCTTATCCGGGATCAGATCCATCGTCATCCCGGCAGCTCGGCGACTCCGACCAAAAAGATATTTCCCTCCAAACACCTAATGTTGTTCGTCTGCTCACACAAACGAGAGTTCGTGATCATCACAGGTACCAATCCACACGGTACAAACAAAGCAAATGTGAGTTTACCATGTAAAACAACAATAATGGATAACAATAGTTTGAGAAGGCAATCCAAACATCACGGTGTCATCACAACACCCAGGCATTTCATAACGCAACCAACATGGGCAAACCATCCAAACACATTCCACAAGTCAACCTATAATGCTTAAATGATGCATGCTCCTGACTCATCTCTCAGCATGCAATGTGGTACCATCCCGAAAATAAACCATCACAGGTAGATGATGCAGTAGGATGTCAGGGTCACTCTGTCGTGCACAGGCCGCTCCCCCCACTGGTGATCAGCCATGGGTCTCAGTAAAGGAGTTCCAAACAGATGTGTCCACCATTACTTCCGTACTCTGAAGCCAATCATCTTATTTTCGTCGTGCAAATGAAGTATGTCACATGGGCATCATCAATGCATGACCCCGCTAGGAACAAATCCTTCCTCACAAGGGTGACCCGCCATGCACCCCTCATGTACATACATACCGCCCCAACGTGGGCTCACCGATGAAATGACCGTGGCTATAAACAAATCCTCCCTCGCAAGGGTAACCACCCGATCATTACACCATTCGTGTATATACATAGCATACGACCTTAGGCGCCTCAATTTATGACTCGGCCAGGAACAAATCCTTCCTTGCAAGGGTGACCCATCATACATCCCCATGGGTATCTATGTATATTCACCCGCATTCGATAACCATGGCATCATCAACGTATGACCCGGCCAGGAACAAATCCTTCCTCGCAAGGGTGACCCATCATACACCCCCCATGGTATCAATGCAAAGATCATCACCTCAAAATAATTACGTATACTGACCTCAACTGCTTACAACATAATTACATACGTTCATAACCTATATACCAATCATAATACACAACATAAACTAGTGAGCCGGTGTAAAGTATTGGGTGTCCAGGTTGACACTTAGATATAACACTTTTATGATTAGGGGGTAAGAACCCGAACAAGGTCGGATAAGGTCAGACAAGGGTGGACAAGGGTGGACAAGATCAGACAAGGGCGGACAAGGGCGGACCTTGGATTTTATATAGTGTTGAGGACGGACCCAGCACTATGCAATCGATTACATAAGCGTTTGTAATCGATTAAAACACAACACTAGAGAAAATAAATGAGCCCAGGGTCATTAACTCGGCAGCTCTTAAAGGAGGATAGGGAACGAGCTCAACTGTTCTCAAGGGAAGGAACGGGCCTGGGAAGGGAACCTGGTAGCTTTAAAGAAAGGACACGAGTTCAACCAAGTAGGAAAGCTTGATAGCTCTCTTCAGAAAAAGACACGAGCTCATCCGAGTAGGAAAACCCGATAGCTCTCTTAAAGAAAAGACATGAGCTCATCCGAGTAGGAAAACCCGGTAGCTCTCTTAAAGAAAAGACACGGGCTCATCCGAGTAGGGAGCCTTGGATTTATAAAGTGTCAAGGGAGGACTCAGCACTATGCAATCGATTACATAAGCGTGTGTAATCGATTAAAACAGACAAGACTTACTTGATACAACAGGTAAGACTTTTGATTTTATTAATACCATGAACCTGCACAAGGTTGTCCAAGTTACGAATGCCGAGTTGTACAAGGTAGACTTTGGTGGGTAATGTGAACCCAGCAGCGAGTGTGTATGATGACTAAGCTAATATGACATCTAGAACTATTGGCGCGTGACACACGTGCCAGGGCCATTTAAATAGACCACTTCTCTACATTTTGACGAAAAAGGGAGACGATGAGCCTCACTAGACGTTATGATTCGGCACACCCATCCCTTGGTTGTCAGAATGAGTTCCCGGACTCAGGATATTGGCGTCCGCCAACAAAGGGCTACTAAGGGTCACATCCAGTATATATATATACTACATAATAAGCTCAGCCCCATCTGCCCAACCCGGCAATCGGCACCCCCATAAACACGACTAAAAGGTATTCTGGAAGTTTACATCGACAACACCAACTTAACAAACAGGTAGCTCTTACAACATCAAACTCTTCACACAAGAACACCATCAAACATCAACATTTCACATCCCATTCGTTAGAAGACATAGTTTTTCTGGAAAAGCAGCACACAACAGGGACATGCAGTTATCTTCATAGTTGGACTCCCTTGCCCCCAACTATGGTATCTAAAACTGTTATCAACACAGTAAACTCCCCTTACCTAACCAGGAGTTCTTCTCTTACAATCTCATGGTGCAGTAAATCTATCCTCTTAAGCGTGAGCTTGTCCGAACGCCACGTTCTCAGGGAAGCCAAGAAAGAAAGAGTCGGGCTCTGTTCTCTTCGAACTTCATGAAGGGTTGTCTAAGAATTCCTCTCCGGTCACGAGGTTCCTCTTGGCATAGGGGTTTCATGGCAGCCACAGTGATCTTAGGTGGTTGAACGTATTTCAGAGTGGTCGAAAGGAGTGGTTTTGGGGTGTGGGTAAGTTTGGAGAGAAAGGGAGAGAAAAGTGCAAAGAAGAAAGAAAGAAGGAAACACGCTTCTGCAGCACCACTCTGCTGTTTATATACATCGCTGACAGGACATGTCCACTTCGCATGTAGGAACAGCAACTACAGACCGAACAGAGTTGACTTACCCTACGTTCACCAAACGCCCATACCAAGACAAAAAGCACACAAACAGAAATTATAACATAAATCAAACAATCAAGCATCATAACACACATCAAACACCAATATTAGAAACTAGAAATTTCAGGGTGTTACATGTCCGACCCTCAGTAAATTGTTTGTTATGATTGTTAGATGGTTGTAATCATAGCTATTATGTTGTCTTTTTTTTTTGTGACAAGTGGTTTCTACCGCTTAAGGGACCACAATTGGTTTCATGAGGCTAGTACAAAAGGCTAAGCCTCGTCTCTCTTTCTTGTTTGTTTGTTTGTATGCATTTGGTGATGCACATGGCATGAGGGCTACGCACGCAATGCGATGGTAGAAGTCAGGAGGATTGGAGAGAGAGTAAGGAATTGATGGTTCTATTTTCTTCTGTAAGAAAATGAGTTCATGTTGAGAAAGTGGATGACGGAATAAGACACACTAGAGTATAGTGGAATGAGAGGTTCGAAGAACTTGGGGGAATTAGCGAGAGGTGACTATCTGGCATTTAGCGCACTTATTTGGGCGGATAACTCACATGTGTAACATCCTCAACTTTTTATCTTGAGCTTATAGTCATGTTTAAATTAATTATGGATATATGATGATAGTTTGATACAAGAAGAGTAGGATATAATTTATTTTAACACAAGCTGTTCAAAACTGTCGACACTCACAAACAGTTTCTGCCACCCGTATTAAAAAATTTATATATCTCTCATTTATTATTCAAATTAGGTGTATGATATATGAAATTAAAGATATAGATGTGAAATATAACATATAAAAATTTCAGCTAAATCTAGATTGTGTCCTGCCAGCAGTAACGAAAACATTAAGAGATGTTATTATCCTAATTTGAACTCGCTGGCAGCTTTGAAGTTTTTAAAATACCATACTTGATTTTTATAACTCCAAATAAGGCATATGATATCTTTTTAGAAAGATTAGGAAGTCTAGTTTAACATAATAAAATATGGGAATTTATGGCCTGATAGATTAGTACAGGATGTAGAAAGAACGAACCATGTGCGGTAAACTTTTTCTAGCTATTTGGAAGAAGAATCTGGACTTGGCAACATGTAACTCCAAGAATTTTGGCACAAGGAGTAAGAGCTTCAGCCAAGATTGGACCAATCAGAATTTGCCTCATGAAAGGTCCCTTTCCACGTGCACATGGGACATTAAATAAGGGAATCTTGCTCCAAAACAATAAACTAGAAGCAAAACCGTGAAGGTGTAGGCTATTGTAAATTTTGAAGGCTGAAAGGAAACAAATAAAATATGTCCTTGTGTGTATGTGTAAGTATGAGAGCCAGGCAATAATCTCAGCTGCCCAGCCATGTTTCACGTATCCTAAGTCCAGCTGCTCAAGTCAAGGATTAAGGAATCTTTGGCTAAGAAAATCTAGGAGATAATGACAAAAGTGTAATGATTAGTTAGTTAAGTTCTAACTAGACTAACTACTAATTCAGTTATAATCCAACTAAGTCACTTAAAAATTAACTTATTAAAATAGTATAAATAGCTAATGATGTTGCAAATTTTCTACACATAAACTCCAAGCTTCACAACTCATCTTACAGCCTATTGCTTTCTTTGCACCTTTCTTTTTACTTTTACCTTCTTTTGTTGCTCACCACCATCACTTCACTTTTACTATCCTATACCTCAATTTTTCTTCTTTTAAATACCTTTTGTTGGTTTCAAAGAAAGCACTTGAAGAATGGACAAGAGATCAAGC
>QARZ01041083.1:115288-139045 GCA_013407115.1 Glycine latifolia
CTACCCCGTCCCGGCAGCTGGCTTCACAAGCACACACACACACACACACACACACACACACACACACACACATATATATATATATATACAATGCGGCCAACCCATCTTGGCAGCCGACATCACCAACACATACACATACAACTCGGCTAACCCATCTCGGCAACCGACATCACCAACACATACACATACAACTCAGCCAACCTATCTCGGTAGTCGACATCACCAATACATACACATACAACTCGCCCAACCTATCTCGGCCAATCCCTACCCGGTACCTAGTACCTTCACGAATACTTCTGCAAAGTGTTTGGGAGCTTTTCTGCATCAAAATTTCAACTCCACACGCATGCACGGGGAGATTCTTACAACATCAACTCCCCCTTTCTAGAACCCCTCCCCAGAACAACCTTAGCACAAACCAACCACAAACACAAGGCGTAACCCATCTATTCAATAAGACGAACATAGTTTTCTGGAAAATGACACACACACGGGACATGCATCCATTGTCCCGATCGGACTCTCTGGTCCTCAACCAAGCTACCTGATACCGTTATTAAACATGATAAGCTCCCATTACCTAACCAGAGGTTCGTTTTGCAGCTACACGATGTGTTGTTCTGTGCTTCCGTTCCGACTAGGAGGACCTTCTCAACGTCGGGCTTTCGTGGCAGCGACGATGGTTCTCGTGGGTTGAAGGTAACACAAAAGGTTGAGGGAGGGAGAGAGTTTTGGGTGTGATTTTTACAGAGAGGACAGAGAAAAGCAAGTGGAAAGCGCAAAGAGAAGAGATGGATACGCTTCCACTGCACACTTCTGCTCTTAAGTACTCAGCTGACAGGACATGTCCACTTTGCGTGTTCGGACAGCAACCACAACCAATCAAAGTTGACTTACCACATTCATCATAAAACATGCATACCAAGCAGAACAATAACAACCAGCACTTATCAAAATAAATCAAGTAATTAAGCAACACCAATACACACATAAACGTCCAAATTAACAACTTATAATCTAGGGTGTTACAGGGGAGAGTGGTCAGTGCACGACTGGATGACCTCGACAAACTACTGAATCATTTTCCTAAGTGAGAGTGTCATGTGGGCACACTTAGGCTATTTCCTGAGGAATTGTACCACATTGCATTTGAGCGTTGAGTTAGGTGCATGCATCATTCTGAGCATAATTGATTTGAATTGTGGAATAAGTTGATGACTAGTTTGTTGAACATTTGCTGAACTGATTGACTAATGAGAGTGATTGTGGTTATTATTATTATTGTTTTCTTGCTAATCATTGTCATCTGGTATTTATTAATCTCTTATTATAAACTCACCCTTGCAATTTTGTATTGTGTGGTTGGTGCCTGTGATGATCGGGAACCTTTGTTTGTGAGAGCATATGTGTAGCAATAGGTGATATTGGAGAGAGATCCTTTTGTTGGAGCCGCCAAGCCGACGTGATAACGTTGGAATTTATTTTGGGAGAGAGTTGTGTTTTTTTATCAACTCTTTCTTAGTTGATTCCTTGTTTCACTTTGATCGGACATGTAATCTCAAGCTTATATATATGTAAAAAATGAATTATGTTTTGACATGTGAATGATATATATATATATATATATATATATATATATATATATATATGTGTGTGTGTGTGTGTGTGTGTGTGTGTATGTATTTACGTATTTGTGCATTTTTGATGAATGTATTATCGCAATAAATTTACCTTCATTTTCAGAATCAAATTAATAGAGTTTTTATTTAAAATTTGAAAATTATAAGTTTAGAGTAGTGATATCGTAGCGATGAGGTGGGTCGTTACAACGATCACTCCTGACTATCATCCACATGATAATGTATAAGACCTGAGAGGATTGGCAACATGGTTTTGAACTAATAGGTGAGAAGTGTGTTAGTAAAGCACTTAGGATCTCGAGGTATTGTTTGCTTAGAGAAATTGCACATAGTGGTTAATTAGGTTGCATGTTGTCTTTGTTTGACTACTATGTTTTTATGGTGTTTGAGGAGCAAAGGACTCACCCTGACAACCAACAACTTTTAGGTATTGAAGATGTCGAGTACACTAAGGCATTTATGGGCTTTGTGTAGCTTGTAGAGGGAGCAGGTATGGCCATGCACTGTTACATGTACCACACGTTACATCTGCCATACTCGAGCCCATGTAGTGCCAGTAGATAGACTAGATGTAGTGCCCATTACTATAGACCATACTTTGACCTGCTATATCCCATGGGGATTCACGTTTTGTGTAGAGCTTTCATATTATGCAGATTCTTGCTTACATTTCTTTATACATATTATTTCTTTTGTGTCACTACTGATGTTATTTAATTATGTAAAGGTTATCATTTTTCGATTAACACGTTTGTTTATTTTTCTTTTAAAAAAAATCCAGGAAGAGGTTTTACAAATTGTGAGTAGCAGTTAAAAATTTTGTCACGTTTTTCTAAAATAAACTAAATAAAAGCATTTTCAAGCAACATTTTTAGTCTAAAATTTGAGGTGTTACACCCCACACTATTTGGCTAGGAGAAGAACTCGAAGGTACTCCGGTATCATTTTTCTCCATTGGAACTATCCTTTTCTCCACACAATTTATCTCCTTATGTCCACAACAACCACAATGGAAACAAATGGAATCTAGCCCTTCATATTGCAGACTAAGCAACTAGCCTCTTTTAATTACTTTTGGTTGAGATAGCTTATTCAGATAATTTTCCACACATATTCTTGCAAACCTCCCTCTCGTTTTGTAGAAGCAAATAACATAAGAATGAGGTTGAATTGTGTTTTTAGAAATTTTAAACTTTTTCTTATATTGAAAACACATTTATCATCTAATGTATATTTAACAAAAAGGATAAAGGAAGTTTAAGGAAAACATTATCAGATGATGAGAAAAATAGTTTTGTTGACAGATCAAAACAAATATAAGATCTAAAAACAAATTCAAACCCTTTGTTAGCTAACACGAAGATAAACAGCAAAGAACACCACACAAGAGTTTATACTGGTTCGGCTCTACCTCGAGACTACGTTTAATTCTTGACAACCCACCAAGTTTCCTATAATAACCTAGGTTTAATAAATAAGAGAAAAAGAAAGAAAAACTTGAAATTTTAATATTCCGTCAGAAAAAGCGTTAGCGACGGATTTTGTGACGGAATTAGCGACGGATTTTTCGACGGATTTTCTGGCGCGGATAGCGCCAGATTTGGCGCGGTTAGCGCCAGGGTGGCGCGGTCAGCGCCAAGGATGGCGCGGTTAGCGCCAGAAGTGCTCCAGAAAGCCTATTTTCACTGGAATTTGGCGCGGATAGCGCCACAGTGGCGCGATCAGCGCCAGAACGCGTTCTGGACCACTATATATGGTCATTTCACGCGTTTTTTTTTGGGAAAAACTGTTTCTCCTTCTTCCTTAAGCCTTTTCTGCCATTGATAAGCTTGGGAAGCTTCATATCTCCTCCATACTTCACCTAAACACTTGATAACCAACTAGGAAAGTGCTTAGAACCTCTTGATAAGCTAGATTCCAGCTTCAATTTCTTGAGAAAACCGTCAATCGGAGAGATCCCGTTCTCTAGGGAACTTGGGAAAACTGTGTTTGGGAGGGAAAGAAGGCGATTCAAGGACGCCAGAGCTTGGAGAAGTGATCCTCCAGCCTTCCTCGACAGTTTTGAGGTGAGAAACTCGATCTTTAACCGATTGAATTGTGGAAATGATTCTGGATGAGTTTGATGAACTTTTGGATAAATGAGTGAGTTAGGGTCGAAACTAGGCTTGGATTCTTTAGAGACATATGCTCAGGAGGTTGTTCTGAGGAAGTTTGAGCCTTGAATCTTGAGTATTGATGAAGTTTAGTTTTGACTCTGACCTCTATATGAGTAGGAAGAATGTTGATATAATGATGAGTGTGAGCCTAGGTACCTTTACAAAAGATGTTCAGGAGGCTAAATAAACGGTGGAAATGTGTTGAAATAGCCGTTCTGATAAACTTGTAAAGTATGGATAATTGACCTGGTTAAGGCTAGTGAATCCTTTGAATTGGCTCATACCGAGTCTTGTAGGGACTCTGATGCCTTAATTAGGCTGAGATGAATCCGTTGAGGGTTTGTGAACCGCCAATAAGGTGGTTAGCTTTGATAACCCTAAGATAGAAAACAGAGAGGCTGAAATGGAAAGAAATTGCGTTTCTTTTCATTCTGACGGTCGAGAACCGTTATATAGTGTTTGAATGCCTTGTTAGGTTATTGATATATGCTTGTTGCCTTGTTATAGGGTGTGACACCGAGGGTGTTGGTGGCGTAGCCCACGGTCCAGGGTTTGGACAGCAGAGCACTGCCTTGACAGGTAAGCTCTTTGTTCTTGAGACTGTTCCCACTGCTGTGTTCCACCATACTCCGAGGGAGTGATGGTTACATTCATGATGCATGTGCATTGCATTGGTAATTACAATATTCTCATGATGATATATATGCATTATGCTATGCTTTGTATGTATGATTGTGTTCTGAATAGATCTTCTGGCCAGTAGATAGATATGGACCTCCCTAGGAGTTGAGCGCACCTCCTAGTTTGGTTTGCTCCATAGGAGAGATTCCTTAAGACCAAGAGATAGGTGGACCCGTTGCGGATGAGACCTAATCTCGGAGGTACAATATGTCGTGCATCCTTGTGTAGTAGGGGTAGCTCCCGTTGGATGACACGGGGTGTGAGTTCCGGTCTCACACTAGATGCTGATGATGATGCATCTTTTTGATAAGGGTGATGATGATCCCTTAATACCAAGAAATAGGGGGTCCCGTTGCGGTTGAAGCCTATTCTTGGATGTGCTATGTGTATGTGTATTATTGTGAGGGCCGGGAGGCCTAGTTATTGTGATACTTATGATGCTGTGTGCCTTGAAAGTGAGCCAGGGGGAGGGAAAAGCCTCCAAGAGCCCTGAGCTTATTGAGATTTTTATCTCACCCCTGTTTGGGGATGTTATTTTCAGGTGATGCTGCTGGCAGAGACGACAGGTCCCAAGGCGGGAGGCCCCAGTAGGGACAGACTCTGTATAGCTGTTGGGACAGCTTTTTGAGAGCATTGTGGCTCAGTTTTTGTTAGTTATGTTATTGTTTTGTACCCCTGAGAGGGAAGATATGCATGTGCATATATTTTTGGGCCTGTATAGTGTATGTACGGAGTATATTGTATTATGTACATATGATTAACTCTCCTGGTATATCTGTATAGATATTATAGTCTCATCTGTCGTTGCTTTTGAGTTATCTGGATCCCTAAGACTTTTGTGATGTTTTGGCATTCGTTTCTGTTGCTTTAATGCGTACCATACATAATGAATCAAGGAATATGGTTTTGAAAAACGCTTCCGTGGTTGTAATTAATTGTTTTTATATTAATTACTGCGCTTATCTGATTAAGTAATATGTTAATACACCGGATGCATACGGGGTGTTACATTTCCACTATCTTATCACAAAGTTACAAGTATTCTTCACCGCCACTTTTGGCTCTTACAAATGCAAGCTCTACCCCAAGCTTGACTTAACCAATTATTCTTTGTCCTACCAAGCCACCATTGGCTCTAACAAATCAACAAGATTTGTTAAAAGTTTGCACATTGACTAATATTCGATCATCTTACAAACAAATATATCTTTCAGTACATAAGTATTTTCTCGCAAGGTTTACAAAAGGATTTGAGAGCT
Organism: Glycine latifolia; assembly: GCA_013407115.1. Classification (NCBI taxonomy): domain Eukaryota; kingdom Viridiplantae; phylum Streptophyta; class Magnoliopsida; order Fabales; family Fabaceae; genus Glycine; species Glycine latifolia. The sequence goes on from QARZ01041083.1 coordinate 121,028, forward strand.
TAATATCTATACAAAGATTTATAGAAAGCTTAAAGAATGAAAAAAATATTTTTGTGCAAGATAGTTTGTGTTTGGTTTCTCCAAAGCTTATTTTATATATAGCCTTCATCTTCAAGTATCTGTGTTCTACTCTGATTAAAGTGTTCAGCTTCGTATGGTGGTCCGACAACAAGCAGTGGCTGCTCATGGTGGTACTAGTGGTTGTGGGTGGTGGAGAAGGAGGTTTAGGGTATTTGGGTGAGAGTTTGGGGAGAGAGGAGAAGTAAAATGCGTTCTTTCATGCTACTATTGTATTTATAATCCTGCAAGACTCACTTAGCGAGCTCATCTCGCTAAGAAAAATCTAACTTTTCTCGCTAAACGGGACATTTCACGCTAAGTGAAATTTCTATTTTGGATAGAATTGCACTTAGCAAGCTAGTGTCGCTAAGGAAAGAATTGCGCTTAGCAAGCAGGTGTTGCTAAGCGAATTATTTCTTCTGGATGGAATTGTACAGGGATAATTCACACAACACTTCAACTAATCCAATTTAATCAAGTAATTAAACAATACAAGCAATACATCAAACATCTTATTTCAGTTATTGAAATTTCAAGTTTTCATACAAAGTCCATGCTGATAGTTGGCGTATCTCGTAATTCACCAGGAAAGTCACCTCTTACATCATAGCAAGTTTGCACCAGTAGAGTGCGTCTTTTGATAAAGATCAACACTTTCAGAATGTGAACTTCATTTAATCTTTATAGGACTTTGACAGATCCTAGGAGAATATTTTTTGTAAGAGAGAATCTCATACACAATATTAAATAAAGGTCTTAATTAAATGCACTTCTTAATGCTATGTCAGATCGTCTTATATGGATGTACCGTCTAAAAATTCACACACAGGAACACAAACCATGATATGATAGCACATCAGACATAACCTTTACCATTTGTATTTATTTGCATCTAATCAAAATAATTAGGAGTCATGATTCGTCTTTAAGACATAAATGCCTTTTGACTCAACATATTTGAATAGTTATGACTCTATCAATCTTTAACATCACTCTCAACATAGATCCCAATCTTCCAAGGAATTGATCATTAAATATCTCAATAGTAATTCTAGAATATGAATCCACACAACTACTCTCCACCCCACATTAGCATTTGCAAGAAAAGAAGGTCTTCATCATTGCACTAACATGTAGTGATCATCTACCATCCACAGATGGATATCAAGGCATGACTGTAATCCTCAACAGAAGTGAAGAGAACTTGATAGTAGCCCCTTGATACATCAATAATTTTGATAGGAACCTTCTTTTTCCCAGTCCTTAGTAAGCTTTTCCTCCAAAAGGAAAAACCTACATGTTTTCCCATCACCGTGATCATCGGGGACCTTTTCCATGGTTTGCACCAGTCATTAAACCCCTAACACTAGGTTGAGATCCTGCCTGTAACGACCTGCCTCGTCGCTACTGTATCATTAACTCTTAAACACGACAAAAACTTGTTTTGATTGAAGATCTCTTTAATTTGATTATGAAAATGACACTAATTTTTTTCTTCTCGTGAGCACATATTCAATACCACGAAGCAAGCACGAATACACGAGTATATAAAACATTGTAAATACAAGTACATATGAAAAGCATAATTTAGTTGTAATTACAATTATTCGTGTTTGAATGTATAAGTTTTTCAAAAGAACAAAAGATCCAACAACGAAAAAAACCATCAAAATGCAACCATTGTCCAGGATCTGATCCATCGTCATCCCGGTAACTTGGTGGCTCCAATCAAAGTGATACTTCCCTCCAAGTCACCTAATGTTGCCCGTCTACTCACACGAACACGGTTCGTGATCATCACAGGTACCAAACCACACGGTACAACAAAGCAAGGTGAGTTTATCATGTAAAACAACAAGCAACATATATCATCAGTTAAGGAAGGCAATCCAAACATCACAATATCACCACCATATCCAAGCATTTCATCACGCAACTCACATAAACAGTCATCTAAAAGCATTCCACAAGTCAACTTATAATCCCTAGCATGATGCATGTTCCTGACTCATCTCTCAGCATGCAATGTGGTACCATCCCGGAAATAGTCCATCCCTGTGGTCAGATGATGCAGTAACTTGTCAGGGTCACTCTATCGTGCATAGGCCACTCCCCCTAGTGGTGATCCGCCCTGGATGTCAGAAGAAGTTCCCAGCAGACGTGGCCCCCTAGTAACCCAGTATCCTACAACCAATCATCCTATTTCCGTCGTGCAAATGTAGTATGTCACATGGGCACCATCATTGCATGACCTGGCCAAATCCTTCCTCACAAGGGCGACCCGTCATGCACCCCCATGTATATACATACCGCCCTAATCATGGGCCGCCCCAACATGGGCTCATTGATGCACTGATCGTGGTCCTTGCAAGGTTATCTACCCGGCCCTGGCATCTCACGTGTCTATACATAGCATATAACTATGGCACCATCAATTTATGATCCGGTCCAGGAACAAATCCTTCCCGGCTGGGTAACTCTTCATACACCCCCGTGGGTATCTATGTATATCCACCCGCATTCGATAACAATGGGCACCCTCAATGCATGACCCGGTCCAGGAACAAATCCTTCTCAGTTGGGGTAACCCTTCATGCGCCCTCCCATGGTATCAATGCACAAGTCATCATCTCATAAACCAACCATTACTATTCCAACATTATCATATATATTCATTACACATCCATAGTAACACAACATAGGCTAGGAAGCCGGTGTAAAGTATTGGGTATCCGGGTTGGCACCTAGATACTACATGATTACGAGGTACGAACCTGAACCAGGTTGGACAAGGTCGGACATGGTTGGACAAGGGCGGACAAGGTAGGTTTTCTCAACGAAAGGACACAAGTTCAACCGAGAAGGAAACCTGGTAGCCCTCTCAAAGAAAGGAAACGAGCTCATCCGAGTAAGGAAACCCGGTAGCTCTCTCTCAAAGAAAGGAAATGAGCTCACTTGAGTAAGGAAACCCGGTAGCTCTCTCTCAAGGAAAGGACTTGAGCTCAGCAGCTCTAAAGAACAACCCCAGGTAAAGAACCTGGAATATTGACATCCACCAGTAAGGACTAAGAGTCACGTCCTATATATTTGTATATACTACGTAATAAGCTTAGCCCAGCATACTTAACCCACCTCCACAAACACTACAAAAAGGTGTTTTGGAAGTTTACAGCATTAAAGTACTAACTTCACACGCATGCGTAGAGGGTTCTTACAACATCAACTCTCCCATGAGAACACCATCAAATTATTCACATAAGAACATCACAAACATAAACATATCACATCCATTCGTCACAAGGCATAGTTTTTCTGAAAGAAACAACACACAATAGGAACATGCAGATAACTTCATAGTTGGACTCCCTGGCCCCCAACTGTGGTATCTAAGGCTGTTATTAACATAATAAACCCTCCCTTACCTAACTCGGAGTCCTTCTCGCACAGCCCAGCGATGTTGTAACACGATCTTCATACATGGAAGCTTGCCCAAACGCAGCGTCCTCACGAAAGCCGAGAAGAAGAGGATTAGACTCCGTTCTTTTTGAACTTTATGAAGAGTGGTCTAAAGCTTCCACTCCGGTCACGAGGTTCCTCTTGACATAGGGGGTCCCGTGGCAGCTACGTTGGTCCTTGGGGGTTGAAGGTGACATAGAGGGGTTGAGAAAGAGTGGTTTTTGGGTGTGGGTAAGCTTGAGAAAGAGAGGAGGAAAAGGCACAGAGAAGAAGAGAAAGAAGAAATGCTTCCCCTGCGTACTCTGATGCATATATATATACGGCTGACATGACATGTCCACTTTACGTGCACGGTCAGCAACCACAGACTAGCAGAGTTGACTTAACACATGTCCACTTTAGTGTAGTTAGTTAGTTAGTGAGTTAGTTACTTCATTTTGTAATAACAGATCCGAGAAGCTTCTTGTGCAAGTTTTTAAGATCAAACTTTAATTTCTCTTTTTCTCTCAACTGTTCTTCATTTTTCTTCTTCCTTTCAACACTGTTCTTCTCTTTTCTTTCACAAATTTTTTTGCTCTTCCACTAGTGATGATCATGGATGTCACAACACGCCTCCTAGCTACGGTATCACTACTCTAAATACGTAATTTCAATTTTAAATGAAAGTTCTATTAATTTGATTATGAAAATGATGGTACATTTTTCACCATAATACACTCACCAAACAATGCACAAATATGTAAATAAATACATAGATATGTGTGTATATATATATATAATATATATATATATGTTAAACCATTATATATTATTCACATGTCAAAACATAATTAAGTTTTTACATGTATATTAGCCTATGATTTACACGCCCAATGTAAAGAATCAAGGAACCAACTAAGAAAGAGTTGATAACAAAACACAACTCTCCCAAAATAAGTTCCAATGTTATCACGTTGGCTTGGTAGCTCCAACAAAATAATCTTCCTCCTACATCACCTATTTGTTGCTCATAGCTCCCACAAACGTAGGTTCACGATCATCACAGGTACTAAACACATGGTACAAAATTGCAATGGTGAGTTTATTATACAAGATCAACAAACACCTAATGACAATGATTAGCAAGAAAAAAAATAACCATAATCATTCTCCATAATCCATCAGTTCAACATACACTTAACATTTTAGTCATCCACTTTTTCCACAATTCAAATCAATGATACTCAGAATGATGCATTCAGTTGACTCGACTCTCAAATGCAATGTGGTCCATTCGTTAGGAAATAACCTAAGCATGTACACATGACACTCTCACTTAGGAAAATGATGCAGTAGCTTATTGAGGTTACCTTGTCGTGCACAGAAAACTAAGTGACATGCCCCTAAGTACCAATATTTTTCCTCATGAAAAATTATAGGTACTGACTAACAAAGTTTATACTATTTCCATGTAATTATGAAATATGAAACATGGGCACCATCAATGCACTGATCGTGGATAGTTAAAAATTCTAAGAAATCCCCTTTCCTCTCTAAGGATATCCAACAGGTCACTACACCCCCATGTACATACTGATGTAAAACAGCTGAACCCATAGCCATTAAGTTTTCCTAAATCTACCTTGCAATAGAACCCAAGCTTCAAGCAAACCTCAAGAACACATAAGCTTCCAGCACTCCTTGAATTGGGGCTGTTTTAGAAGTTTTAATTGCAGAAAATGGAAGATGGAAGAAAGGATAGGGATGAAGATGAAGACACCATGGAGAAGCCCTCCAATAAGTCTAGGAAGAATCAACACCATTGCATTGGGAAGCCATTGATAAGACTCAAGAAGTTATTGAACAAGAACAAGAGAGAAACTCTCACACAATTTTCAGAAATTGTATTAATGAACCAAAGTTAGTTACATTCAGTTTTTGGCACCTTATATAGGCCACAAATTACAAGCTAAATGCAACTAAAATGTAATGAAAATACAGATGAAATGAAGCCTAAATGAAGCTTGAAGTGCAAGCTTTCCCTAAGTGTGACCTTTGGCTTCCAAAATTTGTGCAGTTGCAATCTCAGATTGGAATAATTGATTAATTCGCTCTTGTAATCGATTAAAGCAGCCAGGGACTGAAATAATCGATTACACCATCCATTTAATCGATTAAAGTAGTAAGGCCTTGGTTCCTGCTTGCAACTAAAATGCTGTAATCGATTACAAGGCCAAAATAATCGATTAAAACAGTGACAACCTATTTACAAGTGTTTGATGAATTTCTTCTAACAAGTGCAAGAATTTATTGAATTAAATTGGATTTGAGACATCAAAATCCAGCTCTTGTCATCCTTGATTTGGTGTGCAACTTCATGCTTGCCCAAGTTAGCTTGAATATGGTATTGAAGTGCTTGAGTCCTAGCTCTTGTCATTGGTCCTTTGAATCTCACCACAGGAAGTGCTTCAAGCTCCCCTTCTAGACCTTTGGCTTGTCTTAGACCTCCATCATCCCCTCCTTCTTGGAAAGAACTTGTCCTCAAGTTTTCCTCCTTATTTGTACCTACATCATACAAAGAAAGATCACAAACATTGAAAGTATTACTCACACCATACTCACTAGGCAATTCAAGTTTGTAAGCATTGTTGTTGATCCTCTCTAGAATCTTGAAAAGTCCATCTCCTCTAGGTTGGAGCTTGGATTTCCTTTCATGAGGAAATCTATCCTTTCTTAAATGAAGCCACACTAAATCTCCTTCATTAAAGATCATTTGCTTCTTGTGCTTATTCGCTTGCTTTGCATATTGTTCCATCTTTCTCTCCACATTGGCCTTCACTTGTTCATGCAACTTTCTAACATAAGAAGCTTTAGACAAAGCATCATGATTAACCATAGAAGAAGTGTTAGGTAAAGGCAATAAATCAAGAGGAGTTAAAGGATCAAAGCCATAAGCAATTTCAAAAGGAGATAAAGAAGTAGTCTTGTGAACTACTCTGTTGTAAGCAAACTCAATGTGAGGTAGACACTCCTCCCAAGTTCTCAAATTACCCTTGATGTAGCACCTAAGAAGTTGTCCCAATGTTCTATTAACCACCTCGATTTTGCCATCCGTTTGCAGATGACAAGTTGATGAAAATAAGAGTTTTGTACCAAGCTTACCCCACAATGTTTTCCAAAAGTGGCTAAGGAACTTTGTGTCTCTATCACTCACTATGCTTCTTGGCAATCCATGTAGTCTCACCACTTCCTTGAAGAAAAAATTGGCTACTTCACAAGCATCATCACTTTTGTAACAAGGAATGAAGTGTGCCATCTTTGAAAACCTATCAACAACAACAAAGATAGAATCCTTTCCCCTCTTGGATCTTGGAAGACCAAGCACAAAATCCATAGAAATGTCAACCCAATGGGAGTTAGGAATAGGCAAAGGTGTATACAAACCATGAGGCATTAATTTAGATTTAGCTTGATGACAAGTAATGCATTGAGAAATAAGCTTATGCACATCATACCTCATTTTTGGCCAAAAGAAATGTTCATATAAAATAGCCAAAGTTTTGTCCACACTAAAGTGCCCCATCAAATTATTCTCATGAGCTTCTCTAATGAAAAGTTCTCTCAAAGAGCTTTTAGGAACACATAATCTCTTTTCCTTGAACAAGAAACCATCATGTCTAAAATATCCTTGATGAGCCCCTTTCTCACACAAAGCAAAAATACTAGAGAAGTCATGATCGCTTGCATACAATTCCTTAATGTGATTAAAACCAAGCAATTTAGTTTCAAGCATAGAAATCAAACAATGCCTTCTTGATAAGGAATCCGCCACCACATTCAACTTTCCTTGCTTGTGTTTAATGACATAAGGAAATTGCTCAATGAACTCAACCCACTTAGCATGTCTTTTGTGGAGTTTGCCTTGACTTTTCAAATATTTAAGGGATTCATGATCACTATGTATCACAAATTCCTTAGGTAAAAGATAATGTTGCCAAGTTTGCAAGACTCTAACAAGTGCATACAATTCTTTGTCATAAGTGGAATAGTTCAAACATGCACCCTTCAATTTCTCACTAAAATAAGCAATAGGATGTTTATCTTGAATTAAAACCCCCGCAATGCCTACATTAGATGCATCACATTCAAATTCAAAAGAAGCATTAAAATTAGGCAATGCAAGAATGGATGCATGAGACAATTTATCCTTTAATGTTTGGAAAGCAATTTCATGCTCTTGCTTCCAAGAGAAGCTCATGATTTTCTTCATCAATTCATTCAAAGGAGAAGCAATGGTGCTAAAATCCTTGACAAATCTCCTATAAAAGCTTGCAAAACCATGAAAACTTCTAACATCTTTCACACTTGTAGGAGTTGGCCACTCCATGATGGCTTTCACTTTCTCTTGATCCACTTGGACTCCTTGAGCACCTACTACAAAACCTAGAAACACAACTTGTGAAGTGCAAAAAGAACATTTATCAATTGCTCCATAGAAGGTTTCCTTTCTAAGCACCTCCAAGACACTCTTAACATGCATTAAATGATCATTTAAACTGGCACTATAAACAAGAATGTCATCAAAGTACATAACCACAAATTTGCCTATAAAGTGTCTAAGCACATGATTCATAAGTCTCATAAAAGTACTAGGTGCATTAGTCAAACCAAAAGGCATAACTAACCATTCATAAAGCCCAAATTTTGTTTTGAAAGCCGTTTTCCATTCATCCGCTTCCCTCATCCTTATTTGATGATAACCACTCTTAAGATCAATTTTAGAGAAAATAGTAGCACCATGCAATTCATCTAAAAGATCATTAAGTCTAGGGATGGGATGTCTATACCTTATGGTGATGTTGTTGATTGCCCTACAATCCATACACATTCTCCAAGTTCCCTCCTTCTTAGGCACAAGAATAATAGGCATAGCACAAGGGCTCATGCTCTCACGGATCCACCCTTTTTCAAGTAGCTTCCCTACTTGTGCTTGTATCTCTTTTGCTTCCATAGGTGAAGTCTTATAAGCTGGCCTATTAGGGAGTGAACAACCTGGAATCAAATCAATTTGATGCTCTATGCCTCTCAAAGGAGGCAAGCCATTAGGAACTTCCTTTGGAAAAATATTTTGATACTCTTCCAAAAGTGATTGCATAGCTTTGGGCAATTTTTCACCTTCCTTTTCAACATGTAAACAAAGAGAGTTAGGAAGCATATAATAAAGAGGTTGTTGGGCCAATAACACTTTCTTAATTTGCTTTTCACTCAAGAACAAGCTCTTTTTAATCTCATGAATTTTTTTGTTATCATTTTCTTTTTCCTTTCCTTTTTTCTCACTATTTTTTTTCTTTGGTAGCTCAAGAACAAGCCATTAGGAACTTCCTTTGGAAGCTTTCCTCCTCTTTAATTGTTGTTCCACCCTTTGAGCTTTGTGGACTAGCTCCTCAATTGTTGCATATGAATGTAGCTCCATCACATCTTGAATTTCTCTATTCAAGCCATGAAGGAACCTAGCCATTGTTGCTTCTTGAACCTCCATAATTTCAGCCCTTGTCATCATCAATTCCATTTCCTTATAATATTCATCTACACTCTTGTAACCTTGGAAATGTCTTTGAAGCTTGTTATGGATTTCTCTTGCATAATAAGTTGGAACAAATCTTCCTCTCAAGCATGCCTTCAAGTCATCCCAAGAATTGACTCTTTGTCTCCTCATCCTCCCTATATCCACTTGAATTTGGTTCCACCATATCAAAGCATAACCACTAAACTCTAAAGTTGCTAGAGTAACTTTCCTTTCTTCATCAAAATGTTGGCATGAGAAAATTTGTTCTACTTTCATCTCCCACTCAAAATACTCTTCCAGATCATTATTGCCAAGGAATTTTGGAATTTTTATTTTCACTCCATTCAATCCTCCATTCCTCCCATCTCTCTCTTCTCTTCTCACCCTCCAATCTTCATCATCTCTTTTTTGCCTCCTAGGATTGTGTCTCCTATGATTTTCTCTTCTTCCATTATTTTCTCTTCTATTTTATCTTCTATTATTTTCTCTCCACTCCTCCCTCTCACTCCTCTCATCATAATAATTTCCTCCATGAGAAGAAGCATACTCACTCAACCTCCTACTATTATGAGCCTCTCCATCCACACTTTCCATTGGATGACTCCTTCTTTGGGTCTCCCTTTGTATTCCCTCAATTTTGGCTTCCATTTTGGTTTCCATTTTGGTTTGCAAGTCTTTCATTTGTCTTGTCATGACTTTCATCAACCTAGAGGTCCTAGGTGACAAAGCCTCTCCTCCACTTGAACTCATCCTTCAAAAAAAATGGTTAGCAAAAATACAAGTATATAAGGAAATTCTCACCACTCACACTCGTGTTTGCACACTTAATCTAGGCTCTTTCTATAATGTTCTCTCTTGCCTTTTTCCACTCTTATTCCTCTCTATAGTTCTTAAGCAAAAACTTCTAATCAAATCAAGCCTCTTTACTATAGTGAAATATGATTCTAGGCTAGACTCAAGAGTCCAAAGAACAAGAAAACTCTAAGACAAAACCTTGGAAATTTGAAGAGACAAGCAACAAATCAAAATTTAGAAAAGCATAACTCAAATTGGAATTTAATGAGACAACTCAAGGAATACTATGGCTGTACCAAACTGCACAAGGAGGATATGCCAAGTAAATTCAATTGCTAAAAGCCAAATTTCATCAAATTTGCATGTCATACAAGTTCACTTGATTTTGTTGTTCAAAGGAAATTTTGGAACTTGTAATTTTGTAATTTGCTTCTAAATTCTGTTTTTCTTTCACTTTTTCCAGCCAGTAATCAATAATGTCTTTGGCTGTACACTTGATGTATTTTTCTTTTGCTTTTGAATTGTTTCTTTCACAATTTTTTTTTCAGCTTTTGTTTTTCTTTTGAACAAGTTCAAAAATCCTTAAATTAATTCAATGAATCACTAAAATATGATGTATAACAACTGTAAAATTTTCTTCTAACAACTCAATTCAGTTTAGGCATGAGAGTAGAATCAAAACAAGTGGTCATACAACACAAAAACACTACAAACAAAAGTTGACAAGAATCAAAGCTATAAAATTAGAAAAATATCAAGAACACATGAAGAACATAAGAACAAGAATTCACATAGAACTTGAAGAAAACACTAAGGTTTTGTGGACTAGCTTATATAGGCCACGAGTTACAAGCTAAATGCAACTAAAATGTAATGAAAATACAAGTGAAATGAAGCCTAAATGAAGCTTGAAGTGCAAGCTTTCCCTAAGTGACCTTTGGCTTCCATAATATGTGCAGTTGCAATCTCAGACTGGAATAATCGATTAATTCGCTCTTGTAATCGATTAAAGCAGTTAGGGATTGAAATAATCGATTACACCATCCATTTAATCGATTAAAGCAGTAAGGCCTTGGTTCCTGCTTGCAACTAAAATGCTGTAATCGATTACAAGGCCAAAATAATCGATTAAAACAGTGACAACCTATTTACAAGTGTTTGATGAATTTCTTCTAACAAGTGCTGGAATTTATTGAATTAAATTGGATTTGAGACATCAAAATCCTGCTCTTGTCATCCTTGATTTGGTGTGCAACTTCATGCTTGCCCAAGTTAGCTTGAATATGGTATTGAAGTGCTTGAGTCCTAGCTCTTGTCATTGGTCCTTTGAAACTCACCAAAGGAAGTGCTTCAAGCTTCCCTTCTAGACCTTTGACTTGTCTTGGACCTCCATCACATACACAATATACATCTATCATGATGACATTATTAACATCAACATCATGTCATTTCAATATCATTAACATCAATATCATCTCATCTCAATGTCGTCATCAGCATAAGCAATCACAATACACACACACACACACGCACACAAATTCATGCCTAGGATTCACATTCCCCAGGTATTTAGACAACACGATCTAATACAATCACATTCCATAATACCACGAGACTGATATTTTAAGGAATATTCTAAATTAAAGAGGAGAACTATGGTATACAAGACAAACTCTTATGCCCATTTAAAATTTAATAAAGAAGTAAATAGAAGAACAAATATAAATTTTTGGACAGAGTCTCATGTGTAATTAAGACTTTTCCCACAAAAATTCCAATCATTACAACAACATCCTTCACAATTTTATTCATCAATAACAAGTATATCATATCCCGTTAGTTAAAAACACAGTTTTTCTTGAAAACCAGCATGCACGGGACATACATATATTCCCATAATTGGGTTCCCTGACCCCAACTATGGTATCAAAAGCTGTAAACAAACAATAAACTCCTCTCACCTATCTATATCTCTCAGTTAGCTCCTTGCAGCGTCATTTGAGCTTTCTCAGGTTCATGTCCTTTGGTCAAAATGAAAAGCTCTATATACCAAATCAAAGACAATTTAGTATAGATTTTGAAGACAAGGTTAATATTAGCATTCGGGGTCAAATACCGATACATTTTTAAAAAGAACTAAAATGTTGTTTTGGGAGTCTACATCAAAGATACGTCATTTTGAAATTTCAATCACGCCAATGTGACGGGGGTTCAATGAAGGTCACGAAAATGACACCAATATATAAAAAGGAAAATTTTACAACAACTCATTTTCAAAGGAAGTGTAAAACATCCAATAACAGTATCCAAATCACAAGAGATACTGAGAGAGGCTCAAACTAATTAGGAGAATGCAAGGAAATCATGGTTACCTCGAAGAAATCATGAAAGAAGGATTGGAGGCTCTATTCTCTACTGAATCCTCGAGTGGAGTTTTGAAGATTTTTCTCCAATTAAAGTGTTCCTCTTTGTGTGGTGGTCCGGTGACAAGCAACGGTGACTCATGGCGATCACCGATGGTCATGGGTGGTGGAGGAGGAAGCCTATGGCTTGGGTGAGGGTTTCAGAGAGAGAGAGAGAGAAGTAAAATTCGTGTTTTTCACACTGATGAACATATTTATAAACTACAAATCTCACTTAGCGAGCTTGTCTCGCTAAGCAACATTCCACTTTTGCTGTTGAGCGTGACAATTCGTGCTAAGCGAATGTTTCTCTCTGTCTAGAATTGTGCTTAGCACACTGGTCACGCTAAGTGAGATTTCCAAAGTTGTGATTTTGCAAATATCAATGGTCAAAACGTGAAGACGTGGGTTGTGAATCTACAATCCAAATTTGAAGGCAATCCAATGGTTAGCGAGTCTAAGATCGTGGTTTTACTGGAACATGTTTTAAGTCAAACTATAAATCACATATTTCAAATAGGTTTTATTGGAACAAGTTTTGGGTCAAACTATAAATCACACATTTCAAACACATCAACCAAACTCCACATAACCTAACATCCACACCAGGCAGTTGCACAAGGATAATTCACACAACACTTAAATTAATCCAAATTAATCAAATAACACAAGAAATACATCAAACATCTATTTTCAGTTATTGAAATGTCAGGGTGTTACAATGGAAGGCTAAACAATCAATCAATCCTACGATCCAGTCCAAGCTAGGAGGAACTTGAGTTCTAGTTTAGTTTTTTTAATTTCTGTGTGAATGTTCATCTTCTTCAATCCTATTTTCAATTTTCTTGATTACAAATGTGCTTAGGATTGAAAACGGGCTAGGTTATGGATTCATTTCCTAACTTCAAATTTAATCAAAGATTGTTTAGATGATATTTCAATTGGTTTAGGGATTAATTTGATTGAACTACCTCTAATGATATTGACTGGACTTTCACAATATGATTATTATCTATAGAACTATGATAATTTGAATTGTTTGGTTTGGTGAATTAAGTTGATACTCTTGAATTTGTTTCACAACCTATTTCATCAATTTTGTGAGTTTCTACATTTTCTGCATTTATGTTTGTGTTTATGCAATTTTTGTTTATTGTCTACAAACCGTTTGTTGAAATTCCCTTATTGTTTACAAGTGGATTGAAGTAGGAACCAAATTGAATTGTATCTCTGAGTCTACCTAGGTTTTTCCTGTACTGTAGAATTAATCCTAGTTTTATTTATTTTGTAATGATTCGACAGTCATTATCACTTTGTTAGTTAAATAATATCCTAAAAAGATTGCTTCATCGACTTTGGAATCAAACTTGCCCAAGTTATCTTTACCATTATTCAAAACAAAACACTAGCTTCCAAAGACTCTTAGATGTGATATGATTGGCTTTCTTCCTTTGTAAAGTTCATAAGGTGTGAATATCAAAATAGGTCTTATCAATACTCTACTGAAAACATAGCAGGCGGTACTTATGGTGTCCACCAAAAAGTACTTTGGTAAGTTTGTTTCATTTAACATGGTTCTTTCTAGTTCTTCCAAAGACCAATTTTTCCTCTCTACAACTCCATTTTACTGTGGAGTTTTAGGAGTGGAAAAATTGTGTGAAATCCCATTTTCTTCACAAAATATTTCAAAATCTTCATTTTAGAATTCATCTCCATGATCACTTCTCAAGATCTTAATTTTCAAATCCTTTTCATTTTGAATAGCTTTTGCAAGTTTCCTTTAAGCTTTGAAAGCATCCCTTTTAGTGTTAGAAAGAGAGTCCAAGTGAATTTTGAGTAGTCATCAACAATGATAAGAGCATAATAGCTACCTCCCAAACTCATACTTCTTGAAGGGCAAACAACTCTAACTGTAGAAGTTCCAAAGGTTTAGATGTAGAAACTATACCTTTTGGTTTAAAAAAGACTTTGATTTGTTTTCCTTTTTTATGACCCTAAGAAAACAGACATGGTCTCAACAAAACTGACTAACCGATACAGATAACTGGTAATCGATTAAACTAGAACAAAGATCTCTCCGCAAACTTCTCAAAAGACTTGTGTAATCAATTACGAATAGCAGGTAATCAATTAAAACAAAGAGTTTATGCACTGAAGAAGTTGCCAACCTTAGAAACAATCTTCCTATCTCTACATGATGATGCATGATGTAGACATAGATAGATTAAGATTAAAAAGGCAACAATTAATACAAATGCTACTTAATGAGTTGGGCATGTAAAAAGACAAAACTCTTCAAAGCTTGTCTTCATGTTGCTCCCCTATCTCTAACACTATACTCTACTACCAATGGATTCAAGAAAACTTCTGATGGTTACTTTCCAAAACAAATAGTTTTCTCTAGTAAAAAGAGGGGGTAGGTTTATAGAAGCACCTTCTGCAAAGGTTTGATGATTTTCAGCCATTATAAGGATCTTTTTGAAAACTATTTGAATGACTATCAAATAAAGATATCATCACCAATTTTTAGAAATAATGGCAAGTTGAATCATAAATCAAGAGGGGCTGGGGTGAATTGGTTCCAAATTGATTTTAGATCCCAAATGAATTTTTTTCGCAAATAGCTTCCTTAATCCAATTACTCAAAGAGATTTAGGTGTGTTGCAAATACCCTTTATTTTCTTAAACTCAATCAAACATTTACTCAATGATGCACAACAATTATCAAAGCTCAAAGTATAAGAAACTTATGCAAGAAGCAATACAAGAGTCTTAAGGTTAGAGAAAAAATGCACCAAACAATTTATACTTGTTTGATTTTAAAGAAATTTGTTAGGAGTCCGGTGGAGCTCAAGAGGATCAAGAAGCTGAGTCTCTTAGACAGTAAAGTGTTTAGACTTTTTACATGCCAATTCAATTGATTGATAGTTGTAATTTGTGTATGTCTAAGATGAGACTTCCTATGATCCATTGCATAAAGTTCATTCATGTTTTTGCATTCATGTTTTCATAAAAGCATAAGTTTTGTGAAAAAGCTTTTTTCTGAAACATAAAGTTTTCATGAGTGCATAAAAAGTCAAGTGTTCCATGTTTAAGTACTTGGAAAAACAATTTCTCACTGGTTTAATCAATTACCAGCAAATGGTAATCTATTACTTAAGCTTTTAAGAACACTTTAATCGATTACACTACACAAAATCACATAATAGTCTTCTTATGATAATCAATTATGATATTGAGGTAATCGATTACTTGACGCGTTTTTGAAAGAAAGACTTCCTGTGATAATTGATTACATTGCAAAATAATCGATTAAATTGCTCATAAATCTTTTCTAGAAAGTTCAAGAATACTTTAATCGATTACATGAGTAATTAATCGATTACATAAGTGAATTTAATTGATTACATTAGTGAATTAATCGATTACTGACAGTTACAAAGAGTTTTCTATAAATAGTTGTTGGGTGTTTTGAAAAGACTCAACGAATTATCAAAGTATTTTCATAAGCTTTTTGAAGAAAGAAAAGATTCAAAGTGCTATTCTGAGTTAGTCCCACAAATCCTCAAGCTTCAAGATTTCTAAAGAGGATTTCTTTTTGGGAAAACTTCAAAAGAAGATTTTGGAAGGAAAGTTCTAAAGTAGTTTTCTTTCACCATTGATTCAAGTCTGGTAATCTTTTGCATACATCAGTAATAGATCATCAAGTGGTTTCTTTCCATACAACTTGTTTGTAAATTCTTTTTGAATTTCTTTTTGTGTAACTATAACAATAGTTTTTCTTAAGGCTTTTCTAGAATAAGTGTTTCTAAAGGTAAGAGTAGAGATAGGTTTTCTCTATGTTTGATCATAGAGAATCTATGTGAATCAGATATATCCTTCTTGATCTAGGTGTGATTAAGAGTGATTGTAAAGAGCTTGTAAGAAACAAATTGTTATTTGTGGAACTCTAACTTGTTAGTTAGAAGAACTGGATGTAGTTTCTTTAGGTTGAGAAGTGAACCAGTATAAATTTTTGTATTGACTACTTCATCTTTATCTTTTCTTGTGATTATAACTTGTCATTCATTGGTACAACATTTCACAATCAACAGAAAAAGTTTTTTGATTGCATTCTTTGAGGATTGGAGTTTGATTGGTTAAAAACTTTCTTGGACTATTTTGTGATACGATCTTTTTAACCCTGATTGTTTAAGAATTTTAAATTGAACAAGATCAAGCAATTCACCCCCTCTTGATTCTTGATAAGTGCCATATTTTAGTTATTTCCAAAATTATAATGCTGGACTTATCTTTTGATTTCAGTAAATTCGCTTATAAACTGGCAATAATCCTAGTTGTTTTATATTTTGTACATATATAAATGTTGTGTTTACCTTTGGAAGATTCATCCATTCAATTTTGATGTTTCGATAGGTATCTGTGGCATCCAAAACAAACAAGACAAGAATAGAGGGCAAAAAGGTCAAAAGAAGAATTTTCTGGAAGCCAAATTCACCCAAGCTCGCTTGGGCGAGTTAACCTTTCTTCAACATTCAGCCACAACTCTCCTGAGTGAGTAAATCACTAGTAAATAACTCGCCTGGGCGAGTTAACCTTTCTTCATAGCTAAGCCACAACTCGCCTAGGCGAGTTCACCTGACCTGCTCCATATTTTCCTATAAAAAGCCGTGCAAGGAAAAAGAAAAAAAGAAGAACGTGAGGAACAACAAGGGAACATAGAGAGAGGTGAGAGAAGAGCGATAAGGAGTGGAAACTCTGCAGAAACAAACCAGGGATCGCCACCTCTGAAAGATTAGGCCTTGAAGCCCGAAGGCATGTGAGAAGAAAAAACAAAATTTTTCCAAGCGGAAACACACATACCACACAAGAATCATTCTGTAAGACATAGATGATACCTTGTTTATATTCGAAACTTGATGATCAAGGATAGGCTTGAAGATACAAGCCCTCTAATGTTGATCCACACCACTTCTTGTCAAGACTCAAGAACACTTCTTGAAGGCCACCAACAAACACCAAAGGAGGCAAGCTAGTGCACCAATGGAGAGGAAGAAGGTTAGATTTTAGAGTGTTTTTACTTATCTAAGAGACTCACCAATGGATGATATTGGTGGCTGAATTTTCAGCCAAAACTCACACAAAGGGGCACGTGAAAATAGAGGAAAGTAGATTAGGGTTTTTCCTCTCAAAAACTATTATTCAACTATGATCACAATAACACATTTTATAGAAGAGTTTGAGTCAGATTTTTAACCAAAAAATCTGATCATGAAGCATCCCACACGTGAAGATAAAATAGAGTTGTTGCCATTTCAAAAATTGCCAACAACCTCCTATATTATCCTCCTAAGACCAAGTCAATTACTTGGGATTTATTTTTGCCAAAAGATAATCATATATCAGCCGTGTATATGCCTATAATTAGCCCTCAAACTTCTTCCTAAAAACTAGGACATGATCATGATAAGATTCTAGTTGAATTCAAATTCAAATCTAGTTCTTATCTTCTCCTTTTGATATGAAACTAACTACCATATTTAAATTCAAATATTTAAATTCAAAATTTAAATTATCAAATTTAAATATTAGATAATTAATTTAACTATTTAAATTAATTAATAACGTCTTGGACTATCCAAGTCCATTAACTCCATTCATGCACCCTTCTCTCTTTAAGATAAGTATCCAAACTCTTTCTTGGGCCAACAATCATTATGAGGCCCAAAACCTTTAATGCTATAATGTCATGACAATAAA
>QARZ01041083.1:153063-175993 GCA_013407115.1 Glycine latifolia
TTTTTCTTAAAGTTACTCCAATTACAGGAATAGGACGAGCAATGAAGATCAAAAAGTTGAGTCCTCGTTTCATTGGTCCTTTCCAAATTCTGAAAAGAATAGGTACAGTAGCTTACCAAATAGCTTTACCACCAAATCTTTTCAACCTTCATAATATCTTTCATGTCTCTCAACTCCGTAAATATATTTCTGACCCAAGTCATGTTCTAGAATCTGAATCAGTACAGTTAAAAGATAATTTAACTATGAGCTTGTCCTCGGCAAGAATTTTGGATAGAGAAGTAAAGCAATTAAGATATAAGTCTGTATCATTGGTAAAAGTAGCATGGGAACAAGGACGTTTGGAAGAATGTACCTGGAAATTAGAATCAGAAATGAGAAAGAAGTACCCTGAACTGTTTACAGGTATTTACAAATTTTGAGGGCAAAATTTTCTTTTTAGAGGGGGTGAAATATAACATCCTCAAAGTTATATTATGAGATATATTTATGATTGAATTATGGAAATGTGATGATAATTGGATACAAGAAGAATAGGATAAATTTTATTTGAACATAAGCATTTGTTGAACATGTTTTATATATATTATTAATCAGTAGAATTTTCTGATCTTTAGAATATACAATTTCAGGAGAAATTTGATTGTTTCCCGGACAGCGTTGGTATACGCTGTATAAATTAGAAATTTCAAATTGAAGCAGAATAAGGTGAGACAGGACTCATATAATAGGAAATAATTTGTAGAGTTAGAAACTATACAGTTGTGACAGAAAAACCTTAGAATAGAATTTCTATGAATTTTATACGGTAATAACTTTGAAATTTTATTCAGAAGAATTCAGGCAGCAGAAAAATATGGAAAAATGATAAGTAGAATCCGTGAAATTTTCTCTTAATTGTAGGATGTACAGATTTATTTAATAAAATGGTTTAGTAATTTTGATGGTCAAAAGTAGAACAGACCAATCAGAATTAAGATAGAGCAGTCTTGTACGTAAAGCCTGTGTAGCACTCTGTATAGACTGTTTATGAGCTATTTGTACTGTAACTGAAGTCAATTTCTGAAAATCTCTAGAGTTCTATTATTCAATATTATCTTTTAGGTAAAAGAGTTCGAATTGAACTTTACTTCTTTCAAGGAAATGCCATGTGTGAAGTTATCTTGAAATTGGATTCTTCTTCTTCATAAAAGGTGATATATGTATACAAGGTGGCATGAAAGGAAGAAAAATCTTCTCCTCTTCCCTTGATAATCACGTGAAAGAGGGAGTAGGAATGGAGGATATTTCATGACTTACATACATGATATTTAGAAAGAGTAATTATGAGTTTAGTTAAGATGTAATGGAATGAGAAGAAACCAATTTATAATGGAACTAGATGAGAATAACTAGTTAGAAAGGGCAATTATGTCTTTAAATATTTTATTATTTTCCAAACCCTATATAAAGGGAGGAGGGCCTTAAATGGAAGTCACTTTCAAGACTCCATTTCTACAACAACTCACGTGAATCTCTCCCTCCCATCTCTTTTCATTTCACTTTCATCTTTTCCTTTTCAAGACTTCATTCCTTAGAGGATTTCCAAGAGAAACAACCACTTAATCAATTTCAAATCCAAATCCATTTGAGGTAGGCTAGGCTTCAATCTCTAGTTAAGCATTTGTTTGGATTAACCTATATGCTTAAATGTACAAATTTATGGTTATTATTTAGGCTTTAATTTGATGTCATTTTAAGGTTATTTTATGATGTGAAAATGTTGATTTAAACCATAGGATAGGTGATGATTTATAGGTTGAAATATTAGTGATGCTTGGAAGTATATGTAGTGATCTTTGGAAGTGATTTTGATGATATTTGGACTGTTTGTTCATATTTTTATTATGGGACTGTTTGGTAATAATTTTTAGAAGTAGAGGTTGAATGGTGTGTAGTTAAATGGTTCAAATACTAGAGTGATTCAATTTTGAGGATGAAGTAGTAAGGTGGTAGGTGAAAGGAGATTAAGATGCATGCTAGGTTATGATATTTTCTTGTGAAGGTTTAAAGGAATTAGAAATTATTTGGAAGATATATTGTAGTTTATTAGTTAGAATACTAACATGGTTTGTCTGTAGTTTGAGGATAATCAATTGTCATGCCTAAGTTGGTATGATTTTGCTTGAATAAGGTATGGTAGCTTAACCATACTTTTGGTACGGGTGATGTTATGATGTAAATATCTTTCCATAAGGTAGTATGTATTTGCTTATGGATTTGATTATGGATGGATGTTGATGTGATGATAGGTTGATTCATGTTTCCAAGTCCAGTACGAGATTTGTGAAATAGAATCTGATACTACATACAGTACGATATGTAGTGACCAGGTGCAAATATATGGTATAAATCATGCATGTTTGCGTAAGACGATCGCAGCGTCTACATCCAGTACGAGGTGTAGCTACATACAGTACGATATGTAGAGGCCATGTGCACCCTGGGAAAATTCATTTCATGCATTCATATAGTTTGCATAATTATTTTATGATGATATACTAACGTACTAACGTGTTTTGGTGGTTTAGTTTTGCCTACTGAGAAATTTTATTTCTCACTATATTTGTTTCATTTTTTTATACAGATGTCAACAGTGGTCAATTTCATTGACACCTTGGACTGATGGTGGTACAAAGATAAAGAATTGTCTATAGGAAATGATTGATGAAAGTGATTGTAGTATCTTTATGTTTCATTGAGAAGGACTCTTGTACAAGGACTATGGCTACATATTATATATATCAGTTTAACAACTTCTATAATTTATACGTTTTAGAATTTATACTAGGATTCGTTCAGTAAAAATAAAATAGTAATAAAAATTATTTAACAATTCTTAAAAATTTAACCCTAATAAAAATATAACATCTAGAATAATTTTAGGTCGTTACAGTTAATACTTGGTCTTTTAAAATTTCTTTATAAAATAAGAGTAAGGATCTTAATCACTTTTAAACTAAGAATGCTTTCAATCAAATCACTCAGCTCAAGAAATCAATAGCTCAAAACAGAATTTGTTGAGTAATGATAAAAATGCCAAGAACAAATGAACAAGATGACTAATAGAGATTGAGAAAGAGAATTAACACTAGAATTTATACTGGTTCACTTCTCAAGAGAAGCTACATCCAGTTTCTTCTAATCAACACTAGATTAGAGTTCCACTAATATAAATTTCAGTTCTTACAAGCTTTATTACAAACACTCTTTATCAACTCTAGATAAAGAAAAGACATTTAAAACCCTATTAGACTTCTAGTGAACAAGAACCAGAGAACACTACTCTAGTACAAGTTTCAAAGAACAATTTACAATAGCACCAAATAACAAAAATTGCAAAAACGAATTTACAACCAAAGAGAATGGAGAGAAACAACCTGATGATCCAATGAATATGAATGCATGTGGTTTATCAATTAGAGTTGAATGAACAAAATGAATTTCAGAACATGCTCTCCTATTCTTCTTTGAAAACTCTTGCCCAAGAAATCATTCAATACCCATGAAGATTAAAGAGTGGGACAAGAAGTTAGTTAACCCAGAAAATCACTTTCTAACTTTGTGAAGGCTTGTGTGTATTCAGAAAATTCAAAGTATTTAAGTTAAATCTCAAGACAAGCCTCACTCCTATTTATAATAGCTTTTTGTAACTAATTGTAATCAATTAAACGCGCCAAATAATCGATTAAAAAGCCTTATGTAATCGATTAAATTGCCACTTAATCGATTAAAGTGTTCATGCTGATTTCTGGGTATGAACAATGAGCAAAATAATTGATTAAACCGAGCCGTAATCGATTAAAGCAGTGAAGAATTGTTACAGAAGAATCTTGTGTAATCGATTACAAATCATGGTAATTGATTAAAGCAGTAAACCATGTTTTTCAAAAAAGCCTTGTGTAATCGATTACAATAACTGGTAATCGATTAAAGCAGTAATGCATGTTTTTTCTTTTAACACTGTAATCGATTACAAGAAATGGTAATCAATTAAATTGTTCTTCAATGCTTTTATAGATTTAAAATCAAAGCAAATAATCGATTAAATCGTAGTGTAATCGATTAAAACAGTAAGATTTGCATTTTTCCAAAAACATTGCCTATTTAGTTCTTTTCAAAAAATTGCTTTAATTCTTTGATGAAGACATTTAAGCATGTAAATGATTAAGTGAATGCAATGCAAGGATCAATAGATTGGCCTCTTCATACACTTCAATTTGAATTACATTCTTCAAGGCATGTGAAAAGCTCAAAACATTCTTCCAAGTCCTAAGCTTCAAACTTCAAGTTGCCCCCCCTATATCCAATAATTATAATTATTGTTTTTTTGCTAATCATTGTTATATGGTACTTGTTGATCTTGTATGATAAACTCACCCTTGCAATTTGTGTACTGTGTGGTTGGTACCTGTGATGATCGTGAACTTTCATTCGTGGGAGCAGATGAGCAACAGTAGGTGACCTTGGAAGGAGATCCATTTTGTTGGAGCCTCCAAGCCGACGTGATAACATTGAAATTTATTTTGGGGAGAGAGTTGTATCGTATTATCCGCTCTTTCTTAGTTGGTTCCTTGATTCTCTTTAATCAGCCAAGCCGACATGATAACATTGAAATTTATTTTGGGGAGAGAGTTGTATCGTATTATCCACTCTTTCTTAGTTGGTTCCTTGATTCTCTTTAATCAGGCATGTAAACCCCAAGTTTATATATTTATTAAAAGCTAAATTATGTTCTGACATGTGAATGATATGTAATGGTTTAAAATATGCATACATATGTATTTATTTGTGTATTTGTGCATTGTTTGATAAGTGCATTATCGCAAAAAAATTACTCTCAATTTCATATCATATGAATAGAATTTTCATTAAAAATTGAAATTATACATTTAGAGTAGTGATATCGTAGAGACGAGGTAGGTCATTACATTAGTGGCAATAAAAAGGCCTTTAGTGGCAATTGTGTAAATAAGTGTAAGTGCACTTGCATGTAATTTTTTAGCACCTATGTGAGCTTGTAAAATGCACATGGCTGACATTGGCACGTGGCTGAGTCATCATATGAGAAGAAGCTTGCACCTCAAGCTTCCTTAGCTTACAACTCAAGCTTCATTAGCTTGCACCTCAAGCTTTATTTCAATTTCCATTTCACTTGCATTTAGCTTACTATTTTGTGGCTATATAAGGCCAGCCCAACACATATTGTACACATTTTTGGTTAAATCAATAAGAAAGCTGAATTTTCTTGTGAGAGTTTCTCTCTTGTTCTTGTGCAAGACTTCGTGGATCTTATCAATGGCTTCTTAATGCTATTGTGGCGATTCTTCCTAGATGAAAACAGTATGAACAACACACAAGAACTGTTAGACTTTTGGCAAGCGTACCAATCTCGTCACAAGTTCCAAAATTTATAAAGAGATTGTCTCCACAGGGACTTGAGCTACCTAGTTCTCCTAGATGGAAGTAGTTAATTCAATAGTTATGTACAACAAATATAATCAGAATTTCATGATTTTACGGGAATAGCGAAAATAACTGATTAGTGCGTAAAAAATACAGAAAATTACGGAAACTAATAAAATGAATTTAATTAATTTAAGAGAACATAAGATTGGGTTTCATCGTTCATACCCTCAGTATCCAATTAACATAAACACATATGAATCATTCTATAACACTACTGATGCACACATTAATTCACCCTGAATCGATCCCTCGCATTTGAAAATCCTAAGGATATTTACCGAATATCGATTCCTCGTATATGAAGTAACTAACCTAGCACTACAATCATAATCTCGTTCTATTTGCAATCAAAATGTTATGCTCTATTCCTAGAAACATAACGTAAAGAGTAAAATCATTTAGTTCAAATCCTAGGGTCACTTTCCAGTCAAGCTTAGAATCCAATTTCATGAAACTAGTGATCAAGTAGAATCAAGCATTAAGAACAAAATGAAATCACCAGAATGGGTAGAAAAGATTCATACATATATCAAATATTAAAAAAGATACAAAAGGGTATGAAGATTACATCCAATCATTTGAAGAAACTAGCCGATCATTGTGTAGAGCAAGAGATCAACAGAAGACATGACGAGGTTGTTAGTATATGGATGTCCTAGAGACAATCTTTTCATTAGATTAGGACGTACATGTATTTTTCATATTTTCACGAATAAATTATAAGCGCTCTTTATCTTGTTTCATATTCTATCTCGATATCATTATTAATATATGAGTAACTAGATAAAACCCTTGGAATAAAATAGGTATCTCTTGAATATCAGTGATGGGATCACGATCATGACGATTCAAGGATACCAGATGTCTACTCCTAAATTTTAAGTTCCTAGTCTAGAGACACTGAGAATGGGGATCAGCGATCTCGGGTAAGACTAGCACGGCTTATCTACTTGTATGCAGATACAAGGTAAAGACCTCATGAGCTAGAGACATGGAGATGTCTTAGCTAAAGTCATGGGTGGACCTATAAGGGTATAGCTCGCACTGAACGGACCCACAAAGAGACTTTATGAGGAAATCTCACAGATAGTATCATTAGAGTAGTCTCTTATTATTTGGGTATGTCTTTCCTTAGACCAGAAGTTTTCACCTAGACTGTGTTCTAGAAGACATGTTTTGATTGTATACCTCGTCTGCCTGAAACATGGAGACACATAGGTATACCTTTGGGCATGTCCTGAAAGAACACGAGTCTAGGGTGACTAGCTGAAGGAATTTGTCAAATCTCTGTGAGAGATTAGGTTATCTGTAAATAGGAGAAATCGGGATGACATTTACGGGACTCGGGAATCTATGCATAGTAAAAGAAATCATGAGATGATTTGCCTTTAGAGTCAGTAAAATTAGAGACTCCCTATTTCCTATTAAAGCTTACCCTAGACCGCAAGGGCTGATACGTTTCCTTACCCTAGGTTTTATGGGAAGGTAACCGAGACGAAAGGAAATATATACGGAAACCAAATAAATTTAATAGGATGATCTTGTCATTTACCTAACTAGTTCTGGGGCAACAAAGCATTGCTAGTGCTCTGTGTTGTCATTAAATGGGTAGTGGCCTTGTTAGGCCCAAACTCATTTATGTCAGTAGCTATGTTGGGCCTAATGGGTCACACACTAACACTTTATTGTCATGACATTATAGCATTAAAGGTTTTGGGCCTCATAATGATTGTTGGCCCAAGAAAGAGTTTGGATACTTATCTTAAAGAGAGAAGGGTGCATGAATGGAGTTAATGGACTTGGATAGTCCAAGACGTTATTAATTAATTTAAATAGTTAAATTAATTATCTAATATTTAAATTTGATAATTTAAATTTTGAATTTAAATATTTGAATTTAAATATGGTAGTTAGTTTCATATCAAAAGGAGAAGATAAGAACTAGATTTGAATTTGAATTCAACTAGAATCTTATCATGATCATGTCCTAGTTTTTAGGAAGAAGTTTGAGGGCTAATTATAGGCATATACACGGCTGATATATGATTATCTTTTGGCAAAAATAAATCCCAAGTAATTGACTTGGTCTTAGGAGGATAATATAGGAGGTTGTTGGCAATTTTTGAAATGGCAACAACTCTATTTTATCTTCACGTGTGGGATGCTTCATGATCAGATTTTTTGGTTAAAAATCTGACTCAAACTCTTCTATAAAATGTGTTATTGTGATCATAGTTGAATAATAGTTTTTGAGAGGAAAAACCCTAATCTACTTTCCTCTATTTTCACGTGCCCCTTTGTGTGAGTTTTGGCTGAAAATTCAGCCACCAATATCATCCATTGGTGAGTCTCTTAGATAAGTAAAAACACTCTAAAATCTAACCTTCTTCCTCTCCATTGGTGCACTAGCTTGCCTCCTTTGGTGTTTGTTGGTGGCCTTCAAGAAGTGTTCTTGAGTCTTGACAAGAAGTGGTGTGGATCAACATTAGAGGGCTTGTATCTTCAAGCCTATCCTTGATCATCAAGTTTCGAATATAAACAAGGTAACATCTATGTCTTAAAGAATGATTCTTGTGTGGTATGTGTGTTTCCGCTTGGAAAAATTTTGTTTTTTCTTCTCACATGCCTTCGGGCTTCAAGACCCTATCTTTCACACCAACCTCAAATTCTAGGTCTTTCCTCCTCTTCTTCTGCCTACTCTGAGGAGTCCTCATTCTCTCTTACATCACTTGACCTTCTCAATGGTTTGTTGTACCACTTCAGGTCCTAAAATGAGGTTCTCACCAAGTTCTAGCCAACAAAAGGGTGTTCTACACCTCTTACCAACAGAGCTTCATAGGGAACCATGACAATGGTAGAATGAAAACTATTGTTATAGGTGAACTCTATCAATGGAGACTGAACTTAGCCTAAGCTTGGTTCCTAAAGCTTTGTTCATACTCTTCCAAAATCTAAAAGGTGAATCTAGGATCTCTATCAGATACTATGCTAGACGGTACACCATGTAATTTTACAATCTCACTAATATACAGGGAGGTCAACTTCTCTAAGGAAACCCTGATATTGATGGGGATAAAGTGAGCAGATTTGGTCAATCTGTCAACAATAACCCAGATAGAATCTAAACCTCTCGAGGTTCTAGGTAGTCCTACAACAAAATCCATAGAGATATTGTCCCACTTCCATTGGGGTATCTCTAAGGGTTGCAACTTACCTGATGGTCTCTGATGTTCTATCTTAGCCTTCTGACAGACTAAACATGCACATACAAACTCACTAACCTCTTTCTTCATGTTTGGCCACCAAAACATTGTCTTGAGATCTTGATACATCTTGGTAGCACCAGGGTGAATACTCAAACTACTCTTATGTCCTTCCTTCAGAATCATCCTCCTAAGTTCTGATACATTGGGAACACATATTCTATCTTGAAACCTCAAGACTCCATCTGATCCAACATGGAA
Organism: Glycine latifolia; assembly: GCA_013407115.1. NCBI lineage: Eukaryota > Viridiplantae > Streptophyta > Magnoliopsida > Fabales > Fabaceae > Glycine > Glycine latifolia. The sequence continues at coordinate 162,036 of QARZ01041083.1, forward strand.
ACTACTACCTTTCCTTGCCACTATGGCTTCTAACTGAGTCTTCAGAATAGGATCTGACTTCTGGCCCTCTCTGAACTCTCCTAGCAAACTGCTAGTAATCCTCAAAGCTCTTAGTCTCACACTTTTAAGGGTAACCTTACACGCAAGGCTAATGTCCCTAAACTGTTCTAGGAGATCCAACTCTCTAACCATAAAAGCATATACATTCAAGGATTTCCTACTCAAAGCATCAGCCACTACATTGGCTTCGCTGGGATGATAACTAAGCTCAAAATCATAGTCCTAAAGAAACTCTAACCATCTCCTCTGATGCATGTTCAGCTCTTTCTGACTAAACAGATACTTAAGGCTTTTATGATCACTAAACACTTCAAACTTAGAGCCAAAAAGATAGTACCTCCATATGTTAGGAGCAAACACTACAGCAGCTAACTCCAAATCATGGGTAGGATAATTCCTTTCATGCGTCTTGAGTTGTCTAGAAGCATAGGCCACTACCTTCTTGCCATTTTGCATCAACAATCCTCCCAAACCTATCTTTGATGCGTAACAATACACCTCAAAGGATTCTCTTAGGTTAGGCAAAACTAACACAGGTGTTGTCGTCAGTTTTTCCTTAAGGGTTTGGAAACTATGCTCACACTGGGCATCCCAGTCAAAAACTTGACCCTTACGAGTCAGCTTGGTCAAGGGCAAGGCTAGCTTGGAGAAACCTTCTATGAATCTTCGGTAGTATCCTGCTAAACCCAGAAGACTTTTAATCTCAAACACAAACTTGGGGCTTTCCCACTTAAGAACAACTTCTACCTTAGAAAGGTCTACAGCTATACCACCTTGGGATATCATATGTCCTAAGAAACTCACTTTCTCTAACCAAAACTCGCACTTGGACAACTTAGCATAAAGTTGTTGATCCTTAAAGGTTTGTAGCACAATCCTCAAGTGCTCCTTATGCTCCTCTCTAGTCTTAGAGTACACCAAAATATCATCTATGAATACTACCACAAAACTATCAAGATAAGGGTGAAAGATCCTATTCATATAGTCCATAAACACACCTGGAGCATTAGTCACACCAAAGGGTGCTCCCCATGGAGACACACTAGGTCTCACAAACTGCTTATCCAACAACTCTTCTAACTGTTTCTTAAGCTCGGCTAACTCTAAAGGAGACATCTTATAAGGGGCTACGGATATGGGTCCAGCACCAGGTACCAAATCTATAGAAAATTCTATCTCTCTCTCAGGTGGTAGGCCGAATATATCCTCAGGAAACACTCCTAGAAACTCTCTAGCAACGCATCTCAACCAAACTCCACATAACATGACATCTACACCAAGCAATTGCACATGGATAATTGATAAGTGCCATATTTTAGTTAAATTCAGGCTTACAATGCTAGCACTTATCTTTTGATATCAGTAAAATTTCTTATAAACTTGCCCTACAACCTAGTTGATTTGTATTTAGTAACTATATAAATGTTGTTTTTCACATTTTGGAAGATTTTTATTCCAATCATATTTTGTATTTTGATAGGTTTCGATGATATTCAAAGCATCCAAGCAAGCAAAGCAAGCAAAAAGGGGCATAAAAATCAAATTTGGGAGGTGTCAGAAGCAAAATGGCCCAGAACTCATCCAGGCCCATGACCTTTCTTCATCATTAAGTCTTTAACTCGCCCAGGCGAGTGGAACTAGTGTATTTTGCTCGCCCAGGTGAGTGGAGGCTTCCAGAAAGATGTATTAACTCGCCCAGGTGAGTGAAACAAGGCCAAATTTCTCTCCTGGGTGAGTGAGCTTAAGCAGGCTACCAAATCCTATAAATAGGCATGCAAGGTGAAGATGGAAGCATGCTTGGAAGGCCAAGGGATGCCTTGGTCGAATTTTCTAAGCTTAGGAATGTAATTTTAGCTTAGGATAGCTTAGGGAGAGTGAGAGAAGTGAGGAATTAGTGTGGAAACTCTGTCGGAAAGAAGCGGTGATGGTTCCCTTCATCAATTTTTCCATTAAGAAGGTGCTCTCCACAATGATTGGCTAGCTTCTCTTAAGGATTGGATGTAATCTTCTACCCTTAAGTATCTCTTTAATATTTATTTATGCATAAGTATTTTCTATTTATTATTGGTAATTTCATTCTGTTCTTAATGCTTGATTCTACTTGATCACTAGTTTCATGAAATTGGATTCTAAGTTTAACTGGAAAGTACTCTTAGAATTTGAACTGCATGATTTTACTCTTTACGTTACGTTGCTAGGGATAGAGCATAACGTTTAGATTGCAAATAGCACACGATTATGATTGTAATGCTGGGTTATTTACTTCGTATGTGAGGGATCGATATTCGGTAAATATCCTTAGAATTCTCAATTGCGAGGGATCGATGCGGGGTAAATTAATGTGTGCATCAATAATAATAGAAAATGATTTATACATGGTAATATTAATTGGTTACTGAGGGTATGAATGATGAAACTCAATCCTACGTTCCCTTCAATTAATTTCATTTTATTAGTTTTTGTACTTTTTAGTTATTTCTGTAAAACCATCAAAACTTCGACCATACTCGTTGTACATAAATATTAAACTGTTAATTTTATTTAAATTAACTGAGTAACTCAGGTCCCTGTGGAGACGAACTTTTATAAATTTTGAAACTTACAACGATAATTGGTACGATTGCCAAGAGTCATAACAATAATTCACATAACATTTCAACTAATCCTAATTAATAAAGTAATCAAATTATACAAGGAATACATCACACATATATTTTAGGTTATCGAAATTTTAGGGTGCTACAAAAATAATCGATTACACTATCGTGTTAATCGATTACATTCTGTTAAATTAGTTTTTATTTAAAGCTTTATGGGTCTGCTCTTTAAAAATAGACATTGAATGAATTACTCTGAGAATATGTGACTTACCCAAAGGTTTCAAAAAGCTTTCTAAGAGTCCAAGATACTGATTTACTGAGTGAGAAACATATCTTGTATGAGATCAAAATTATTGATTTTTTTAAAATGATGTGTTAAAGAAAAAGAGTTTTTCAAGAGTTTTGATTCTGAGCATTGACTTTCATACAACCTGGATTGATTGGTAACTTCATTCATTCATTCATGAAGGATCACAAGTTGTGTCTCTCTTGAATCTTTCTTTAGAATTTCTGTGTATTAAAATTCTGATGTGAAAAATCAAATAAGTTATTTCAAGCTTTCTAGAGTAGTGTTCTCTAGGGATAAAGATCTGAGTAGGGTTCTCAGGATCTTTGTGATTTGTTTTCTAATAGGGTTTTAGAATTCAGGTTCTTTATCTAGGGTTGATAAAGATAATCACTTGTAAATTGCTTGTGAAAGAATATTTTGATTTAGTGAAAACTCTGACCAAGTGTTGGTTAGAAGACACTGGATACAACCTCCATGTTAGTAAGGTGAACCAGTATAAATTGCCAAGTCTTTTATTCTAATTCTGTGTATCTTTCATTGCTTGTATTTGGGTAGTCAAAATATTGTTAACAAAGAAAGTATTTCTGTCATTACATGCATGACAAGGTGGATCTTTTAACGACCCCGTATGCATCCGGTTCATTAACATTATATTATAGTCTTAAACGCAACAATACTTAATGTAAATTAAGTAAACATGGAGGCATAAAAAAAAATAAGACGTCATCATACGTCATATAATACAAACTAACATTATGTATGGAATATGATATACATCCCGACACCCGAGTTATGTTCCAAAATGTACATAAAACAAAACAAAACCCATACCGGGTTACAAAATATAATAGACTTGAGTCGATAGACTCGCACAAGGACTGCCTTCCAGAATTCGCTTCCTCAAGTCCAGCATCGTCCCCTTGTCCGGGATCCTCAATTATCAGTCAACTTGGCCTCGGCCTACCCGGCCTATCAATTGAGATCCACCGAACAACCCCTACTCGGGTCTCTTACCTCGGACCTCGTCCTCCACTCTTTGGCTATCACCTGCAATATAAATATAATCCCCAACTGGGGTGAGATACAATCTCAGTAAACTCAGGGTTCTTAGAGACTCACCTCCCCTTGGTTCACTTTCACAGCACATAGCATTTGTATAGGCATTACAATAACATAGCCAACCCGACTTTTTAATAAAACAACCGTATAGCCATCTCGGCCTTTTAAGTAAACAAAAACATAGCCATCCCGACATTTATACATTACATGTACATAATCACACCAACGTGCCATTCCAGCACAGATATACAAGTTCACCAGTGCACATCTCATGCACATATACTCATCCCAGATGAGTCTGTCGTGCACATCTCATGCACTCAGACGTATATGAATTACTGAGAAGCTCATCCCGGATGAGTCTTACACTCTCATATATGGTCCGCTTCCCTGGCCAGAGGACTTCCTCAATCACAATACAAACATCATAGTGCAAATTATTTACATGTATGTTTCAACCAAAACGCAGTAACACTGCATCATACAATAACCATAACTCCCTAGGAGTATGGTGGAACACAATCAAGGGACACGAACTCCCCAGGAATAGAGAACTTACCTTCTCTGATCACCGTACTGGCTCTCTCAGCCTCGTGTTCCAAACCACCGATATCTCCTTTATCAAGCCCTACACCAGGTAAGAAATATATCAAGAATGGTTCTCAACCGTTTCATCAAAAGAACCCAGTTCTTTTCCAGATCTCATACGAAAACCTACAGTGTTGACTTGCAAATCCCCAAAAATATCTGGGCATAGCAAAGTACCCAAAACCCAGAAAATTAACTCTCAAGGTTGAACCTTTATCACAACAATTTCCTAAGCGTACTTTTCCAAAGAAATAACAACTAACACTAACCCTAACTCATATGGGTCATTTTTCCTTTTTAACTCCAAACTCAAAGATATAGTAAAACTCACATATCTTACCTAAAAAAACAGCAAGGCCTAAAGGACAGTTTCTTCAAGCTTGCATGTCCTGAATGTGCCTTCTATCTCTTAAAGGTTGAAACTTTAAACTTTCCTTTGGAGAAATGATCTCCTCGCCTGATGATTTTCACCACTAACAAAGGTTGGAAACTAGTTTGTAAGATGATTCTATTAAATTCTTACGTTGGATGTGAATGTTTCTAGGTTAAGGAATGGTTATCTAGGAAGCTTTTCTCACTTCAACAATGGAGGAAATATGGAAGAAGAGAGAGAAAGTGTTTTGGCAAAGATGGTGAAACTAAAGTTACTACTGAAATATCTCACTTATGCATGTCTTATATAGCCTATAAGATAACACGCATCATAAATTTGCAGGAGAGCCTTCCCGCGTCAAAACAGCCAGTAGGGAGTCAACACGTGACACCCAATAAGGTAAAGACTTAAGAGATATTTGATTGCCCGGTTGGTCCTACTGTTTGGCAAGTCAATGTGTTATATCTCATCTACTTGTTATGTGTGACTACCCGGGTTCTCTAAACCCTACAGACTCTGTCGGGTTCTCTTCATATTACTAACGCTGCCGGTTTGGAATTAATATATAAGTATTGGGTGCAACTTCACTACCTTAACTCGGGTTCCTGTGCACTCATTCCAATCACTAAGCTAACTCCGTGTTAAACAGCAAGTACTGACTGTTTTAATCGCCTACAACCACTTATGTAATCGATTACATAAGAACCCATCCTTGGTACTAAAGTACGTCCAATGTCCTCTCCTCTAACCTTATACCACCTATTCCGACCTCATATGAGTTCTTACCTTGGTACTTCACAAGTCCAAGGTTCCTCCCAATCACTTCCGGGATCACTAACCCAGTAATTCTATAAAAAGGGGTTACGAGCTCTTCCGGTCTCTCTACCTGGTAGCTCTTACAAGTCAACCACATACGAGCTCCTCCGAGCTCAACCGAGATAACTACCTGATTGCTCATCCGAGATTACAAATCGGTAATACATCCGAGATCACTCGAGCTTATCCGAGATCACAACTCGGACCTCAAAGAAAAGGAAGACACGAGCTCTACTGAGCTCTACCGAGATCACTACTCGATCTCTCAAGGAGAAGGAATATACGAGCTTAGCCGAGTTCTCTACCCGATCGCTCTTTCCCTCCTTGTTCGGGTTCCTTTTTATACAACAACATTTTTCTCAAAAGTGCTACGTATATATATATATACCACTTACGTGGCAATAACCTGGTCATGCACCAACCCGGTCTTCCTATAATACTACCATACCACACAACCCCGGATTTAAAAAGGTGCTATCTACACCCCCTTTTATCCGAGTTCCAATATACACCCCCCTTTGTGCCAACCCGGTCACATGAACCCGATTTTGAAGAGATGCTATCCACACCCCTTTCTTATCCGAGTTCCAAAATACACCCCCTTATGTGACAATCCAGTCATATGAACCCGAATTATTGCAGGGTCATTATAGATCTTGATTGAAAGAAAAGTTCTGGTTTTACAAAAGTGATTAAGTGATACGACCCAAGTATTAATTCCGCAAATTTTTTTAGAAAAAACTTCAAATAACTGTTTTAAACCAATTCACCCCCTCTTGGTTTATTTGAAGTGTGTTCATTATGTTTTCAGGTATTTGACCTCAAATGTTGATGTTAACCTTGTCTTTGAAATCTATACTAAATTATCTTCGATTTGGTATATAGAGCTTTGAATTTGGGCCAAAGCACATGAACTTGAGAGAGCTCAAAACGACGTTACAAGGAGCTAACAGAGGGAAATAGATAGGTAAGGGGGTTTATTACTTGGTTACAGTTTTTAATATCATAGTTGGGGGTCAGGGAACCCAATTATGGAGATGTATGCATGTCCCTGTTGTGTGTTGGTTTTCATGAAAAACTATGTTTTAAACTAATGAGATGTGATGTATTTATTATTGATGTATGTTTGTTCCTATTGTGTGCTCATTTTCAAGAAAAACTATTTTTAACTAATATGTTTTCCTATTTAATTCTTTGTTAAATTTTAAATGGGCATAATTTTTTTTCCTATATTGTAGTTCTCCTCTTTAATTTAGAATTTTCCTAAAATATCCGACTTGTGGTATAATGAATTGTGAATGTATGAAATTTGTGTTGTCTGAAGACCAGGGGAATGTGAATCTTAGGCATATGTATTATGTATAGATGTGAAATGTTGTGATGTTGATGATATTGAGATTGAGATGCTATTGATGATGATGATGTTGAAAATGAAATAATATTGATGTGGTTGATGATGTTGAAATGAGATAATGTTGATCTGGTTGATGATGTGGAAATGAGACAGTATAGTTGATAATATTAAAATGAGATGATGTTTATGTTTATGATGATGATATTGAAATAAAATGATAATGATGTTGTTGATGACATTGAGATGAAATGATGTTGATGTTGATAATGACATTGATGAGAGATAATGTTGATGTTGAGAATGTCATTGTATGTTGTGGATACACATGGGGTGCATGACTTATTGGATATCCTTGCGAGGAAGGGTTGGTCCCTATCCACGGTCAGTGTATTGATGGTGCCTATGTTTCATACTTCATAATTGCATGGATGGAAATAGAATGAAGGCAGTGTGTACATGTGGTTTTTATGGGATAAAAATACGGGTACTAAGGGGCCACTCAGTTTGGAATTCCCTTGAGACTCTGGCTGATCACCATGGGGGGGGGGGGGGGGGAATGGCCAGTGCACAACAAGGTGACCCTGATAAAATACCAAATCATTTCCTAAGAAAGGCTATTTCCATAGTGATGGTACCACATTTCATTCTGAGAGTTGAGTCAGGTGCATGCATCATTATGAGCATAATTGATTTGAATTCTGAAAAAAGTTTATGACTAGTTTGTTGAGTATGTTGAACTAACTGATTATTGAGAATGATTGTGATTATAATTATTGTTTTCTTACTAATCATTGTTATCTGGTACTTGTATGATAAACTCACCCTTGCAATTTTTGTACAGTGTGGTTGGTACCTGTGATGATCGTGCACCTTCATTTGTGGAAGCAAATGAGCAGCAGTAGGTGACCTTGGAGGAAGATCCATTTTGTTGGAGCCGCCAAGCTGACATGATATCGTTGGAATTTATTTTAGGGAGAGAGTTGTGTCGTATTATCAACTCTTTCTTAGTTGGTTCCTTGATTCTCTTTAATCGGGCATGTAAACCCCAAGCTTATATATTTATTAAAAGCTAAATTATGTTCTGACGTGTGAATTATATGTAATGGTTTAAAATATACATACATATGTATTTATTTATGTATTTGTGCGTTGTTTGATAAGTGTATTATCGCGAAAAAAAATTACTCTCAATTTCATAATCAAATTAATAGAGTTTTTATTAAAAATTGAAATTTTACATTTAGAGTAATGATATCGTAGTGATGAGGCGAGTTGTTACATTAGTGGTATCAGAGCAGGTCGAACCTTTTTCGACTGGTCAGTTGTTAGTCAGTTGTGTTTCTCTATGCATTTTGTGTTTTCTTGTTGAAGTTTGCGGTTTGAGTATTTGACTGTTTTGTAGTTGCTAGGGTTGTTTGTGTTTGAAACTTGCGCACATTGTTGTTTTGCATGGGTTATGGAGATTTGTTAGTGTTGTCATAGTACGTTTGTATTCCTGGTGTCTGTTATACAATGAGTTTCAATGCCTTGTCACGAGTTATCAGACTGACCATTTGGATAATTCCTGAGTGCAATGGAACACCATGGCAAGCGGTCAGGAATACAAAGAGTAAAGAATAAGCGACAATGTCTCGAGAGAGAACTGTTGTAAAGAAGTGATTTCTTGAGGCATCAACTCTCAAAAGTAATTGAGTAGGAACTTGAGATAGGTATAAAATTGCTTTATTTCTTTTCTTGTGTGTATTCCTTCCAAGTTCTCACTTCTTGGTGTGCGCAAGGAGTGATGGCTAGTAAGAATGATCGTGCAATAGCTGATGTTCTCCAAGCTTTGAGGCTGAAGGTCAAGCTGTGACCTAGGAAACCTTCAAGAGGGTATTTCTAGAGAAATACTTTCCTGAAGATGTTAGAAACAAGAAGAAGATGCAATTTCTAGAGCTTAAGTAAGGGAGCATGACTGTGGCTGAGTATACAGCTAAGTTTGAAGAGTTGGTGAGGTACTCTCCTCATTACCAAGGAAGAGATGGTGAAAGCTCAAAGTGTGTGAAGTTTCTGAATGCCTTGCGACTTGAGGTGAAGCAAGCTGTGAATTATCAAGGTATTTGTCAGTTCCTACTGTTGGTTAACATGTCTAGGATATGGGATTTCATTACTTGTGCTATTTGATTCCGGTGCAACCCATTCTTTTATATTTTGCTTGTGTGTGGAGAAACTTAAGCTTTCTGTGTCTTCTTTGAGTGATGATCTTGTGATAGAGACCCCAACTAGTGGTTCTATTTTAACTTCTGATGTGTGTTTGAATTGCCTTGTAGAGTTTTTTGGTAGAAAATTCTTTATTGATTTGATTTATTTCTCTCAGCCAAATTGATGTTATTCTGGGTATAGACTGGTTATCTTCCAGCCATGTCTTCTTAAACTATTTTGATAAAACTGTGATGTTTAGTGATTCTGAAGTGAGTAAAGATATGATGTTTATCTTTGCCAACCAAATTGTGACATTTTTAAAAGAAGATGCTCAAGTATACATGATCTTGTCCAACTTGGAAGTAGAAACCAAGGTTTCTATAGGTGACCTCCCTGTTGTTAGAGAGTTTCAAGAAGTGTTTCCTAAGGATATATCCGATTTACCACCTGAGAGAGATAGAGTTTTCTATAGATTTGGTACCTGGTGCATGACCCATATCCATAACCCCTTATAGGATGTCTCTTATAGAGTTAGTCGAGCTTAGGAAACAATTAGAAGAGTTGTTGGATAAGCAATTTGTGAGACCCAGTGTGTCTCCATGGGGAGCACTAGTGTTGTTAGTGAAGAAGAAAGATAGGACAATGAGATTGTGTGTAGACTACCGTTAGTTGAATAAGGTGATGATCAAGAACAAGTCTCCTTTCCCTAGAATAGATGACCTTATGGACCAACTGGTAGGAACTTGTGTATTTAGCAAGATAGACCTTAGTTAGGCTACCATCAGATCCTAGTGAAGTCTGAGGATATTTCGAAGAATGCCTTTAGGACTCGTTATGGTCACTAGGAGTATTTAGTCATGCCTCTCGGTGTGACTAATGCCCCTGGTGTGTTTATGGATTACATGAATATGATTTTTCATCCCTAGCTCGATAATTTTGTGGTAGTACTCATAGATGATATTTTGGTATACTGTAAGACTAAAAAGGAGCATGAGAAGCACTTGAGGATTATGCTGCAAACCCTTAAAGACCAATAGCTTTATGCTAAGTTGTCCAAGTGTGAGTTTTGATTAGAGAAAATTAGTTTCTTAGGACATGTGATATCCCAAGGTGGTATAGCTGTAGATCCTTCTAAGGTAGAAGCTATTCTTAAGTGGGAGAGTCCTAAGTCGGTGTTTGATATTAGAAGTTTTCTGGTTTAACGGGATATTACTGGAGATTCATATAAGGTTTCTCCAAGTTAGCCTTGCCTTTGACCAAGCTGACTCGTAAGGGTCAAGTTTTTGTGTGGGATGCCCAGTGTGAGCATAGTTTCCAAACCCATAAGAAAAAACTAACGACAATGCCTGTGTTAGTTTTGCCTATTCCAAGAGAACCCTTTGAGGTGTATTGTGATGCATCAAAGATGGGTTTGGGAGGAGTGTTAATGCAAAATGGTCAAGTAGTGGCCTATGCTTCTAGACAACTCAAGCGCATGAGAGGAATTATCTTACCCATGATCTGGAGTTAGCTGCTATAGTTTTTGCTCTTAAGATGTGGAGGCACTACCTGTTTGGCTCTAAGTTTGAAATGTTCAGTGATCATAAAAGCCTTAAGTATTTGTTTAGTCAGAAAGAGTTGAACATGCGTCAAAGGAGATGGTTAGAGTTTCTTAAGGACTAACAATTTTGAGCTTAGCTATCATCCTGGCAAAGCCAATGTAGTGGTTGATGCTTTGAGTAGGAAGTCTTTACATGTATCTGCTCTGATGGTTAGGGAGTTGGATCTATTAGAACAGTTTAGGGACCTTAGCCTTGCGTGTGAGCTTACTCCTAATAGTGTGAGACTAGGAGCTTTGAGAATTACTAGTAAGTTGTTAAGAAAGATCAGAGAGGGCCAGAAGTCTGATCCTTTTCTGAGGACTCAGTTAGAAGCCATAGCATTGGGGAAAGATAATAGTTTCAATGTGGGATCAGATTGAGTCTTGAGACTTCAAGATAGAATTTGTGTCCCTAATGTACCTGAGCTTAGGAATATTATCTTAGAGGAAGGGCATAAGAGCAACTTGAGCATCCACCCTGGTGCTACCAAGATGTATCAGACAATGTTTTGGTGGCCAAACATGAAAAAAAAGGTTAGTGATTTTGTATATGCATGTTTAGTTTGTCAGAAGGCTAAGATAGAACATCAGAGACCCTCAGGTAAGTTGCAACCCTTAGAAATACCTCAGTGGAAGTGGAACAGTATCTCCATGGATTTTGTTGTATCACTACCTAGAACCCTAAGAGGTTTAGATTCTATTTGGGTTATTGTTGGCAGATTGACCAAATCTGCTCACTTTATCCCCATCAATATCAGGTTTTCCTTAGAGAAGTTGACCTTCTTGCATTTTAGTGAGATTGTCAGATTACATAGTGTGTTATCTAGCATAGTATCTGGTACAGATCCTAGATTCACCTCTAGATTTTGAGAGAGTCTGAACAAAGCATTGGAAACCAAGCTTAGGCTAAGTTCAGCCTATCACCCTCAAATCGATGGTCAGATTGAACGAACCATTCAGTCTCTAGAGGACCTTTTGAGGGCATGTGTATTAGAACAAAAGGGTAGTTGGGAGAGTTTTCTGTCGTTGATAGAATTCACATATAACAATAGTTTTCATTCTACCATTGGCATGACTCCCTACGAACTATGTATGGTAGAAGGTATAGGACACCCTTGTGTTGGTTAGAACCCAGAGATAACCTTACTTTAAGACCTGAAGTGGTACAACAAACCACTGAGAAGGTCAAGTTGATCCAAGAGAGAATGAGAACTGCTCAGAGTAGGTAGAAGAGTTATCAGGACAAGAGGAGGAAAGACCTAGAATTTGAGGTTGGTGATCATGTATTCTTGAGAGTCACTCTGTGGACTGGGGTTGGTCAAGCCTTGATATCCCGAAAACTCACACCTCGTTTTATTGGTCCTTTCCAAATTCTCAAAAGAGTCAGTCCTGTGGCATATCAAATTGCATTACCCTTGTCTCTTTCTAACCTCCACAATGTCTTTTGTGTGTCTCAACTCCGTAAATATATCCATGATCCTTCTTATGTGGTCGAATTAGATGATGTGTAAGTAAAGGAAAACTTGACATATGAAACATTGCCTTTGAGGATCGAAGATCAGGGAACAAAACACTTAAAAGGGAAAGAGATTCTATTGGTCAAGGTGATCTGGGGAGATACATTAGGAGAGAATGCAACATGGGAACTAGAGAATCAGATACAAGAAGCCTATCCAGCCTTTTGAATCAAGTAAGTTTCAAGGACGAAATATCTAAAAAGGTAGGAGAGATGTAATGTCCTGAATTTTGGGTAACTAAAAATAGATGTTTGATGTATTTCTTATGTTATTTGATTATTTGATTAGTTTAAATTAACTGAATTTTTGTGTAAATTATCCTTGTGCAATTGTTTGGTGTGGATGTCAGGTTAGGTGGAGTTTGATTGTTGGTGTTGAAAAAGAGTGATTATGAGTTTGACCCAAAACCTGTTTTGTTAAAATCCTACTTTTTCATTAGTTAACCGTTGGATCACCTTTAAATTGTAAAGTTAGGCTCCTAATCCAAATATGCAAAGTTTGACCGTTGGGATTTATGAAATAACATCTGAAACATGAGATATTAACTTTTCATAGAAGCAGTGAAATTTCAAAAATTGGGTCAGCTCACCCAGGCGAGCCAAAATTCACCTGGGCTTGTCAAGTCAGTTATAAATTCACATAACAGCGTCAAAAGCACAAAAAATGGTCTTCTTCTTCCCCAAACAGCCACCCAACACTAATGAGATGTGATGTATTTATTATTGATGTATGTTTGTTCCTGTTGTGTGCTCATTTTCAAGAAAAACTGTGGTTCTAACTAATAGGATGCGATGAATATGTTATTGATGGATAAAACTATGAATAATGATGTTGTTGTTGTAATAATTGGATTTTTGGGAAAAGTTTTAATTACAAATGAGACTCTGCCCAAAATTTTATAATATGTTTTCCTATTTAATCCTTTATTAAATTTTAAATGGACATAAATTTTTTTTTTCTATATTGTAGTTCTCCTCTTTAATTTAGAATTTTCCTAAAATATCAGTCTTGTGGTATGATGAATTGTGAATGTATGAAATTTGTGTTGTCTGAAGACCAGGGGAATGTGAATCTTAGGCATATGTATTATGTATAGATCTGGAATGCGATTGCTTGTGATGTTGATGATATTGAGATTAAGATGCTATTGATGATGACGATGTTGAAAATGAAATAATGTTGATGTGGTTGATGATGCTGAAATGAGATAATGTTGATATGGTTGATGATGTGGAAATGAGTTACTATAGTTGATAATATTAAAATGAGATGATATTGATTTTTATGATGATGATATTGAAATAAAATGATGTTGATGTTGTTGATGACATTGAGATGAAATGATGTTGATGTTGATAATGATATTGATGAGAGATAATGTTGATGTTGAGAATGTCATTGTATGTTGTGGATACACATGGGGGGTGCATGACTTATTGGATATCCTTGCGAGGAAGGGTTGGTCCCTATCCACTATCAGTGTATTGATGGTGCCCATTGAAAGAAAAGGGCCTTGAAGCCCGAAGGCATGTGAGAAAAACA
>QARZ01041083.1:188353-200336 GCA_013407115.1 Glycine latifolia
GTTTTAGAAAACAAATCACAAAGATCCTGAGAACCCTACTCAGATCTTTATCCCTAGAGAACACTACTCTAGAAAGCTTGAAATAACTTATTTGATTTTTCACATCAGAATTTTAATACACAGAAATTCTAAAGAAAGATTCAAGAGAGACACAACTTGTGATCCTTCATGAATGAATGAATGAAGTTACCAATCAATCCAGGTTGTATGAAAGTCAATGCTCAGAATCAAAACTCTTGAAAAACTCTTTTTCTTTAACACATCATTTTAAAAAAATCAATAATTTTGATCTCATACAAGATATGTTTCTCACTCAGTAAATCAGTATCTTGGACTCTTAGAAAGCTTTTTGAAACCTTTGGGTAAGTCACATATTCTCAGAGTAATTCATTCAATGTCTATTTTTAAAGAGCAGACCCATAAAGCTTTAAATAAAAACTAATTTAACAGAATGTAATCGATTAACACGATAGTGTAATCGATTATTTTTGTAGCACCCTAAAATTTCGATAACCTAAAATATATGTGTGATGTATTCCTTGTATAATTTGATTACTTTATTAATTAGGATTAGTTGAAATGTTATGTGAATTATTGTTATGACTCTTGGCAATCGTACCAATTATCGTTGTAAGTTTCAAAATTTATAAAAGTTCGTCTCCACAGGGACCTGAGTTACTCAGTTAATTTAAATAAAATTAACAGTTTAATATTTATGTACAACGAGTATGGTCGAAGTTTTGATGGTTTTACAGAAATAACTAAAAAGTACAAAAACTAATAAAATGAAATTAATTGAAGGGAACGTAGGATTGAGTTTCATCATTCATACCCTCAGTAACCAATTAATATTACCATGTATAAATCATTTTCTATTATTATTGATGCACACATTAATTTACCCCGCATCGATCCCTCGCAATTGAGAATTCTAAGGATATTTACCGAATATCGATCCCTCACATACGAAGTAAATAACCCAGCATTACAATCATAATCGTGTGCTATTTGCAATCTAAACGTTATGCTCTATCCCTAGCAACGTAACGTAAAGAGTAAAATCATGCAGTTCAAATTCTAAGAGTACTTTCCAGTTAAACTTAGAATCCAATTTCATGAAACTAGTGATCAAGTAGAATCAAGCATTAAGAACAGAATGAAATTACCAATAATAAATAGAAAATACTTATGCATAAATAAATATTAAAGAGATACTTAAGGGTAGAAGATTACATCCAATCCTTAAGAGAAGCTAGCCAATCATTGTGGAGAGCACCTTCTTAATGGAAAAATTGATGAAGGGAACCATCACCGCTTCTTTCCGACAGAGTTTCCACACTAATTCCTCACTTCTCTCACTCTCCCTAAGCTATCCTAAGCTAAAATTACATTCCTAAGCTTAGAAAATTCGACCAAGGCATCCCTTGGCCTTCCAAGCATGCTTCCATCTTCACCTTGCATGCCTATTTATAGGATTTGGTAGCCTGCTTAAGCTCACTCACCCAGGAGAGAAATTTGGCCTTGTTTCACTCACCTGGGCGAGTTAATACATCTTTCTGGAAGCCTCCACTCACCTGGGCGAGCAAAATACACTAGTTCCACTCGCCTGGGCGAGTTAAAGACTTAATGATGAAGAAAGGTCATGGGCCTGGATGAGTTCTGGGCCATTTTGCTTCTGACACCTCCCAAATTTGATTTTTATGCCCCTTTTTGCTTGCTTTGCTTGCTTGGATGCTTTGAATATCATCGAAACCTATCAAAATACAAAATATGATTGGAATAAAAATCTTCCAAAATGTGAAAAACAACATTTATATAGTTACTAAATACAAATCAACTAGGTTGTAGGGCAAGTTTATAAGAAATTTTACTGATATCAAAAGATAAGTGCTAGCATTGTAAGCCTGAATTTAACTAAAATATGGCACTTATCAATTATCCATGTGCAATTGCTTGGTGTAGATGTCATGTTATGTGGAGTTTGGTTGAGATGCGTTGCTAGAGAGTTTCTAGGAGTGTTTCCTGAGGATATATTCGGCCTACCACCTGAGAGAGAGATAGAATTTTCTATAGATTTGGTACCTGGTGCTGGACCCATATCCGTAGCCCCTTATAAGATGTCTCCTTTAGAGTTAGCCGAGCTTAAGAAACAGTTAGAAGAGTTGTTGGATAAGCAGTTTGTGAGACCTAGTGTGTCTCCATGGGGAGCACCCTTTGGTGTGACTAATGCTCCAGGTGTGTTTATGGACTATATGAATAGGATCTTTCACCCTTATCTTGATAGTTTTGTGGTAGTATTCATAGATGATATTTTGGTGTACTCTAAGACTAGAGAGGAGCATAAGGAGCACTTGAGGATTGTGCTACAAACCTTTAAGGATCAACAACTTTATGCTAAGTTGTCCAAGTGCGAGTTTTGGTTAGAGAAAGTGAGTTTCTTAGGACATATGATATCCCAAGGTGGTATAGCTGTAGACCTTTCTAAGGTAGAAGTTGTTCTTAAGTGGGAAAGCCCCAAGTTTGTGTTTGAGATTAAAAGTCTTCTGGGTTTAGCAGGATACTACCGAAGATTCATAGAAGGTTTCTCCAAGCTAGCCTTGCCCTTGACCAAGCTGACTCGTAAGGGTCAAGTTTTTGACTGGGATGCCCAGTGTGAGCATAGTTTCCAAACCCTTAAGGAAAAACTGACGACAACACCTGTGTTAGTTTTGCCTAACCTAAGAGAATCCTTTGAGGTGTATTGTTACGCATCAAAGATAGGTTTGGGAGGATTGTTGATGCAAAATGGCAAGAAGGTAGTGGCCTATGCTTCTAGACAACTCAAGACGCATGAAAGGAATTATCCTACCCATGATTTGGAGTTAGCTGCTGTAGTGTTTGCTCCTAACATATGGAGGTACTATCTTTTTGGCTCTAAGTTTGAAGTGTTTAGTGATCATAAAAGCCTTAAGTATCTGTTTAGTCAGAAAGAGCTGAACATGCATCAGAGGAGATGGTTAGAGTTTCTTTAGGACTATGATTTTGAGCTTAGTTATCATCCCAGCGAAGCCAATGTAGTGGCTGATGCTTTGAGTAGGAAATCCTTGAATGTATATGCTTTTATGGTTAGAGAGTTGGATCTCCTAGAACAGTTTAGGGACATTAGCCTTGCGTGTAAGGTTACCCTTAAAAGTGTGAGACTAAGAGCTTTGAGGATTACTAGCAGTTTGCTAGGAGAGTTCAGAGAGGGCCAGAAGTCAGATCCTATTCTGAAGACTCAGTTAGAAGCCATAGTGGCAAGGAAAGGTAGTAGTTTCCATGTTGGATCAGATGGAGTCTTGAGGTTTCAAGATAGAATATGTGTTCCCAATGTATCAGAACTTAGGAGGATGATTCTGAAGGAAGGACATAAGAGTAGTTTGAGTATTCACCCTGGTGCTACCAAGATGTATCAAGATCTCAAGACAATGTTTTGGTGGCCAAACATGAAGAAAGAGGTTAGTGAGTTTGTATGTGCATGTTTAGTCTGTCAGAAGGCTAAGATAGAACATCAGAGACCATCAGGTAAGTTGCAACCCTTAGAGATACCCCAATGGAAGTGGGACAATATCTCTATGGATTTTGTTGTAGGACTACCTAGAACCTCGAGAGGTTTAGATTCTATCTGGGTTATTGTTGACAGATTGACCAAATCTGCTCACTTTATCCCCATCAATATCAGGGTTTCCTTAGAGAAGTTGACCTCCCTGTATATTAGTGAGATTGTAAAATTACATGGTGTACCGTCTAGCATAGTATCTGATAGAGATCCTAGATTCACCTTTTAGATTTTGGAAGAGTATGAACAAAGCTTTAGGAACCAAGCTTAGGCTAAGTTCAGTCTCCATTGATAGAGTTCACCTATAACAATAGTTTTCATTCTACCATTGTCATGGTTCCCTATGAAGCTCTGTTGGTAAGAGGTGTAGAACACCCTTTTGTTGGCTAGAACTTGGTGAGAACCTCATTTTAGGACCTGAAGTGGTACAACAAACCATTGAGAAGGTCAAGTGATGTAAGAGAGAATGAGGACTCCTCAGAGTAGGCAGAAGAAGAGGAGGAAAGACCTAGAATTTGAGGTTGGTGTGAAAGATAGGGTCTTGAAGCCCGAAGGCATGTGAGAAGAAAAAACAAAATTTTTCCAAGCGGAAACACACATACCACACAAGAATCATTCTTTAAGACATAAATGTTACCTTTTTAATATTCGAAACTTGATGATCAAGGATAGGCTTGAAGATACAAGCCCTCTAATGTTGATCCACACCACTTCTTGTCAAGACTCAAGAACACTTCTTGAAGGCCACCAACAAACACCAAAGGAGGCAAGCTAGGCGCACCAATGGAGAGGAAGAAGGTTAGGTTTTAGAGTGTTTTTACTTATCTAAGAGACTCACCAATAGATGATATTGGTGGCTGAATTTTTAGCCAAAACTCACACAAAGGGGCACGTGAAAATAGAGGAAAGTAGATTAGGGTTTTTCCTCTCAAAAACTATTATTTAACTATGATCACAATAGCACATTTTATAGAAGAGTTTGAGTCAGATTTTTAACCAAAACATCTGATCATGAAGCATCCCACACGTGAAGATAAGATAGAGTTGTTGCATTTCAAAAATTGCCAACAACCTCCTATCTTATCCTCCTAAGACCAAGTCAATTACTTGGGATTTATTTTTGCCAAAAGATAATCATATATCAGCCGTGTATATGCCTATAATTAGCCCTCAAACTTCTTCCTAAAATCTAGGACATGATCATGATAAGATTCTACTTGAATTCAAATTCAAATCTAGCTCTTATCTTCTCCTTTTGATATGAAACTAACTACTATAGTTAATTCATATTTAAATTCAAAATTTTAAATTATCAAATTTAAATATTAGATAATTAATTTAACTATTTAAATTAATTAATAATGTCTTGGACTATCCAAGCCCATTAACTCCATTCATGCACCCCTCTCTCTTTAAGATAAGTATCCAAACTCTTTATTGGGCCAACAATTATTATTAGGTGTAACACCTCAACTTACCATCTTATTATTTATTGATTTTTAATGAAAATTCTTTTCAACTTACTTAAAAATACCAAACCAACGTTACTAATAACTGATATAAAAAAGATTTCCATCACTGATTAATATTTATAAGTCTGATGTAATGTAAAATAAGAGTACAAACTGATCTCGATTCTATTACATAATACAAATAACTGAAACACTCTATAACAAAAATACATCTGTAACATAACATCCTCAAATAACACATCTTCAAACAAAATCCTCTTCTCGTAGACAGCTAGTAGTCTCTCTTTGCAGTTCATCTGCTCGCCTGAATAAAATCGAGGTCATGGCAGGTGTCAACCACAGACACAAAGCATAAGGTAAGTTTATGATAAACATAATTTAAGCAACAGAATATATTCAATATGCAGATATTTATAACAACATCCTCAAAGATGCATGATTCTCTTAGACTCTTATCATGATGCATGATTCTCTTGAACTTTTTCAACATTTGGTACCAATTGTCAAGATAGCCCCATCCCAGCGGCACAGAACTTATCCGACCAGTCAGGGTCTCCCGGTGTTGCACAGGATGTCACCCACACCTCATGTGATCATCATGGGTGGCGTGGTCCACACCACAAGAGTCACCCCCAAGCTCAGACTCCTTGTAACACCCCGTATGCATCCTGTGTATTAACATATTACTTAATCAGATAAGCGCAGTAATTAATATAAAATCGATTAATTACAACCACGGCAGCGTTTTTGAAACCATGTTTCTTGATTCATTATGTATGGTACGCATCAAACTTAAACAACTGAACATCAACTCAAGCCAGTCTCATCGATCCAAACAACATAAACGACGGCAGATGAATAAACGATATCCCTACAGATATATCAGGAGAAAGCCACAAGTATATATACATATATACATCATCATGATACTCACAGTATCTAATACAAAAGAATAAGCAGCAAGAGTTCTGATCTCAAAGATCACTTCCTCACACGAGGGCATACAGTCATATACAGTCCATGTACAAAACATAAACATAACCACAATATGTGCACCCACACATATCTTCCTTCTACAGGGTACAAGGTATAACAACATAACAAAAATGAGCCTCCCAGCTCGCAAAATGATGCACGACTGTCCCTACTGGGGCCTTCTGCTCTAGGAACCGTCATCTCTGCCAGATGAGTCACCTGCAAAACATAATCCCCACACAGGGTGAGATACACATCTCAGTAAACTCAGGGTCCTTGGAGGCATCTCCTCCACCCTGGCTCACTTTCCATGACACACAACATCAAGGCATTACAACCACTGGCCTCCCGGCCCTCATAACAATACACAGCCAATCATCTAGCTCTAATGTATATCTGCGGAACTACGCCGCCACGATGCATCATCATCAGCATCAGGACTCTCAGTCCTCAGTGTGAGACCGGAACTCACACCCGTGCCATCCCATTGGGAGCTACCCCTTACGCATGGATGCACGTATATGGCACCTCCGAGAATAGGCTTCAACCGCGACGGGACCACCTATCTCTTGGTCTTAAGGGATCATCATCACCCTTTACGTGAGCAAACCAAACTAGGAGGTGCGCTCTTCTCCTAGGGAGGTCCATATCTATCTAACTGGCCAGAAGATCTAATCAACAGGTATCCATACATACAAAGCATAGAAGTATGCATACATATCATTATGAGAAAGCAACAACCAATTCAATGCATGCATCATGAATGCAACCATCACTCCCTCGGAGTATGGTGGAACACAGCAGTGGGAAACACTCCCAAGAAACCAAGAACTTACCTGGCAAAGCCGAGCTCTGCAGTTCTTTCCCTGCTCTGTGGTCTACGTCGCTGACACCCTCGGTGTCACGCCCTATACAAGGCACATAAGCACATATCACAACCAATTCAACCACGCCAGGCATATACATATCACACGGTTCTCAACCGTCACAATGAAAGGAACTTCATTCCTTTCCAAAACCTCTAAGTCATCTAACTTAAGGTTTACCAAGGCTCATCACCCACAAGCCATCTCATAGACCCTCAGCGGTCTGTCTCAGCTTAAACAAGGCATTAGAGTCACCACAGACTCGATGCAAACCAACGCAATGAGCTCAAAGCTCTTTACAAACCCAAAAGCTCAGAATTCACATAAGGCTTGAACGGTTCTTTTCACACGCAAGACACCGTTCCTATAGCGTCACAAGCACATCAAGACCATAATCAAGGCTCTTGCATGTCACAACATAGTCAAGTAACTCAGCATACTAACTATACATGCATTACATAGAGCCAAGAATCAAAGTTCACCAAACTAACATTTGAGAGCTAATCCTTCATCCTCACAACATTCTAAACACACATTTCTAAAGGACTCAGGGCTAATACTAGCTCTATCACAAGGGGGTCACTATTCACCCAAAACCCCAACTCACAAATTAAACGGTGAATCTCGAGTTTCTTACCTCAATGACGACAAGGAATGTCCAAGGATGACTCCCCCAAGCTTGGGTGTCCGCGAATCGCCACCGTTCCTCGCCGAACTCGAGTTCTACGAACTTCCCTTGAGAAAGGGATTATCTGATTTGGGGGTCTTCTAGGGAAGATTGATGAAGGATTCAAGCTCACCAAGTGTTTTCCAACAAGATAGGGGTTTAAGGAAGGTGATTTGGTAAAAGAAACAAGGTCAAGGAAGCTTGGAAGCTTAACAATGGCGGAATAGGGCCAGAGGAAGAAGAAAGAAGGTTTTTGGCCTCCAAAAACGCGTAAATGACCTTTTATAGTGGCCCTGTCAGAGGTCCCACGCTGATGGCGCCACTCTGGCGCTACTGGTGCCAGATTCCAGTAAAAAATAGCATTCTGGCGCTACCGAAGCCATTCTGGAGCTACCAGCGCCACTCTGGCGCTATCGGCGCAACATTCTAGTGGAAAAATGGCTTTCTGGAGCCATTCTGGCGCTACTGGCGCCAATCTCACGCTAACGGCGCCAGAAAATCCGTTGCAAAATCCGTCGCAAAATCTGTCGCTAACGCTTTTTCTGACGGAATATAGCAAATTTAAACTTTTCTTTCTTTTTCTTTTTTTTATTTAACCTTGGTTATTATACTCCTCTTGTCTGAACGCACGGACTCAGTTCCTGTAGCTATCTGACACACCTCCCTTCTGAGGCACACCTCCATTCTGAGGCAACTCTTATACACACCTCCATTCTGAGGCAACTCTTATTCACACCTCCACTCTGAGGTAACTCTTATGCACATGAGACACAGGAAACTGATTCACTTAATGCATAACTCTTTTTATTTTGTCAACTCATATTTATTTTCAGCATCAGTTTTCAATCACTGTCTCATATTTTACTCAGAAACTCAACATAACTCAAGTACAGAACTTAGCTTGTTACTCATATACAGAAACTCAACATACCATTCATGTACAAAAGATTCATAGAAACACTCAGCAACACATGAACTTCATTCAGGCACTCAATCATATAATTATAACTTAAATCCAACAATTACTCAGATACCAGTCATACTTCACAGAACTTCAAACACTTATTCAAACACAAGTAACACTTAAACTATCCTTATCATAAAACTTCCCTATACATACCTTGTAACCTTCTAGAAAGCTTGTTTTTCTCTTCCTAATTTGCTAGCTCTTCCACGTGATTTTTCCAAAAGGTGGGGTCTTTTTCTATTTGCTTTAGACTTTGAAAAAGAGAGAATGAAAGTGAAATGAAAGGGATATTCACGTGTGGCTTCTTGTAGAAGGGTGGTTTGAAAATGACTTCTACTTTGGACCCCCCTTCCTTTATATAGTGGTTGGAAATTGATATAATATTCAAGGACATTTTTACCCTTTCTAACTAATTACCTTCATTTGGTTCCATCTTAACTTAGTTTCCTCTCATTCCATTAGATTCTAACTAAGTTCATCATTATTCTTTCATTTTATGAAAATATCTCCTAAGCCTTAATGATTTCCTTTCCAAGTGTCCATGACAAGTGTCTACCACTTTACAAGTGTCCTTACACTTGTCCAAATTCATGAATCTTCTTCCATCTTCCTTGCTTTTCACGTGGACAAGGTTTAGGCCAAGGGAGATTTTTATTTTCCTTTCATTTATATCTATATCATGTTATTTTGTAAATGAAGAAAATAATCTAGTTTCATTTTTACCTTATACATGGCATTTTCTAATAGGAAGTCAAGTTCAATTTGAACTCTTCTACCTAAAGATAATGTTGAATAATATAATTCTTAAAGTTTTCCAGAGACTATCTTCAATTACAATATAATTCATAGATCTTGTCTATCATTTTTCCATATTTTTCTGATGCTTGAATTCTTTTGAATAAAGTTTCAGAGTTATTATCTTATAAAATTCATAGAAATTCTATTCTAATGTTTTCTGTCACAAAGTCTTTTGGTAATTTTGCCATCCAAGGACACTCTATAATTTCATCAAGTTTTCACAAAATATCTAAGGGTGTCTTGGTAATTCTAAGCCTTAAGGGTATCATGGTAATTTGTCACTTATCCCAGGGGTATAATTGTAATTTTTAAAATATCCAAGGGTATTAATGTCATTTTCTCCTCAAAATATCTAACCAAAATATCTAAGGGCATTTTTGTAATTCTCACCTCAAGGGAATTTCTGTAATTTCTGCTTTAAGGGAAGGGTAATATGATCATTTCTCTTCAAACATTTTTGTAATATCTCTAATTAATATTTCACCCAAATAATTCAAATATAGACCAATCAAATCTCACATAACCTTACACTCACATCAAATAGTTGTGCAAGAAACATTTTGACTATACATTTGCAGTTATTGAAATTTCAGGGTGTTACATTAGGCCCAAAACCTTTAATGCTATAATGTCATGACAATAAAGTGTTAGTGTGTGACCCATTAGGCCCAACATAGCTACTGACATAAATGAGTTTGGGCCCAACAAGGCCACTACCCATTTAATGACAACACAAAGCACCAGCAATGCTTTGTTGCCCCAGAACTAGTTAAGCAAATGATAAGATCATCCTATTAAATCTATTTGGTTTTCGTATGTATGTCCTTTCGTCTCGGTTACCTTCCCATAAAACCTAGGATAAGGAAACGTATCAGCTATTGCGGTCTAGGGTAAGCTTTAATACGAAATAGGGAGTCTCCAATTTTACTGACTCTAAAGGCAAATCATCTCATGATTTCTTTTACTATGCATAGATTCCCGAGTCCCGTAAATGTCATCCCGATTTCTCCGGTTTACAGATAACCTAATCTCTCAAAGAGATTTGACGAATTCCTTCAGCTAGTCACCCTAGACTCGTGTTCTTTCAGGATATGCCCAAAGGTATACCTATGTGTCTCCATGTTTCAGGCAGACGAGGTATACAATCAAAGCATGTCTTCTAGCACATAGTCTACGTGAAAACTTCTGGTCTAAGGAAAGACACACCCAAATAATAAGATACTACTCTAATGATACTATCTGTGAGATTTCCTCATAGAGTCTCTTTGTGGGTCTGTTCAGTGCGAGCTATACCCTTATAGGTCCACCCACGACTTTAGCTAAGACATCTCCATGTCTGTAGCTCATGAGGTCTTTACCTTGTATCTGTATACAAGCAGTTAAGTCATGTTAGTCTTACCCGAGATCACTGATCCCCATTCTCAATGTCTCTAGACTAAGAACTTAAAATTTAGGAGTAGACATCTAGTATCCTTGAATCCTCATGATCGTGATCCCACCACTGATACTCAAGAGATACCTATTCTATTCCAAGGGTTTTATCCAGTTACTTATATATTAATAATGATATCGAGACAGAATATGAAACAAGACAAATAGCGCTTATAATTTATTCATGACAATATGAAAAGTACATGTACATCCTAATCTAATGAAAAGATTGTCTCTAGGACATCCATATACTAACATGGTGATCATGTATTCTTGAGAGTTACTCCGTGGACTAGGGTTGGTAGAGCATTGAAATCTCGAAAACTTACACATCGTTTTATTGGTCCTTTCAAAGTTCTCAAAAGAGTCAGCCCTGTAGCATATCAAATTGCATTACCTCCATCCATTTCTAATCTACATAATGTATTACATGTGTCCCAACTCTGTAAGTATGTCCATGATCCTTCTGTAAGATAGGGCCATGAAGCCCGAAGGCATGTGAGAAAAACAAAAAAAAAAAAATTCAAGCGGAAACACACGTCACAAGAATCATTCTTTAGGACATAGATGTTACCTTGTTTATATTCGAAAATTGATGATCAAGGATAGGCTTGAAGATACAAGCCCTCTAATGTTGATCCACACCACTTTTTGTCAAGACTCAAGAACACTTCTGGAAGACCACCAACAAACACCAAAGGAGGCAGGCTAGGCACACCAATGGAGAGGAAGAAGGTTAGGTTTCAAAGTGTTTTTACTTATCTAAGAGACTCACCAATAGATTATATTGGTGGCTGAATTTTTTTTCAAAACTCACACAAGGGCACGTGAAAGTGGAGGAAGGTAGATATATTTTTTTTTCCAAAAAAAACAATTCAAGAACCATGATCACAATAGCACACTTTATAGAAGAGTTTGAGTCAGATTTTTTTTAACCAAAAAAATCTGATTATGAAGCATCCCACACGTGAAGAAAAGATAGAGATGTTGCATTTCAAAAATTGCCAACAACCTCCTATCATATCCTCCTAAGACCAAGTCAATTACTTGAGATTTATTTTTGCCAAATGATAATCATATATCAGCTGTATGTAAGCCCCATAATTAGCCCTCAAACTTCTTCCTAAAATCTAGGACATGATCATGATAAGATGCTAGGTGAATTCAAATTCACATCTAGATCTTATCTTCTCCTTTTGATATGAAACTAACTACTATAGTTAATTCAAT
>QARZ01041083.1:201620-218002 GCA_013407115.1 Glycine latifolia
AGTACATGTATGTCCTAATCTAATGAAAAGATTGTCTCTAGGACATCCATATACTAACACCTTCTCATGTGGTCGAGTTAGATGACGTTCAAGTAAAGGAAACTTGACATATGAAACATTGGCTTTGAGAATCGATGATTGACGAACAAAGCACTTAAGAGGGAAAGAGATTATGTTAGTCAAGGTAGTCTAGCGAGGTACATCAGGAGAGAATGCTACATGAGAACTAGAGAATCAAATGTGAGAAGCCTATCCAACCTGGTTTGAATCAGGTAAATTTCAAGGACAAAATTTCTAAAAGGGTGGGAGAGTTGAAACACCCTGAAATTTCAATAACCAAAAATATGTGTGATGTATTCCTTGCATAATTTGATTACTTTATTAATTAGGATTATTTGAAATGTTATGTGAATTATCCATGTGCAATTGCTTGGTGTAGATGTCAAGTTATGTGGAGTTTGGTTGAGATGTGTTGTAATTGAGTGGTTTCGAGTTTGACCCAAAACCTGTTGTAGTAAAATCCCCATTTTTTATTGGTTAACCCCTTAAAATTTTAAAGATTTGTTCCTAACCCAAATATGTAACCTCTAACCATTGGGATTATCAGAATAATATTTGTAATATGAGAAATTAATTTTTCGTAGAAGCAAAAATTCTGAAATTGGGTCAGCTCACCCAGGCGAATTTTGCAGGCATTTTTGCTCGCTTAGGCAAGTGAAGCGGAGTTAAATACATCCAACAGTGTCCAAGCTTGAAAAAAATGGCTTCTCCCCCAAAACAGCCAGCAAACCTCCTCCCCCTCCTCCTCCACCAGCCATGGCTACCGGTGACCACCGCGAGGCACTGTCGCTTACCGTTGGACCACCGCACGAAGAGAAACACTTTAATTGGAGTGGAATATTTGAAACTCTTCTCAAATTTTTGGTAGAGAAATGAGCTTCCAAATCCTTCTTTGTTGGTTTCCTTGAGGTAACCTTGGTTTCCTTTGTCTTCTTCTAGTTGGTTTAAGTTTCTCTTAGTGTCTCTTGTGTTTTGGGTACCGTTGTTGGGAGTTTTACACTTCCTTTGGAAAACCCTTTGAAAATGAGATGTTGTAAAAGTCTCTTTTTTATGAAATTGATGTCATTTCTGTGGTCATTGTTGAATCCTGATCACATTGGTGTAATTGAAATTTCAAAATGATGTCTTTTGATGTGAACTCCCAAAACACCCTTTTAGCCCCTTTTTTATTTGAGTGGATATTTGACCCCAAATGTTAATATTGGTCTTACCTTGGAAATCTATACTAAATTTTCTTCGATTTGATATATAGAGCTTTGCGTTTGGGTCAAAGCATGTGAACATGAGAGATCCCAAAACGACGTTTCAAGGAGCTAAGAGAGAAATATAGATAGGTAAGGGGGAGTTTATTATTTAGTTATAGTTTTGGTACCATAGTTGGGGACCAAGGAGTCCAACTATAAAGATAACTAACTGTCTGTCCCTGTTGTGTACTACTGGTTTTCAAGAAAAACTACGTTTTTAACTAATAAGATGCGGTGTATTTATGATTGATGTGTGTTTGTTCCTGTGTGTGCTCGTTTTTAAGAAAAATTGTTTTTAATTAATGGGATGCGATGAATTAGCTTGTTGATGGATAAAACTGTGAATGATATTATTATTCTGATGATTGGAATTTTGGGAAAAGTCTTAATTACAGAGGAGACTCTGCCTAAAATTTTATAATGTGTTTTTCCTATTTAATTCTTTATTAAATTTTTAAATGGGCATAAGAGTGTGTTTTCTATATTGTAGTCCTCCTCTTTAATTTAGAAATTTCCTAAAATACCAGTCTCGTGGTAATATTGATTGTGGATGGATGAGGTGATATTGATGTCATTGATAATGTTGAAATGAGATGTTATTGATATGTTGGTGATGATTGAATGAAATAATGATGATGTGTTTGATGATGTATAAATGATATAATGATGATGTGGTTTATGATGTTTAAATGAGATGGTGATGAAATGGATGTTGATGTTGAAATGAGATGAAGTTGAAATTTATGAGGATGATGTTGAAATGAGATGAATTTGATATATATGATGATGATATCAAGATAAGGTGATGTGTATGTACATTGATACCCATGGGGGTGCATGATTGGTCATCCTTGCGAGGAAGGATTTGTTCCTGACCATGATCATGCATTAATGGTGCCCATGGTTATCGTTATATGATGTGGATATACATGGATACTCATGGGGGTGTATGACTGGTCATCCTTGCGGGGAAGGATTTGTTCCTGGCCATATTCATACATTGATGGTGCAATGGTTGTATGCTGTGTATATACACGTGGGGTGCAGTGACCGGTTGGTTATCCTTGCGAGGAAGGATTTGTTCCTAGCCACGGTCAGTGCATCGGTGAGCCCACATTGGTGTGTTAGGTATGTACATGAGAGTGTATGACTGGTCATCCTTGCGGGGAAGGATTTTTTCTTGGCCTTGGTCATACATTGATGATGCCCATGTTTCATACTTCGTGTGCATGGATGGAAATAGAATGAAGGCACGTGCGTACCTGTGGGTTTCAGTGGGCTGAAAACGTAGGTACTAAGGGGTCCTCAGGTTTAGAATTCCCTAGCGACGCTGGCTGATCACCGGGTAGGGGAATGACCAGTGCACGACAGGGTGGCCCTGATAGGCAGTGAATCATTTTTCCTGTGAGAAGCTATATGGTACCACATTGCATGTTGATAGATGAGTTAGGTGCATGCATCATTCTATGCATGATTGTTTGAGTTGTGAAATGCGTTGCATGATTGGTTTGTTGAGTGTGTATTGGAATCATGCCTTTTTGTTAATGATTGTGGTGGGTAATGTTGTTTCCTTCCCAATTGCTACTATCTAATGTTTGTTGGTTTTATATAATAAACTCACCCTTGCATTTTTTGTACCGTGTGGTTGGTACCTGTGATGATCGCGAACTTTCATTCGTATGAGCAGATGAGCAGCAGTAGGTGACCTTGGAGGGAGATCTTCTTTTTGGTTGGAGCCGCCAAGCCGACGTGATGACGTTGGATTTCTTTTTGGAGAAAGAGTTGTGTTTTGTTAATCAACTCTTTCTTAGTTAGTCTTTGGCTTTTTGTTTGATATGTAATTTCATGTGTGTATACGTGTAAAACTAAAAGAAGTTCTAACATGTGTATGACGATTACTGATTTAATATATATGTACATATGTGTATAACGATAAGAGTTAATGATATAGTAGCGACGAGGCGGGTCATTACAATTTTACCATATGTAATCGATTAAAATACTAGATAATCGATTAATATGTTCTTGAGCTTTCTGGAAAATCTTTTCATGAACAAGATAATCGATTAATACGTGATGTAATCAATTAAAGCAGTCACCATGTATGTGAAATGAGTTGTGATAATCGATTACATAAGACTGATAATCGATTAAAGCAGTAAAGCTCAAAATATGAAATAAGCCTGTGTAATCGATTACTGATTGTGGTAATCGATTAAACCAGTAATGTATATAGACTAAAGAACTAAGATAATCGATTACATAACATGGTAATCGATTAAAGCAGTGATGCATGATTTTCATATTGTACTATGTAATTGATTACAAGAAGCTTGTAATTGATTAATATGTTCTTCATTGCTTTTCCAGATTTAGAACGAAGCCTTTAATCGATTAAAAACATTGTGCAATCGATTAAAGCAGTAGGTTTTCATTTTTCCAAAAACATAACCATGGGAACTTAGTTTCTTTTAAAATCATTGAACAACTTTAATACTTTAATAAAAAAAACATGTATGCATGAGAATGAGAATGCTTATGCAGTGCAAGAATCACAAGGCAATGTACTTGAACCACTTAGACAAATTGCAAATGCCTTCAAATTGATTGGGCATGTAAAAAGCTAAAACATCAAGCCAATTACTTCATCCTTGCTTTAATCTACTTGCAGCTCCCCCTATATCCAACAAACTCCCCCTTTTTGTCTTTGAACATGCCAAATATCAATTGTCCATTTTTTTAGTTTATAATTGCTTTTGAGGGATGGATGATAGGAGACTCATACTTGATAATCCTGAAATTTAAATCAGCTTTTTGCAAGAACAAGTGTTAAGTATGATGCTTGCATTTTCCTTAATCAATTGCATTATCATTAATCAATTTCTTTAATTTTTGCTCCCCCTCACTTAAGCATTTTTCCAATCAAAGAAAAAACAGAGTAGAGCAAAGCACACAAACATAATTATTTCTCCCCATTAAAAACAGAGCAGAATTATTTCTCCCCATTAAAAACAGAGTTATTTCTCCCCCTACAACTATTACAATTATTTCTCCCCCTATTTGGCTTTTCAAAGACAAAAATAATGTTCATAGTATAAACAAGGAGAATACTAAAAAGAGAGAACTGAACTTGTATTAATGGAAATATAACATGCAGTACATTAAACAATTGAAATTTAAAACTAGAAAAACATTAACCAAAGCATAACATAATCATAAACTGGAAAGCAAACATAAGCAACCTAAACTAGTTTATCAAAGTCATCAAGAACAAGCCTAGCCTCTATGTTTTCAAGTCTAGATTTCATCTCTTCCAAGGATGAATTAGTCTCAGCCCTGTGCTCATGGTGTAGAGACAGTAAAGCATCCATCTTTTGAATCATGAGGGATTCGAAAGGGCCGTAAGATGGTTCAGCAGAGCCTTTAGCTTCTTCTTCTTCATCACCTTCTTCTTCAGCACCAGCAGAAGGAATTTGTTGTCCAGCCATCTGCCATCCATAGGGAGTCTTAAGCATCCGAAGCTTGTTAAGATGCTTCTCTTTGATGAGACTATTTGTTGGAGTTAGTGTTGTCAACAACCTCATTAGAGACATCTATTTTGAAGTAATCAATGAATCTGGAATACTAGAACAGCATATGTGTAACGCCTGGCCACTTGTAGGATCAACGACTGTCCCCACATACCAACACAAGATTTTTCAGTGTGCTTTGTCCTCACTCACACACTTCCTGAGAAACTTCCCAGGAGGTCACCCATCCCAGAATTGCTCCAAGTCAAGCATGCTTAACTGTGGAGTTCTTAAGTTATGGGCTACCGAAAAGTAGATGCACCTTGTTGGTATAGGTAGTACCTATTAAATCCTTTAAGTTATCCTCAACTGTACAGTCCCATACCTGCATAGCCTCTGGATCCCTCTCGTTCGGGTGTGTATTCGATTCATTCATGTACCCCTTCCGCTGGAAGCCTGCCAGGAGCCGCTCCTTGTCCGTGCCTTATTGCATCGGCGATCACTCCCCGCCCTCGTCAGCGCCCGGGATGTTACATGCCCACTAGCTTCCGCCTGGTTCGTCCTCGAACCACACCGTACTGGTAGAGAGGCCCTGCTTTGATACCACTTGTAATGCCTGACCACTTGTAGGATCAACGACTGTCCCCACATACAAACACAAGACTTTTCAGTGTGCTTTGTCCTCACTCACACTTCCTGAGAAACTTCCCAGGAGGTCACCCATCCCAGAATTGCTCCAAGTCAAGCATGCTTAACTGTGGAGTTCTTAAGTTATGGGCTACCGAAAAGTAGATGCACCTTGTTGGTATAGGTAGTACCTATTCAATCCTTTAAGTTATCCTCAACTGTACAGTCCCATACCTGCACAGCCTCTGGATCCCTCTCGTTCGGGTGTGTATTCGATTCATTCATGTTCCCCTTCCGCTGGAAGCTTGCCAGGAGCCGCTCCTTGTCCGTGCCTTATTGCATCGGCGATCACTCCCCGCCCTCGTCAGCGCCCGGGATGTTACAATATGGGAATGGATAATTAACCAATCTCTTAGCTTTCAGCATAGTTTCCTCAATGATGAGGATCCAGTTCATCTGAATGGAGTTCTTCATTTCATACACAAGTTGTATGTCATCATCTGTGGCTTGGGCATGATTTGTGGACCTAGGTGTCAAGATGTAGGTGATTATGTAATGAAGAAGTCTATCTTCATGAGTCATAGGACCAGTGCTAAGCCTTAGCTTCAGCCTCATTTGAGGGTCAAGAAGCATCCCTTTATAGGTCTCCACCCTATTGTAGCCCTTAGCCTCCTCCTCAAATTTCTTTTAACCTTCAAAGGAAATACCAGCCACTTCTTGCCAAACTTCAGGAGTGATATCCATGGCCACCCCATTAACTTGAGATAGGATAGTCCCATCCAAATTTGCTTTAGCACAGGTGTAAAACACCTTTACTAATTCCAGGTAAAAAGTACCCTTAAACTCAACAAATTTCTTCAATCCCTGGGCTTCAATCATAGTAGGGAATTGAAAATCTTCCTTAGTAAACCATGCAAGGTCAAGATGTTTGGTGGGCAGATGACTTTTGTGGCATTAAACTATAGGTAATTCATTTTCTCACGCTCACTAGGAAACAAATGATCTAACCTACTCACAATAGGGTTAGAGGATTCAGCACTCTTTATCTTAAAGGTTTTTGATCTCTTAAGGGCAGACATAGTGAATTTAGGAGTAGAAACTAACTAGACAGGGTTTCTAGACTCAGAAGAAGAGAAAAACACAACTAGGCTTAAGGTAGAAGAAGAGAATTGTGTGATTACTTTCATCCACTAAGGCTGTATTTATATAAATTTTGGGCTCCAAAATTTAAAATTTGAGAGTGTAACTGCAGTTTCAAATTTACCCACTAACATAAAAGCTCAGAAGTTTCAAATTTTGAATTTGGTGGTAGTTAGGCTGTTCAAATATAGTTTCTGCAAAGGGCTATAATCAATTAACTCGAAGTGTAATTGATTAAACAGTGAATGTTTTAGTTCAGGAAGATGAAGTGTAATCGATTACGAGACTATGTAATCGATTAATCTAGTGAAGTTTCAAGTTTAAAGTTGTCGATCCTTTAAAGTTTGCAAAACTATCCTCAAATGTTCGGCATGTTCCTCTATAGTTCTAGAATACACTAAAATGTCATCAATAAATACTACCACAAATTGATCCAGATAAGGATGAAAAACTCTATTCATATAATCCATAAATACAGCTGGGGCATTAGTCACACCAAAAGGCATAACTAAGTACTCATAATGACCATAACGGGTACTAAAAGCAGTTTTGGGAATATCCTCAGATTTTACTCGAATTTGATGGTACCCTGATCTAAGATCTATTTTACTAAAAACACAAGCTCCTACTAATTGATCCATAAGATCATCTATTCTAGGCAAAAGATATTTATTCTTAATCGTCACTTTATTTAATTGACGATAATCCACACACATTCTCATGGAGCCATTTTTTTTTTTTAACTAATAATACTGGGGCTCCCCATGGTGATACACTTGGTCTTACAAATTGTTTACTCAACAATTCTTCTATTTGCTTTTACACTTCCGCTAGTTCTACCGGAGACATTCTATATGGTGCTATAGAAATAGGTCCAGTTCCAGGAATTAAATCTATGGAAAATTCAACTTCTCTTTCAGGGGGTAAACTATTTACTTCTTGGAATACTTCAGGAAATTCTTTTACTACAGGCAAATATTTTCCATAACATCAGTTTTAGGTTCAGAGGAAGATGTAATCATGTATATTTGAACATCATTCTTTTTCATTATCCTATGGACTTTGTTAGGAGAGACAATCTGCATATCCTTACCGACTTGAGGACTTCCAAAAACTATAGTTTTATCAAAACAATTTAACATAACATGATTGGATGTTAACCAATCCATACCAAGTATAACATCAATTTGTTGCAAAGGTAAACAGATCAAATAAACAGAAAACATTTTATCATCAATTTCTAATTGACAATTTAAACAAATTTCAGATGTGACAACTGATTTACTGGTAGGGGTCGTGACTGTCAAAGTGAGATTTAAAGGAGATATAGGAAGTTTTAGATTATGAACACATGTGTAGGAAATGAAAGAATGCGTAGCTCCTGAATCAAATAATACGTCTAAAGGAATTTTACTTATGAAACACTTACCTTGGATCAGATCTTCAGATTGAGAGGTCTCAGTTCCACTAAGAGCAAATACTCTTCCTGTGGTTTTTGGCTTCTCTGGGGAATGGCTTTGACTTCCTTCTTCCTTCTTCTTGCGGTTCACAGGACAATTTATTGAAAGATGCCCTTTCTTGTTGCACACAAAACACGTAGGATATTGATTTGAACATGTAGAAGCAAAATGTCCAGGTTTCCCGCATTTAAAACAACTTATAGGAAAGGATGAAGAGACTTGATTGACTGGTGCTCTAGAATTTGCCACATTCAGACGACTCTTGGTATAGGGTTTTCCTAGATTTGGGCGATATTTCATTTTATTCCTGAGTGGTCCTATATTCTTATAGTGAGATGCCCTTGCCCGTGAGTCCTCATCATAAATTCTGCACATATTAACTAACTGAGGGAACTGACGCACCCCTTGGTAATTCACAGCTTGTTTTATCTCAAGTCTTAACCCATTTAAAAACTTGACGCATTTTGAACTTTCTCCTTCCACGCCTTGGTAGTGAGGAAAATATCTTACTAATTCTTCAAACTTGACTGCATATTATGCTACAGTCATGTTTCCTTGTTTTAATTCCAGAAACTCCATTTCTTTTTTATTCCTAATATCCTCAGGAAAATATTTTTCTAAAAAGACTGTTTTGAAAATTTCCCAAGTTATTGGTTGGTTTTCAGCTTCTAATCTTATTTGAGTGTTTTCCCACCAAAACTCTGCTTCCCCTACTAACATATAAGTACCAAAAAGTACCTTTCTGTCAGCAGGACAGGCCATTACTCGGAAAATTTTCTCTATTTCCCTTAGCCATGATTGAGCACCATCGGGATCGTATCCTCCCTTGAAAGTTGGTGGATGGTTCCTTTGGAAACTTTCTAACCCTTGATATTTATTATTCACGTTTCTTTGTTGATTTCCCATGGCTTGTGCTAAAGCTTGTAACGCATCGGCTATAGCATGATTGTTTCTTCCTGCCATATCCTTTTTCTTGTATACAAAACAACGTAATTTTTAAAAGTTAATAGATTAAAAAAATACGATCACACCACTTTTTACAATACCCTTATTAGTACAAAATGTTCCACTACTACTACTACTACGAAGTTATTTCTAGATATGTTACTCCTTGGCTCATTTTATGCTACTACCTTTCCTACTAGTCACTACTTTACACACATACCATTTATATTATTTTACATATCACACGGATTAGTTTACATATCCCACTTATACTACTTCTACTTCTCGTTCTTTATTTCTTATATTATTTAAAAATTCTGACCTACTTGTTCGTTATCATAGTATTCTTTGAAGCGATAGGTTGAAGCATTAGCTGGTTTCTCGGTTCCATAATATATAATATATTCTATTACATGATACACTTTCCTATCATTAGTCCATGGTATGACCATGGTGTCATGATCCTCCTTGGTGATCACGGGCTCGTACGGAGTGGGATTAGCTCGATATCTTACTATTGTCACATGAGTAGTGGTTTGATTTTCTTCAGATATTTCTTGGTAATTTTGAACATCAAGCAAAAAGAAGGTCTTAGTGTGGGTTTCCATTCTTCCTGAATAGGCACCACAAGTAAGTTCTTATTCCTTTATCTTAAGAAAATTTATTTATGAAAATTAAATCCATAGCAACATTCACAACATAACAAATGTTACAGAGAACACGATATCATGCAGAAAACACAACATACACACAGAAACACATCACACATAGAAACATAGCAAACACACATCCTAAGAAACAAACCATGCTCTGATACCACTATTGTAACGACTTATTTTTTACTCAGCTTATTATTTATAATTTTTACGGAAAATATTTGTTTTTCTTTTTCCTAAAATAATTTTTCTCGAAAAGTAATATTATAACGAGTTATCTAACATAAAACGTTGTAGAAGTATACAGTCCAACATGCAGTTTAATACATTATAGTCCATCATACAGTCCATCATAATACAGTACCAAAATATAAACCAACAGATTAATCCAAAGTCTAGTACGACTTATGCATCAAAATACAAGCCATCAAAATATCTTCATCACATCATCTTCACAACCATCCACTGCTCATGTTTTACTGTTCCTCTGCTCGCTCAAATAAATTGAGGTCATCGCAGGTGTCAACCACAGACACAAAAATAGGGTAAGTTTATGATAAACATAGTTCAAATAAAAATAGATATCAATAGCCATAATATTATTTATAAATTAGATAGTCAGAATATCATTCACAAAATAAACAAATAATCATAATATCATTCATAAAAAAATGCATGGATGCGGCATGATTCTTTGTTTATATGATGCATGATTTTCTCAAGTTCTCATCTCATGGCCATAGTCAAGATAGCTTACTCTCTCTCTAAATTGGATCGATCAGTTAGGGTAGGTCAGTGTTGCAAAAGGACTCACACCCACACTACATGTGATCATCATGGGTAGGTGATCTCCCCACTGCCACTACCCCCCAGCTTAGACTCCTTTTGTCTAAATGTTCGTCTCAATTCTAGCTATCTGACATACCTCCTTTTGAGGTAACACGGACTAGCCCCCGCCCGGCACATGCATATGAGACATGCATGAATGGCACATGCATATGAGACATGCATGAATGCTTCTCTTTTATCTCATGTTTACTCTTAAATCTCATATTTACTCTTCTATGTAAATTTATATCTCAATTTCTCATATGATTATACCTTAAATTTCCAATATCAATCCTCATAAAGTTCATCATATTAGACATGCTTCCAACATAATTTAGCATATAATTTGGTAGACATGCTCAAGAATTGATAGATCAATAAACAAACACGTAAGCTTTGGTGAAGTATCCCTTTATATAAATTACCATTCAAATCAATCATTTTAAATATAATCATAGTACATAAAGATTCAAGTCACTTAAACATTCATCCATTAAGCTAGATTCAAGATATTCATTCACACAATTATTCATTAATCTAAATTCAAATCACTTCTTTGAATAATCATTCATTTAACAAACTCTTATTTCTTTGAAACATTTCATCAAACACCTAATAGGCAAGACTTAATTCTTTATGAAAACAAATGAGAATCTTAGCATAATTAATATTCAAACCATATTTATCATAAAGCTTCCCCATACCTTGCTTTCCTTTTAGAATTTTGGACAGCCTCCTCCCTTAGTTCTTCACGTGAGTTTAAGTTGGTGGCTTTTGTTTTGCTTTAATTCTTTTGAAAAGGACAAGGTGAAAAGGATGTAGGATACAAGGTTTTGCACGTTCACTTCTCTTGGCCAACCTTAACTCCACGGTCCCCACCCTCTTTTTATATAAAGTTGTTGAATTAACTTTTGCTACAAATATCTCCAAGGCTTATGATTGCCTAACTTTCCAATTGGTTTCCTTTTATTGGTTAGCTTTTTCTCATCCTACAAGTGTCCATATTCAAGAAAATTCTACATCTTCCTACTTTTCTCTTATTCTCACGTGAATTTGGCAAAGCTTGGAGGCATCCCTTTTTGTTTTCTTCCTTTACGTGGGATAGCTAAGCATTAGTAGATTTTTATGCTTAGTCATGACATTATTTTCAAAGCCATGATTATTTACCTTTCCAAATGGTCCAATTACAATGTTCCTAGTTTTTTAACCATACAAGTGTCCTATGTCTTGATTTTTCTCAAGCTTTCTCCATTCTTCTTGATATCATACGGCCAAGGCTTGATTTGGAGGCAATTGTTTTTCAATTTTGCTTTTTCACGTGGAATGGCTAGTGTTTTAGGGAATTTTATGCTTTGTTCTACTTAACATGTATCTTTAAATTGAATAAAATTATTCTATTATTTATGAAAACCTAATTCCAGATGCCTTCTTAGGAATAAAATTCTAAAATTATTTAGAGACTAACTTAAATCTTAGTAGTATTTTTAGGATGTTATTTAAGCTTTTCTTATCAAGTGACTTTATCTTAATTCTTATTGGTCCATTTTGCCTTTAATTAGTAAAATTATTAAACTAGCTTATTAAAGAAGTTTATTACTCCTATAATTAAGAGAAAATTCTATGGATTGTATCTATCCTTTTCCTGTGTTTTTATGATGCTCAAGTTAGTCTGGATTGAGCTCTTTTCAAAATATTTTCCAGAATTCCTAAAAATTCTAGTTTATGGTTTCTTTTCACCAATTATGTCAATAATTCATTATCTAGGAGCATACTGTACTTTTATCAGGTTCTTATAGAATTCCTAAGGCTATCTGACCTTTTCAGGGCTGAAGGGTATTTTTGTAATTTTCAAAATTGTTCAGGGGCATTTTCGTCATAAATTCATATTAATAATCTTATGAGAAAATTCACACATGTGTATTGAAATATGAGAGTGGTACAGCAGATAGATGAGACTCTTTGGGATTTGCTTGGTATCTAGCACACAAGCATACACTTAACAAAATGTCAGGTCTACTTGCAGTTAAGTATAACAAAGATCCAATCATTCCCCTATATTTGGACTCATCAAGACTTTTTCCTTTGTCATTTGAATCAAGATAGGTAGATGTTGCCATTGGTGTTGCAACATCCGTGATATTTTCCATTTCAAACCTCTTGATCATTTCCAGACAATACTTGGCTTGACTAAGGAAAGTTCCATTCTTATATTGCTTGGCTTGTAGTCCTAGAAAGAATGTGAGCTCCCCCATCATTAACATCTCAAACTTACTCTAGTAGAAACTCCCTTGGATACTTCCCCAATTATGTTGTCAAGGGAAAGATCTTTAGTTGTTCTCCAATCCTTGTGCTTTTTTAAAGTAGTTGACTGTTCCAATTCATCATTTGGTTCTTCTTTTTCTTTCTCATTTGGATCATTAAGTTGCAGAAATTCTTCCTTTGATCCTGCATCAATATCACACTCCAAATCCTCCTTAGAGGTGTTAGACTTATTACATATAACATGGACAGATTCCTCAATACACAATGTTCTTTTATTAAAGATCCTATAAGCTTTACTTTGCAAAGAGTAACCAAGAAAAATTGCTTCATCGACTTTAGAATCAAATTTGCCAAGAGAATCTTTACCATTATTTAACACAAAACACTTGCAGCCAAATGCTCTAAAATGAGATATCTTTGGTTTCCTTCCTTTGTATAGTTCATAAGGTGTTTTCTTCAAAATAGGCCTTATGAGAATCCTATTCAAAGTATAACAAACTGTACTTACAACATCAACCCAGGAGTGCTTAGGCAAGTTTGTTTCATTTAGAAGTGTTCTTGCACCTTCCTCAAGGGATCTGTTTTTCCTCTCCACAACACCATTTTGTTGGGATGTTCTTGGAGCTGAAAAATTGTGATTAATTCCAAACTCTTCACAAAACTTTTCAAAGTATTCATTTTGGAATTCTCCACCATGATCGCTTCTAATTGAAACAATATTGCAAGGTTTTTCATTTTGAATTATCTTGGCTAACTTTCTAATTGTTGTGAATGCATCACTCTTGGATCTTATGAATAAAGTCCATATGTATCTTGAGTAATCATCTACTATGACAAGCCCATAGAAGTTACCCCCCAAGCTCATGGTTCTAGAAGGACCAAATAAATCCATATGAAGCAATTCAAGGGGTCTAGAAGTAGAAACAACATTTGTACTTTGGAAAGAATTTTTTGTTTGTCCATATGAAGCAATTCAAGGGGTCTAGAAGTAGAAACAACATTTTTGTTTTGAAAAGAATTCTTTTTTTGTTTCCCTCTTTGACAAGCTTCACATATTTTATCCTTCTCAAACTTAAGCTTAGGCAAACCTATTACCAAATCCTTTTTTACAAGCTTGTTCATATGATGCATATTTATATGACTAGCTCTTCTATGCCATAACCATGTTTCATCAGTTTTACTTACAAGGCAGCTAGTGCTATGAATGAATGTATGATCAATGGATAGAACATAAATGTCACCCTTTCTCTTACCAACATGGATAACTTCACCATTTTGACTGTCACAAATCAAACAACAATTGTTATTGAAGGAAACTTTGAACCTTTTGTCACATGGTTGGCTTATTCTTAGGAGATTATGTTTCTAGCCTTCAACATATAGAACATTTCTGATCATAGTTTTGAGGCTGTCTCCTATGTTTCCTTCTCCAACTATCTTCTCTTTGTTATTATCACCATAAATGACAAATTCTCCATCTTTTAGTATGACATTTGTAAGCATAGATATGGAAGACTAAGAATACAAGGTATTCAGTCTGATAGTGCTTTAACTCATCCCGTCATTTATTTATTAGGATTGAGAAGGCAATGGCCTGTATGCACCTGGATCATCACCTGTCATGTGTCTAGAGCAGCCACTGTCAAGATACCATAGTGATGATTTTGCTCTTAGACACACCTGCAAAATTCAAATTAAGTAACAAGGAAAGGTACCCAATGTGAGTTGGGTCCATAGGGGTTAGCTGAAATCCTTTTTCTCTTAGGCACCCAAATGCATTCACCATTAGGCACATAGTATCTCCTAGCATAGCACCTAATAGATGTATGACCTTTCTTCATGCAATAATTGCAAGTAATAGATTTTGATGCTTTTTCAAAATGAGTCAAATGATGATACTTGGTTTTTGAAAAACTCCTTTGATATTTCTGTTTTTGTGGTACAAACTTTGTTTTTCCAAAAGATTTTGATCCATCTTTGTAACCCAAACCAGAAGTATCTCCAGCAGTATTTGATTCAAACTACATTTTCCTCTATAAAGTCTTTTCAAAAGATCAACCAAGTAAGAATTTTCAGAAAGTAAAAGCATGTACTTTTCACCATGACTCTTTTTGTAATCAATGTAACACCCCGTATGCATCTGGTTGTTAACATTAAATTATGGTTGATAAACGTAGCAATTAATTAACAATAATTAATTAGGAAGCAACAACAAGTACGACATCATAAGACGTCTACAAATATAAGTTGTACATTATGTATGGTATTCATTCAAGAAATTACACAAAATCCATCGGGCTACGTTCTCCCCACAGGTCGGGGTACAAAACACATATACATATGCATAAAATAGTAGGGAGCCAAAACGCTTGCAAAATAAATATAAGGTTCACTCTGAACCCGTCCCAACTCGTCCTCATGTCCGGAATCCCTTGGACTGCCTCACTACCCGGGCCTCTTGCCTCAGGCTCCACCATCCTTTCTCTGCTCATCACATGCAGGACATATAATCCCCAACCGGGATGAGATAAAATCTCAGTAAACTCTGGTCCTTGGAGGTTTCTCCTTCCCCGGGTTCACTTGCACGATACATAGCATTAAAACCTGCATTAAACCAGCTAGCCATCCCGGCTATCATAACACACATCACATGTATATAATCACACCGATATAACAAGAGAAGATCATCCAACTTAATCGGCACATTCTCTGTATATCATTGCCTGAGGAAGGTCATCCAACTTAATAGGCACATTCCCTCTGGACTTCTCGCAGAAACTACCTGAGGAAGATCATCCAACCTAATGGGCACAATCGCTCAGGGTTCTACTCGGACGTTTATGGCTCTTCCAAGAGATGATCATCCAACTTAATGGGCACACTCTCTCAGGTTTTTCATATATACTAATTGACCACTTAAAGTTGTTCCACATAACTTTGGCTCCAAGGGAAGTCCATATTTGGTCCATTCTACTGGCCAGAGAATCTCACACATCACAACATACCATCACAGTGCAAATCATACACATGTTCTCAATCAAAAGCAGTAACACACAATTTCAATACATGCACCATGACATACAATAACCATCAATTCCATAGAGTATGGTGGAACACAGCCAAGGGAAATCTCCCAAGAACAGAGAGCTTACTGAGATTTTATCTCACCCCGGTTGGGGATTATATGTCTTACAGGTAATGAGCAGAGAGAGGATGGTGGAGCCCGAGGCAAGAGGCCCGGGTAGTGAGGCAGTTCGAGGGATTTTGGACATGAGGACGAGCTGGGACAAGTGATGACTACCAAGACATGAATGCTTGGCTTGGATCGTTTCCGGATTGTAAACTTCAAGACTCCAT
Source organism: Glycine latifolia (assembly GCA_013407115.1). NCBI lineage: Eukaryota > Viridiplantae > Streptophyta > Magnoliopsida > Fabales > Fabaceae > Glycine > Glycine latifolia. The sequence continues at coordinate 217,709 of QARZ01041083.1, forward strand.
GAATTGGGGTTTGAAACTCAAATAGAAAAATGGAAAAGATTAAGGAATGATTAGGAATGACGCCACGATCCGTAACGGAGCGATAAGTCGGAGGAGGATTCGCCACAAAGGAAAGCTTCCTTGATAAGAATCAATTTGGTTTCACTCAAGAACCAACAAGAGGCTAAGCTCTCAATGCAAGCAAAATGCTTAATTTCATTAATCAAAGTTGACCAAAAATAGCAAAGTCTGAGTATTTATATGGCTAGGCCTCTAATAAACACCTAAAAACGTAAGTTTAGGCCTATTTGCGGA
>QARZ01041083.1:236015-283179 GCA_013407115.1 Glycine latifolia
ATGAAACTTCTTCCTCCTTCTCCATTCTTCACGTGGCAACTAGGAGATTAAGAGAAGTTTTTTCTTCTCTTCATGCCATCTTGTACACATGTATTTCAAGGTTATGATGGCTTTCTTATTCCTATATTAATAGTAAGTTACGAGTGGCTAGATATTTCTTAAGCCTTCATGATGACACCTTATCACTTTAATTCATGAATCTTAAGATTCATGATGACACCTTATCACTTTAATTCATGAATCTTAAGATATTTTCTACTTATCATAACTTATCAATTTTAAATATGACAAACCACCTTATTCCCCTTTTTCCTCTACTTCACGTGAATACCATAGCCAAGGGGAATATTTTTATCTTCCCTTCCTCCTTCTATACCATGTTATTTCCTTTAAAGAGGAGAAAATTGTGTGGTTCTCCTTGTGTCCATTTGTCATCTTTCATGAAGAGGAAGAATTCAATTCTAACATGACTTCACACATGGCATTCCTTAAGAGGAAGTAAAGTTCAATTTGAATTCTTCTACCAAAGAAGCAAAGTTCAATTCAAACTCTTCTACCTAAGGATAATATTAAATAATAGAACTCTAGAGATTTCCAGAAACTGACTTCAATTACAGTATAGATAGCTTACAAGCAGTCTACACAGAGTGCCTTACATACAAGACTGCTCTTATCTTAATTCTGATTGGTTCGTTCTGCTTCTGTCCATCAAAATAACTAAACCATCTTATTGAATAAGTCTATTCATCCTACAATTAAGAGAAAATTCCACAGATTCTATTTATCATTTTTTCCATATTTTTCTTATGCTTGAATTCTCCTGGATAAGATTTCAAAGTTACGACCGTATAAAATTCATAGAAATTCTATTCTAAGGCTTTCTGTCACAAAGTCTTTTGGTAATTTTCCATTCAAGGGCACTATGTAATTTCATCAAGTTTTCACAAAATATCTAAGGGTATCTTAGTAATTCTAACCTTAAGGGTATTATGGTAATTGACATTTACCCTAAGGGTATGATTGTAATTCCACTAAAAATATCTCCACAAAATATCTAAGGGTATTTGTGTAATTCTAGCTCAAGGATATTTTTGTAATTTCCACCTTAAAATATCTAACCAAAAATATCCAAGGGCATTATCGTCATTTTCTCCTCAAGGGCATTTTTTGTAATTTCTGCTTCAAGGGAAGGGTAATATGGTCATTTCTCTTCAAACATTTTTGTAATATTTCTAATTAATATTTCACCCAAATGTTTTAAATATAGACCAATCAAATCTCACATAACCTAACACTCACATCAATAATTGTACCAGGATAATTCATATAACATACATTTGTAGTTATTGAAATATCAGGGTGTTACACAAGATGTCCAACCTGAACTTCAAGATTTTTGATGGAAGCCTCAGTATTCTTTTGATTTGTGATAGACATCTGGATAAACTGAGTTAGAGTATCTTCCATTTTTGAAATTCTATCAGGATGAGCTTCTTGTTGTTGTTACTGTGGTGGACCCCTATTTGAAGAACCTACATAATAGTTGATAGAGGGGACCTGCATAAGAAGAGTTAGTGGGACCATAATATGCATTATCATTTTGTTGCTTCCAGCAATAAGGTTGATTTGAACCTGGACCACCTCGATAACCTTGGTAATTTCCTTGGAAGTTCTGTTGAGGTTTGGTCTGATTTTGCATATAAGAAGCCTCTTCTTCTTGTTGGCAACCATGAGGTGCTTGTTGAATTTGTTGAGGAAGTTGGCCTATCTGTTTGGTCAAAGCCTCTATTTGTTGAGTCAAGAGCTTATTCTGAGCTAGAATTGCATTCTGAGTATCCAGCTCCATTATACCTTTCCTTTGAATCGGAGATCTATCATGGTGAGACTGGTAATCACTGGCTGCTATGGAGTCAATGATTATAATTGCTTCCTCCGAGCTCTTGGACATCATTGTACCTCCAGCTGAGGCATCAAGAATCATCTTTGTCTGAGGTCTCAAACCTCTGTAAAAAATGTGTAGGTGTGCAATCTCATCAAAGTTATGGTTTGGGCACATCCGCAGTAAAGATTTGAATCTCTCCCATGTCTCACAGAGAGGTTTATTAAATCCTTGGAAAAAAGTAGCAATTGCTGATTTTGCGCTTATGAATCTAGATGGAGGAAAGAATCTGGCAATGAATTTCTCCTCCACTTCTTTCCAAGTGCTAAGACTTTTGTTTGGTTGGGATTGAAGCCAAGTCTTTGCCTTACCTGTCAAGGAGAACGAAAAAGCTCTGAGATAAATAGCTTCAGCATCTGCATCAGAGGCTCCCATGGTACTGCATAGCTCCATGAAGGTAGACAAATGCATCTATGGATCTTCATGATCTAGTCCAAAAAAAGGATGTGATTCAATTAGACTGAGCAATCCGGGCTTCAATTCCACAACATTTTTACTGAAAGGAGGAATGACTATGTGTTGTAATGTTTTGGTTCGAGGATGAATCAAGTATAAGTTGATGGACATGTAACATCCCAAGCACTAACGAGGGTGAGGAATGATCATCAATGCAAAAGAGATAATCATGGACAAAGAGCAACTCTTAGCAAGCTTCCAAGAAGTAAGTTGATGAATGAGAGGCATGAATTGGTTGGTAGAAAATATGGTATTAAACTGTTAGTTTAGAATTGTCAGATAGAATAATTAGTAAATTTTGAGGGCAAAATTTCTTAAAAATGAGGGTTGAATTGTAACATCCCAAAAACTTAAATAAGTCAATTAGAAATAAAAAGAAAAATTACAAAAATGTTTAAAGAAATGACCATATTACCCTTTCCCTTGAATGAGAATTACCATTATACCCTTGAAATGGAAATTACAAAAATGTCCTTAGATATTTTGAAATGGAAATCACAATAATACCCCAGGAGTGAGTGACAAATTACCAAAATACCCTTGATATTTTGCCTTAGATATTTTGTAGAAACTTGACGAAATTACAAAAATGCCCCTGAGATGACAAATTACCCTTAGTAATAGATAAAAATCACAAGAAAACTAGACTGACCAAAAATTTATGATTAGTATCTAAGGCTATCATAAGTTAGAGTTTTAGATCATGTGAACACATTAAGTACAAAAATCTTAGGTATCTGATAAAATCTTATAATATCTAAATAATATTTATGGTGTCATGAAAAAAATTATCACATGAGGAATACATGTGTGTAATACAAGAAGGATGTGATAGAAGCTAAGGGATCCAAGTGGCAAGCTTAGAAGTGCTTAGAATAGATTTATTTATGATTAGTTAATATAAGAAAAGAAATAAATCCTAACTGTGTGGGATATTGGACAAAGGCTTAAGACTTTAAATGAATGACATATTAGTAGCTATCATATTAATTGGAAACCACATGAAGTACAAATGGTATAAGCACTAAAACTAGGTGCAACCACATGTGCTTGTGTACGTGAGATTTTTTAAGCAAAACCAATAGGAATTTAAGTGTAGCCTTATGTGAGTGTGTGTATGTATGTGTATGCCTTCTTAGAAGTGGTGAATGCTAAGCCACGCATAAAAAAAAATAATTCAGCCTCTTAAGCAAGCCTTACACTTCCATCTTGAGCCATAATGAAGGAAATCTTTTCTTTTTGAATAAATAAGCATGCATTAAGTGCATAGGATTAAAATATCTTAATGACATGATTACTTAGTTACCTTGGAACCAAACCAAAGACTAACTAAGTTACATCCTAACTAATTCCCTTACATCCTAACTAAATCTTTTCCTATAAATACCTCCCTGATTCAAAAAATTTCACATGGAATGCTAGCTCCCTCTAAGACCTCACGTCCACTTTCTCTTCACTTTGCTTCATTCTTTTCACTTCTTTATTAACTCTAACCATATTCCTTCATCGCCATCACATTCTTTTCTTCATTCCAAACCATCTCATACTAGACAAGACTTTCAAGACCTTGAGGTGCAGCCAAGTACTTGGAGAAGTTCGAAGAAAACTTGCTTAAGGTAGGTGAAAGTTTAGGTTGATTTATCACTTGATTCTTGAGATTATTTGAATGGTATTTTGGTGTATCTTAGTCTTAAGCTTGATGGCATGTGGAATTTTAATATCTTGTTTTCTTGAAGATTTTTTATACAAATTTGTTTCAAGAAATGAGTGAAAGAATTCAAGTAACATCAAGGTAGGTGTAGGACTAAGCTTTTGGTGAATATTGGTGTTCAAGCTCGAATGGCTTTGAGCTGAATTTTGGTCTGTTTTAAAAACTTTAGAGCTGCCTCTATACTTAACCAAACGAGGTTTTTGACCACTCATTTTAAAGCTTAGGATGTCTTCTAGGTTGTCCTAAAATATGGGACCAAACTAAGCAGTGAATCATGCCCATAATTTATTTAAACTCAAGCTATCCAAAAATGTGCATACTCAAAACAGCCACTGGCACCCGTTTTAAAAAAAATTATTTCTCTCTCATTATTATCCAAATAAGGTGTATGATATATGGAATTAAAGATCTAGATGTTAACTATAACATATAAAAAATTCAGCTAAATCTAGATTGTGTACTGCTTGCAGTCACAAAAACACTAAGAGATGTCAGTGTAGAATTTTGAGCTTTTTGGCAACCTTGGAGTGTTGTTATTGAAATACTATAGCTAAAGTTTTAGAACTCCAATTGAAGCATGTGATAGCTTTTTAGAAAGCTTGGGAAGTCTAGTTTAATATATTAAAAGATGAGAATTTAATGAATTGTAGATTAGCACAGATTATAGGAAGAACCAAATCTTAAGTGGTGAGAAATCTTGTTGTTATGATGTTCTTAAAAAGTGTTTTTGTATGATGATGAAATCTTGATGTTTTGTGGCATAATTGCATGACATGAGTTATGTAGCTTTGCATGTCATATGCATTAGGAAAGATAAAAAGATAAGACCTGAAGGGTGATACAGTTAAGCTAAGCACGACCCTGATGGTGCCCAAAGGGTGATACGGTTAAGCCGAGCACGACCCTGAGGGAGAGACTAAAGAAAGATAATTCCTAAAGGGTGATACAGTTAAGCTGAGCATGACCCTGATGGTACCCAACGGGTGATACGGTTAAGCCGAGCATGACCCTGCGAGAAAGACATATTGTCCCAAGGGTGATATAGTTAAGCTGAGCACGACCCTGCGGGAGCAACCTAAGTCTAGTAATGAGCTCATTGTCTAGTTTAGGGTATTAAAGAAGAGATTATTAAAGAAAAACTATGCATTGTCATGATTTGAAAATTATGCTTGCACTAATGATGAAGTATGAGATTATTTTAAAGTGTTTATGAATAAAAGGAAACTACTTCGGGTGATATGTTTATGAAATTAAAATCAACTATGATTGTTCACATGTTTTCTTAATAAACCGAAGTAGCTGAAATGATGACGATGACACTATACGATAAGTCATTTTTCACCTACTGGGAATTCTTTGGAATTGTCATTGTTTTAGTGTGTTCCTATGTCATTCCAAACAGGTAAATCAGGAAGAGCAACTACAAATTGGGGACAAACTGGAAGATTTCTTTTAATGTTGTAGATTTATAGTATTTCCTATATGCTTTGTAGTATATGGACATTAATATTATTGTACGAAATATTATTTACAAGTTATTACTAAGTTTGTAATTTATTAAAGAGACCAAAAAGTCTCAATAGGCTTTATATAAGCGTAATTTTTATAACACAGTTAAATGTCAAATATTGAGACAAGTTTTTCTTAATCGAATTGGGTTAAAAATTTTACATTAGAAAAGTTAACATCTTCTAGTTACGTATTATGACCTAGGCATAATATAGTAATTGGAAGGGTGTTACAGATAGTCCACATGAAAAGTCATGTGACCTCACATCACCACTTACTAGTGATAATTGATGGGAGAGATTGAAAGCAATGATGAATATAGTTGAAATAGTTTAAGCCTTATATATTAGGGATCACATCATTACTTAACTTATGACAGAGACTCAAAATGAAAGTTTTGATATATTAGGGATCCATCCAATGCAACAATTTTTTTATCAGAGACCCAAAACAAAAATCATTCATTTATCAGGAATCTCAAACATATATTAAGTCTTATGATTAAATAAGTCATTTCAAACAAGAAGATTTGAAATCATTAATCAAATAGTATATCTAATCAAAACTTAGGTGATCTAGTTTGGTTTGTTGAGCAATGTACGTGAATTTTTTTTTATAGTATTTGTGTTCTATTCTTATGGATAAGAAAATAAAAACATTTTTATTTCCTTATCTTTCTTTTCATTAAAAATGATGCTTGACAACACTAGCACAAAAGCTTAGTTGGAAGGTAGTGTTTTAAGAAAATGTTACTTCAAGCAACATTTCAAAAATGTTAGAAGTTACTAAAAAAACTTATAGTTAAACAAGCTTTTCAATCAATAAAAAAACTAAAAACTAACTAAAATGACTTCCCAAACATAACCAAAATCTCTTTCCTTCCCTATCTTCTGTTGAACTTCTAAGGAGACGTTTAGTAGGAAATAATTTTTTACTTTCCCAAGAATACTAACTTGGGAAACTTAATTTTCCACGTTTGATATGCATTTTCAAGAAATATGTTTCCAAGGAACTATGATTCCTAGGAATCATTGTTAACTCACATTTTTACAAAAAAATTCCCATAAGGGGGGAGGGGGGTGAGAATCCTATTCCAAGTTTAATTTTTTGTTTTACTATAGTAAAAACATGATGTCACTCTTATTAAATTATTCAATATGATAAACAATTAAAGTTATTGATAAAAATATCATGTAAATTTTTTATTTCCAATAATTTATTTAAAGATTTTCAATAATCAACCAAATATGATTCATGTAACATCCTGAAAATTTACAAGTTGATAGATATTTTGTGTTAGTTAATTGTTTAATATAATTCTTGCAAATTACTGTAAAGTGTGTGCATTGGTAATTGTGCTTGAACGTAAGTCAAAGTTTGTGGCTAAGATAAGCTGTTCGTACACGCATAGTAAAAACGGTGGTGGCTGTGGTAACTGTCTGGTCACGCAAGTTGGCAACTATGATGGTTGGGATAGCTGTCTGTTCAAGTTGTTGGCAACTTGCCTCAGTGCTCTGCCTATAAATAGAAGTGCATGAAGCCGAAACATGTTCACTCTTACCTCTGCGTGTTTCTCTTCTTTCTCTCTCTAAACTCTTTGCACCCAGAAATCTCTCTTCTTCCACCTTCTGTACCACTTTAACTCTCGAGAACCACCATAGCAGTGGCGGAAAATCCTCTCCATTAAAAGGAATTTGTGAACGGAGCTTAACCCTTCATTCCTGGTTGCTGTGAACACTTGTGTTTGAACAAAACACATGTTAGATCAAGAGAAAATAATCCCTATTTAGGTAAGGGGAGTTTATTGTGTTAATAATGGTTTTAGATATCATGGTTGTGATGCAGTATGTATATGTGTTTTGGTGTTTTGCGTGAAATAAATTGATGTTTTTATGTGATGTGTTTGTGAAGAAGACGACTACCGGATTGGGTAAGTCGGGCTGAGCATGTTACATGTACATAAGTTAAAACACTATTGTATTTGTGACGTCGGCTGCCGGGAAGGGGTTGGCCGAGTTGCATATGTGTCAAACCTTTGTTTGTAACGTCGGCTGCCGGGAAAGGTTGGCCGAGTTGCATATGTGTCAAACCTTTGTTTGTGACGTTGGCTGCCGGGAAGGGTTGGCCGAGTTGCATGTGTGAAACCTTTGTTTGTGATGTCGACTACCGGAAAGGGTTGGCCGAGTTGAGCGGTTTACGTAGCATGCATGTATTCATGCAAGACGTAACTTAGTCTTTGTTGACGGACGTCTGTATACCGGGTTACTTACTCGGCAGAGCTCGTATCTTTTCGGGAATAGAACTACCGGGTTACTTATTCGGTAGAGCTTGTACCTTTCCTTTGATAACTACCGGGTTCCCTTACCCGGACACCTAATACTTCACACCTAAATCACTTGTTTGTAGTGTTTGTAAATAACGTATGTGCTTACGTTGAGATTGACCATTGTATTGGCTTGAGTTATTAAATGCATTGATACCATGCGGGGTGTATGGCATTATCCCAGTTAGGACGAGTTAATCCCGGACAGGGCCATACATTGATAGTACCCATGGTAATCTAAATGCGTTTGGATATACATAAATACCCATGGGGGTGTATGGCATTATCCTAACCGGGACAAGTTGATCCTGGGGCCGGGTTATACATTGATGGTGCTGTGGTGATATTTTATGTATTGACGTGAGATGCTGAGACCGGGTGGTTAACCTTGCAAGGACCACGGTCAGTGCATTAGTGTGCCCGAGAATGGGTCAGTATATATGTACATGGGGGGTGTATGACATTATCCTAGCCAGGTCGAGTTGAACCCGGTTCTGGGTCATACATTGATAGAGCCCATGTACACACTTCATGCATGACGGAAATAGGATGGTTGACTGTAGAGTGCAAGAAGGACTTGAGGGCCATTACTGTAGGGATAGCCTTCTGACACCCATTTTGGCTGATCACCATGGGGGGTGAGACCCGTGCACAACACAGTGACCCCGATGAGCTGCAGTAATCATTTGTACCATGAATTTGGCCTATTGTCCAAGATGGTACCACATTGCATTGACTGAGAGATAAGTCAGAAACATGCATCATGACTAGTCATTTTAAGATGAATTGTGAAATGTTTGGACAGGTTGTCCATGATTGATTGCGTGATAAAATACTTGGATATTGTTCTGATTTTGCAATGACCAAGTTGTCTTTTTATAACTGATGATATTTATTAATATTATTTTACATGATGGACTCACCTTTGCTTTGTTGTACCTTGTGGTTTGGTACTTGTGATGATCGCGAACCGTGTTCGTGTGAGCAGATGGACAGCGGTAGGTGATCGGGAAGATGACCTTTGCTGGTTGGAGCCGCCGAGTAGTCGGGATGTAGATGGATTAGATCCCGGGCAAGGGTTGTATTTTTGCTAGTTACAACCTTGTTCTAATGACTACACCCCAACGTTTTGCTAGTTACACCCGTCATTTAAATCCTTGTTTCTTTTGAGAATTTTATACAATTCAGACTTGGTTATTTATAATCACTACCAACTTATGATTATTAATATGCAAGTATTATGATGTATTGCATCTTTGTATATTTGAGTTTTGATTTGTGATATTAATTATACTTACGTGAAAAACTTACTACTATTTTTTTATGAAAAAAAAAACATAAGGGGATTTTCAAATATAAATTACCATTAAAAGCATAATTAAGAATATGATACAGTAGCGACGAGGCAGGTCATTACAATTCTCATGAATCATGATTCCTAAACATGAAAAAATTTATACCCTACCAATCGCCTTTAAAATTGATAAGTTGGATTCTCAGTAAAAATTTAATTATCAACAAGTGAATACTATATATACTAAAAACTTTTTTAATATACTAATAACAATTTCAATGAAATTGAAACCATGTAGTGTCGGGTCCAACAAAAATTGGGAGTAAGAACGTAATACACATGTCAAACAAGAAGGCACATCCAACATACAAGTAAGAGTTTTTCACCAAAACAAAAAAAAATATACCAAAACATACATGTGGCATTTTTTAGATTGGAGGGACCTGGATTTACATTGTGTGTTTTTTTTTTTTTTAAATTCAAAACCCAATTAAGAATTTGGGTTGGGAGGACTCGAATTCTTAACTGTTTTTTTAGATAATAAAATAATATAAATAAATAAATTTAGTTGAAAATAATAAAATTAAAGAATATAAATAAGGACAAATTAATTCTAAGTAGTATTTTAACACTTGTACTTGCACATAACAATTATTTAATTTTTATAATTAATATTATAATACATAAATATTTTTATTATAAAATTATCATATAATGAAAGTATGAGATAAAAAATATTATAAAGTAATTTATTTTAACTATTTATGACTTATTTAAAAATATATTTAAAAGAGATTAGCAAAAGAAAAGGAAAATAATATATTAAAGATAAGAAATTGACAAAATCCCTAAAAATACTATCATGTGAGATAATTTTTTCTAATTTATATATACAGAGTGATTTATATAATTAAAACATCTAACTTTATAACGTAAATAGTAAAAAAAATTGTTTGACTAAAACTTCCAAGACAATGAGAACAATATTTTTTGAATGACATGCTAGTCTGCAGATTAAGCAACGTTTTAGTTGTTCTCTTTCTCTGTCATCCATATTAATCTGCATTTTATTGATATTGGTAGACCTTTTTTTATTTCTCTTCTTAGTTGGATTGACGCATAATTGTGGTCCTTCATTTGATGGCTAATTATTGTGATGATGCATGTCTACTAATGAGACTTTGTACACACTCGACAATATGTATTATTAGGGATTTTGTCAATACACAATAGTGTACACACGATCGTGTTTTTAGGAATTTTGTTAATTTCTTATCTTCTTTAATATATTATTTTCATATTTTTTGCCAATCTCTTTTTAAATATATTTTAAAATAAGTCATCAATAGTTAAAATAAATTATCTTATAATATTTTTTATCTCAGACTTTTATTATATTATAATTTTATAATAAAAGTATTTACGTATTATAATATTAATTATAAAAATTAAATAATTGTTATGTGCAAGTAAATAGTTAAAATACTATTTAGAATTAATTTATCCTTATTTATATTCTTTAATTTTATTATTTTCAATTAAATTCCTTTAATTTTATTATTTTATTATCTTAACCGAATTATTAAAAGGATTTTGAAATTAAAAAAATAGTATAAATTTGGGTCTCTCTAATTCAAATTTACATTTTAAATAATAAATAAATATTTTTTGGTAAATAAAAATGAGCAGTATATTTTGGTGTATATTTTTTTTTTCTGAATGTTATGGTGAAAAACTATACAACTAACGTTCACAGCCGGTAAAAGATTAATCTTTTACTCTGTATTTCTCTGTCTTCTATCTTCTTTCTCACTCTGATTCTCTCACTTCATCACCCTTTGAAATTAAAAAAAAAAAAAAAAAGACACAGACATTCACACAATGCCATATAGCCTGTAGCGTTGTTGGTAGATTAAATTGAAGAGTTGAATAAGCAAACACTCTGAGAGGCCACCCTTTTCCCCGGAAAACTAAGCTTTCCGTGGTGTTTTCTGGGAAAATATATAAAAGAAACATCATGAGAAATGCAAAGGAATGTGTCAGCTTTTTTTCTCCATGTGGGGTGACTGAAAAAAATTGAGCGTTGAAGCCAGCCTTTTCCTTTTGAGGTTGCAGAGCCCCTCTCTCTCTCTCGTTTTCCACAATGCACAATGGAATCTCAGAGTTTCGAGGCCGTCTGCGAAGCTCGTTTTTGAAATTTCTCGGCAACATGGAATGCTACCCTTTTTTGGCTCCATTTTGAACCCCTAAACTTTTTTTGTGGTTAAAAGGTGAACCCATTTTTATTTTTTTACAAACCCCCTATTATTGGATTCGAGCTTTCTTCTGGGTTTGGGGCTGATTTGAAGTTTTGAGGGTGAAGTGTTCTGTTCCACTGGCTCTGAAAGTTGAGGTTTTGAGTGTGTAGTTGTGTGATTTGGGAATTTTGAGGGATACCCCAACACAGCTCTTACTTCAATTAGTTAATTTTGGACGTGAAATTTTGAGATCTGTTATGGGAGTGTGAGGAGCTCAATCACTGTGCACTTGTGTTTGTCAAAAGTTTGATATTGGTTTCCTTAAAGTAATGGAAAAGAAAATGAGGTTTTAAGTGAATTTTGTAGGTAGCTGATAATGCTGATGGACAATTAGAGCTTGAAGAATTCATATCCAGTGGAGTGGTTTTGAGGTGATTATCATCAATGTCTGGAGCTCCAAGATTGAGGTCTATGAATGTTGCTGATTCAGAGGCAAGGCCTGTGCTTGGACCAGCTGGAAACAAGACTGGCTCTGTGAGTTCAAGGAAAACAGCTTCAAAGCCACTGAGGAAGAATGTTGATAAGTTGCTGGATGAGGTTGCATCAGTCAAAGAGAAGAAACCCCATCAAGTGTTGTTGTCTTCAGTTGCCACTTCCTCTCCACAGTCACATTCAGCCAGTGTATCTGTTCTGCTCCACCGGCACGAGCAGTTACTGCATTCTAATTTGTCCCTGAATGCTTCATGTTCATCTGATGCCTCTACAGATTCATTTCATAGCAGAGCATCTACCGGGAGATTGACTTGGTCTTATAGCCTAGGTAGCAGAAGGAAGCCCTATGTGTCAAAGCCAAGAAGTGTTGCTTCTGATGGTGTGCTGGAATCTCCCACTGATGGCTCACAGTCCAACAAGAGGTGTGCTTGGGTCACTCCTAATATTGGTTTGTTCTTCTTCTTTGGCTTTTTCTATATTAATACTGATTGTAAAATAACATAGGCCATAAATATATTTATGACAATGTTTATACTAAGTTTTCAGCCTTTTGGCAGATACTTTAGTTTCTTTTGAATGTAGAAGTATTCTAAAAAATACGTACATGGTAGTTCATTTTAATTTGGCTTGCGTTAATTTAGTTGATCTTGTGAATTGTGCTGTTCTCATTTAACTTAAGTTTTAATTCTTGGATATTTTGTTGTTACATAAAGTAATATAGCTTCATTTCGGTAGCCTACTATGTGTTTTCCATATAAATTATCAAATGAGCAAGAACTCTGGTTTATTAAAGGTGCTTTTAAGATAAAGTTCTTTCCATTTGCTTGTGTTTCATATATATGGATTAAATGTTTACCTTGTTTTTAATTGATGTTTTTGCACATTGAAGAGAAATTTGGGAATTCTAAGCGGTTAGATGATATGAACCTTATATGTTGATGGATATCGAGTCAACCATATCTTTCATAGTATTCCACCATGATACTTGTTATGAGTTCGAAGTTCTGAACTAGATTGTTTTTTCATTATTGTTTTGTTTTCTGACCAAGTTTATCTTTATACTAGAACCATGTTATGCTACTTTCCACGATGAAGAATGGGGAGTTCCAATACATGATGACAAGTATGTCATACACTGAACAAATATTTTATGCTGTTTGGAAGAGGAATATAGCTTCTATTTGATGCCTTGCTTGAAATTTTTTTATCTCATGCAGGAAACTATTTGAGCTTCTTGTACTTTCAAGTGTTCTGGCTGAACACACTTGGCCAGCCATTCTAAGCAAAAGACATATTTTTAGGTATTCTTTGCTGTACTTTGTACTTTTTTTTATTCTTAGCATCAAATCTTTACCGTCTGTCTTCTTGAAGACTTTGTCCTCATTTGTAGCGTATTTCCTCAACTATGTTTACATCATTTTTGTTAATAAGGCTCTTTACAGGGAAGTTTTTATAGACTTTGAGCCAGTTGCTGTGTCAAAACTGAATGAGAAGAAGATGATAGCACCAGGAACTATTGCAAGCTCCCTACTTTCTGAAGTTAAATTGCGTGCTATAATTGAGAATGCTCGTCAAATATCAAAGGTAGATTAATTTTCCCTCGACTTATGTAACCTTCAGAATATGCAAACTCTCGGGTTAATTCATTAATGTTTATTTCTTTTTGGACCATTTATTGAAAACCAAGACAACCATGGGATTCAGGCTTTGGCAGTATTTCACTGCCATCTCTGAATCTTATCTTATATTTTAGGTGATATTTACACCATCCAGAAAACATTGTAATAATTTTACCAGCTGAAGGAGGTGGTAGTTCAAATTTCCAAATTCATTATCTATGAAATGCTGGGGCACCTTCATGTTTTATCCTTATTTGGATATATTGGGAAAGTCAACTACTTAATGTCCTGCAGGTAGATTGGAGCTTTTTCTATAATATTTTTGAAAAAATTGTTTCATTTCTGCATTGATCTTTGTAGAAATTACCAAAACAGGAAAGTAAGTCAAACCTATTTCAGAAAAGGAAACTGAAAGTATTAATTGCCAATGTAAAATTGAATGATCCTACTTATAGTGTCATCTTTCGAAATTTGGCTGCCAATGGTTTCTATTTTTGGAAAAATAATATGCACAACCGGTTTATGACCAGTGCTAACATAAAACAGATTCAATTTTTATGGTTTTATGAGAGTGCTTCTCTGTCTCTCTATTTAACCATTTCAAACTAAAAAATCAGGTATGAGTTATTCTGTATTCTTTTTTTTAGCTTTCCCCTTATATGCCTGCAGTTGAATTTGAACTTAAATGCAGTCATATTAGTAGTTGGTGCACAGTTTACGAAAACAAAACGTGCAAATAGAATCAATCATTTCTGTTTTGGTAATTGCCACATTTGCCCCCCTCTTAAACATATTTTGCTTGATAAATTGTATGGATTTTTTCTTTTCTTTTTATTTTTCCTATCTCTGTAAAAAACAATTGAATGACTTAAAATTGCTGTTTAATGATTATTTGATAAGGTAGGTTAGTTAATAAAGATAAATCGGATGGTCGTCCTGATCCTTATTCAATTGCATGACCATGGGACAAAACATGATATTAATCTACACTACAGAGTGAGCTTGTAGTAATCTAATTTGCAACAGTGATATACCCAATTATTTGGATTCTTTAACCTGCCAGCATGCATAGCTGAGCTGGTATTCCGGTACATCTCAAAGTCATCATCTATCAGCAGCACGATGCCCTTTATCTCTAAGCTGCCATAATTGCATATTTTTATCAGGGCTCTGCCTATGATTGTCATTGCAACTAACCTTTTGCAGGTTTTTCCCGGTGCCAGGTCATAGATGAGTTTGGGTCCTTTGACAAATATATTTGGAGTTTTGTGAACCACAAACCTATAGTTAGCAGATTCAGGTATCCAAGACAGGTTCCTGTGAAAACACCAAAGGCTGATGTTATTAGCAAAGACCTGGTGAGGAGAGGTTTCCGAGGCGTCAGCCCCACAGTGGTATATTCCTTCATGCAGGTTGCTGGTTTAACCATTGACCATCTTATCAGTTGCTTCAGATTCGAGGAGTGTATAGCTGCAGCAGAAGGGAAGGAAGAGAATGGCGTCATGGACAATCATGCTGAGCAAAAAGAGATTGAAAACATGATGGAATCAGATCTGTCTATTGCCATGGAGGACTTGAGCTTCTCCTCTGAATGATGGTTCAACTGTGGTGTTAGTGTCCTAGTCAGTCTTAGATTTAGTAATGATGGAGGAGAATATGTATAAATATCATCCAGTCCCTAAACATGATGAATTCTTAGATTGTAGTTTTCTACAAGCACAAGTAAATTAAATCAATCTGGTATCCTTTCTGCGGTACCAGGCTTCTGCCTTAGAAATTGGTGTACAATTTTTTGTACAGTTTAAAGTATCAGGAATTAGAATTTTCTTTGAAGCCAGTGGCAGCAGGCAATAGATGTAACCAATTCTTGTTCTCTGTCACCATCTCATTTTAGAGAAAACCTAGGTGCTTTTCCCTAGACAAATACATATCTTACTTTTTTTTTAGTACCTACCATAATTAGGGTTTTTTACTTTCTGGCGAAAATCTATAAACTTTTATCCTTTGGATTGAATATAAGATTAAGTTCCAGACCTAGTTACACTTAGACTTTTAATTTTTTTAAGGATGCTTTTGTGAGAATTTAACTAAAGTCCTTTTTTAACAAGTTCATTGTATGTTTCCAATTGAGTGACACTTATTTGGTATATACCAATTGTGGGACATTATGAATTAGAAAACATTATAATTATGATAAGACAACAATGGCCTAGACTAATATTAAATGGCTCATAATAAGAGATGTGTTATACTCTCAAAACACAAGAATCTCTCTCACTACCACCATTAAGAATCCTGTTACGTATTGATTATTGGACCCCCCATTTGAACCACCTTACACATGCACGCACTCTATTGGACCAATTAGAATCCAATTTGAAATTATGAGGATCAATTCTTGCATCAGTACGCGCCTATGTTATAAGATTGAGGAGAGTATTAAAATAATGAAAGTACAGATTGTGTTATCTTTTATATTATTATTCTAATGCATCTTAAACTTTGAGTTGTCGGAACATGTGTCAACATAAGAATTACTCGTAATGATAAATTCCCATTGTTCATGGCTGACAATGATAGAACACTGGAATCAGCAACAATTGTGTTCCCTGTCACTGTGGAGCAGGCGTACTACTTATTGATAAACAATTGCTGCGTTCTGTTTCCAGATCAGCAACAATTGTGCGGTATTGCTTGAGATCTTAAAATGATAATTGTGACATATGGTCGCGCGTGACATGGAAGAATGGTCGAGAACTTTTTGCGTTCTCATGTCTTTTAGTCTTTACGCTATATAACTCTTTGTTTTAATCGATTATCGCTATCTGTAATCGATTACACAAATCTTTTGAGAAGCTTGCAGAGAGGTCTTCATTTTAGTTTAATTGATTACCATATATTTGTAATCGATTACGCAGTTCTTTTGAAACCATATCAGTTTTCTTGAGTCTTTGCTTTAATCGATTACGAAGACATATTAATCGATTAGATCATTCTTGAAAGTGTTCCCAGAAGTGATCAAGAACATTTTAATTGATTAAATCAAGATTAAAATCGATTACATTGTTCTTGAATGTTTTTCAGGTTAATCTCAAGAGAATCTAATTGATTAATCTCTCGAGATAATCCATTACATTGCTAATTTAATCGATTACAAGTGGTTATAATTTTTTTCTCTATATGTACCCACCTTGTGTTCTTACTTTCAAGCATTCAAAAATACATTTTTAACAAACCTTTATGACTCAAAAACTTCATTTTTTGTTTCTTGGAGCTTTTAAAAGGAAAAGTGAGTGTAAACACTTTTGAGATCAAGAGAGATCCATTCAATCAAGTCTTTGGTTCTTGCATTTGAATGTAAAGGTTGTATCTCTCCTTGACTCTATTTGCATATGTTTTTACATATTGTTGCTACATTTGCATGAGTTTTACAACAGGCTAGAATAGGTGTTTCTAGTTTGAAGCTAAGAGTAGGTTTCTCTTAGACTTAGATTCACAAAGGACCCTAGGGTTTGGTGCCTAAGTTTCATTTTCTAGGTAGAATTTGAAATTGTTTGTGATTGCTTGTAAGAACCCACACTGCATAGTGGAAATCTAATCTGGGTTGAATTAGATAACTGAAGTAGCTTCTTTAGAAACAGAGAGTGAACCAATAAAAATCTTGTTGTGTATATTTTCTTGACTCTTATCTCTCTCTATTGCATTCTTTATCAATTTGCTTAGTTTCAAAGTTTTTTTAATTGACGCACTTTAACAAAAGGATATTGTATTCAGATGATTTATTCAATATTGGTTTTAACAGATAGTTGTGATACGATCCTTGTGAAGCAAAAGTTATCTTTTTAAACTATTTTTCTTTTGGTTTGATGTTAAAACCAATTCATCCCCTCTTGGTTTGGTAAGTCTCATCATCTTTTTCATCTATTTTTCATATCTACGATTTTGTGAGCTATTGTGCCATCATTCTTTTTGCTTGTAACCCCAATTGAATTCCCATGTGCCACAATTCAAGAGCCTCATTGTCATCATTTTTCATCCAAATATGTTGTTTCTACCTCAAGACCCATTGAATTACTTCACATAAATTTGTTTGGCCCTTCTAGAACTATGAGTTTAGGAGGTAATTACTATGGGCTTGTCATTGTTGATGATTACTCTAGATTCACATGGACTTTGTTTTTGAAATCCAAGAGTGATGCTTTCAATGCTTTTAGAAAACTAGCCAAACTTACTCAAAATGAAAAAGGAAGCAAAATTTTCTCAATAAGAAGTGATCATGGTGGAGAATTTCAAAATGAACATTTTGAAAAATTCTGTGAAGAAAATGGAATCAACCACAATTTTTCAGCTCCAAGAACACCTCAACAAAATGGTGTTGTAGAGAGGAAAAATAGATCCCTTGAAGAAGGTACAAGAACTCTTCTTAATGAGACAAATTTGCCTAAACATTTTTGGGCTGATGCTGTAAGTACAGTTTGCTATACCTTGAATAGATTGCTAATAAGGCCTATTTTGAAGAAAACTCCTTATGAACTATACAAGGGTAGAAAGCCAAACATATCTCATTTGAGAACTTTTGGCTGTAAGTGTTTTGTGTTAAATAATGGGAAAAAATCACTTGGAAAATTTGATGCTAAAGTTGATGAAGCCATTTTCCTTGGATATTCATTACAAAGCAAAGCTTATAGAGTTTTCAATAAAAGAACATTATGCATGGAAGGATCAGTTCATGTTATTTGTGATGAATCTAATCCCTCTAAAGAGGAAAAGAAGTGTGATATTGATGCAGGTCCTATGGAAGAGTTTATTCAACTTAATGACTCAATGAATAAAGAAAAGGAAGAACCAAATGCTGAAATAGAACAATCAATATCTGGACATAAGCCTAAAGATTGGAGAACAACAAGAGATCTCTCCCTTGATAACATAATTGGTGAAGTTTCAAAGGGAGTATGTACTAGATCTTCATTAAAAAATCTCTGCTGTAACATGGCTTTTGTTTCACAAATAGAACCCAATAGTATTGATCAAGCACTGTTAGATGAACATTGGTTAATGGCTATGCATGATTTGTTGAATCAATTCAAAAGAAATGAAGTTTGGGAGTTAGTCCCTAGAACATCAACTCATAAACCTATTGGCACTAAATGGGTTTTAAGAAATAAGCTGGATGAAAGTGGAATCATAGTAAGGAACAAGTCTAGATTGGTTGCTAAGGGATACAACCAAGAGGAAGGCATTGACTATGATGAAACCTATGCTCCAGTAGTCAGATTAGAAGCTATTAGGTTATTGCTTGCATATGCTTGTTTGATGAAATTCAAATTGTTTCAAATGGATGTCAAAAGTGCTTTCTTAAATGGTTACATAGAAGAAGAAATTTATGTAGAACAACCTCCTGGATTTGTTGATCATAAACATCCCAATCATGTTTACAAGTTAAGAAAAGCATTGTATGGTTTGAAACAAGCACCTAGATCTTGGTATGAAAGGTTAAGTAAATTTCTGGTTGAACAATCTTTCATAAGAGGTCAAGTTGATATACTATTGGTTCAAATTTATGTAGATGACATTATTTTTGGTTCAACTAATCCATCAATGTGCAGAGAATTTTCAGCTACAATGCAGGGTGAATTTGAAATGTCAATGATGGGGGAACTCACATTCTTTTTAGGACTACAAGTCAAGCAATTAAAGAGTGGAACTTTCCTTAGTCAATCAAAGTACTGTCAAGAGATGATTAAAAAGCTTGAAATGGAAAATTGCAAGGATGCTGCAACACCTATGGCAACTTCTACTTATCTTGACACAGATAACAAAGGCAGGAGTGTGGATGAATCCAAATACAGGGGAATGATTGGATCCTTGCTATACCTCACTGCTAGTAGGCCTGATATAATGCTAAGTGTTTGCTTGTGTGCTAGATATCAAGCCAATCCAAAGGAATCTCATCTAACAGCAGTCAAGAGGATCCTCAAGTATCTCAAGTCCACACCAAAAGTAGGACTTTGGTATCCAAAAGGTACACCTATCAGCTTAATTGGATATTCTGATTCTGATTTTGCAGGGTGCAAGTTGGATAGAAAAAGCACAAGTGGAACATGTCACTTGCTAGGAAGCTCATTGATATCTTGGCATTGCAAGAAGCAATCACGTGTTGCATTATCCACTGCTGAAGCAGAATATATATCAGCTGGAAGCTGTTGTGCACAAAGCCTTTGGTTGAAACAACAACTTCAGGACTTTGGTGTTGAGCTGAAGGAAATACCATTGTTGTGTGATAATATAAGTGCCATTAACATATCCAAAAATCCTATCATGCACTCCAGGACAAAGCATATTGAAATCAAACATCACTTCATCAAAGACCATATCCAAAAGGTAACATCAAAATTGAATTTGTTGAAACCAATTTTCAATTAGCTGACATATTTACCAAACCTTTGGATAGAGATAGATATTACACTCTAAGAAACATGCTAGGCATTCTTGATGAATCTAATATTTGCTAAAACATGCTGGATTTGTGTCAATCTATGAGAAATAATTGAAAAATTGCTTGATCATCATTTACATTTGAAAATTCAAATTTGTGTTGCATAATAACTGTTCATTTTGCAAAATTAACTGGAATAATCGATTAAGATACGGGAAAATCGATTAAATTCACTTTAAAAGTCATTGGGAATGGAGTTTGAGCTTATGTTACACAAACAAAATAATCGATTATTCTTCATAGAAAATTTTTTTGAAAATCACATTCCACTGGAATAATCGATTAAACCAACGAATTAATCGATTACACAAGCTTCAAAATGGTTTGCAAATTCTCATTTCCACTGGAATAATCGATTACCTTACCGATTAATCGATTACATGGTTTAAAAATCTCTGAAACTTTGTATTCTTAATGTGATAATCGATTACATATGAGAGTTAATCGATTACACTTCATCTTCCTCAACTATATTGTCCTGAAATAATCGATTACCTTATGGATTAATCGATTACTGTATGTCTTAAAACTGATTTTTCTTAAGAATTAATCGATTACATATGCAAATAATCGATTAATCCTGGAGTTAATGCAAAATCTGCAAGATTTTCTTGGAATTTGTAACTCCCCAACTGCCACCTAATTCAAAATTTGAATTTTCCGAGCCTTCAATTGAGTGGTTAATTCGTGTAACTGTTTCTAAATTTCAAATTTGAACCTTGGAGCCTAAATTCTTCTATAAATACAGCCTATGATCATGTGAAAAATCAACCTTTCTCATCTTCCTTCTTAAGCACTTCTGAGTCTTTCTTTCTTTGGGTTTAGAAACCTTGTCTTAGCAGTTTGTTTCTTTCTATAACCATGTCTGCACCAAAGAAACCTAGGTCCTCTAAGAGAAAAGTTGAATCATCTAACCCAGCTGCAAATAGGTTAAATCATTGGTTCTCCAATGAGCAAGACAAAACGACCTACCTATAATTCAATGCAACTAAGCTTATAGGTCCTCCTAAATACCTTTCCCTAGACTGGTTTAGAAATGAAGGTTTTCAATTCCTTACCTTCCTTGAAGCCCAAGGTCTGAAACGCTTTGTGGAGATGAAGGGTACATTTTACCCTGAATTGGTCAAGGTATTTTATACCTGTTCCAAGTTCTCAATGGAAGGGACAATCTTGTCCCAAGTGAATGGGGTTGCCATAGAGATCACCCCTGAAATCTGGGAAGAAGTTGCTGGTCTGTCTTTTGATGGTGAAAGAAGATTTGAGGAAGAAATTGGTGGATTCATGTTTTTCCTCTGTTTTACTGTTTTCTTTCTTTTATTTGATCAATGTATTGCACTTTACCTTCTCAATCAATGAAATTTTCATTTTCCCTTATCCTTACTTGCTGTGCTTTTACTTTTTGCCATTGATAAGCCAAATAGGGGGAGAAGATGTGATTGATTGTGATTGATTATAAACTCTGCTTTGCTCTCTGTTCTACTCTATTTTTCTGCTGATTTTTTTGCCAATCAATGATTCATGAAATTAACTAAGTCTAAAGGAGTAAACCAAGTCAGGGGGAGCAAATCCAATGAAAATAAATGATTAATGCAAGCTTAATACTTAACACTTGCTCTTGGCAAAGAGGCTGATTTGTTTTTTCAGGTCAACAAAGTTCAAGACCTTCTTCTTGCTTACCCTCAAAGCAAATCCAAACTTAAATAGATGGTCAATCAATATTTGGCATGTTCAAAGCCAAAAAGGGGGAGATTGTTGGATATAGGGGGAGAAACTTAAAGCTTGAAGCTTAGGACTTAAAGAATTGTTTTGGGCTTTTTCACATGCCTTGGAATGCCTTGGAAGATTGTAAAATAAAGTGTTAAAGAGGCCAATCTGTTGATCCTTGCATTTCATGCATTTAATCATTTATGTTCCTAAGAGTTTTAACAAAGAATCAAAGCATTTTTTATTAAAAGATTCAAAGAAGCAATGTTTTTGGAAAAATACAAATTGCACTGCTTTAATCGATTACACATCAATATAATTGATTATTTGCTTCATTTTCAAATCTGGAAAAGCATTGAAGAACAATTTAATTGATTACCATTTATTGTAATCGATTATTTAGTGTTAAAAGAAAATTATGCTTCACTGCTTTAATCGATTACCGTGTATTGTAATCGATTACATAAGATGTTTTGTAAAGCTTGCTCTACTGCAATAATCGATTACCAGTTATTGTAATCGATTACACAATGTTCTTAGAAAAGCTTGTTGCACTGCTTTAATCGATTACCATTTCTTGTAATCGATTACACAAGGCTTTTATGAAATGTTGTGCTTCTAGTTTAATCAATTACTGGTCGTATTAATCGATTATGTTGCTTGTTATTCAAACCCAGAAAGCCATGAATATTTTAATCGATTGAAATGGCAATTTAACCGATTACACAAGGTATTTTAATCGATTATTTGGCATGTTTAATCGATTAAAGTCAGTTACAAAGCTTTATTATAAATAGGAGTGAGGCTTGTTCTGTTTAGTAACTGGAGAAATACGAATTTCTGATTACATACAAGCTTTCACCAAGATTTAAAGAGTTTTTCTGAGCTAGTAATCTCTTGTCCCACTTCTTAATCCTCATGAGTTATTGATTGATTACTTGGGCAAGAGTCTTTCAAAGAAGAATAAGAGCGCATGTTCTGAAGTTTCATTTGATCATACAACTTTGTTGGTAATTCATTTGCATTCATAATCATTGGATCAACAGGTTGTTTCTCTCCATTCTCTTTGGGTGTAATTCTGTTTTGAATTTTTTGCATTTGGATGCTATTGTAAATTTATTCTTAAGGCTTGTTCTAGACTAGTGTTCTCTAGGGAAGAACAGAGTAGTGTTCTCTGGTTCTTGTTGTTAAGGTGTCTAATAGTGTTTTAGATTTCCTTTCTTTATCTAGGGTTGATAAAGAGTAAATGTAATAAAGCTTGTAAGAACTGAAATTTATAATAGTGGAACTCTAATCTAGTGTTGATTAGAAGAAACTGGATGTAGCTTCTCTTGAGAAGTGAACCAGTATAAATTCTTGTGTTGATTCTCTGTTCTTTAATCTCTACTGGCTATCTTGTTCATTGATTCTTGGTGTTCTTATCATTGCTCAATAAGTTCTGTTTTGAGTTATTGATTTCTTGAGCTGAGTGAATTGATTGAATAAAAGATTTCTTGGTTTTCAAGTGATTAAGATCCTTACTCTGATTTTGTAAAGAAATTTTAAATGACCAAGTTTTAACCAATTCACCCCTCTCTTGGTTATTGTGGGTATTCCTATTGCTTTCAATTGGTATCAAGAGCAAGTTCTTGAGTGTTATTCAAGATCACTATCTTTCTTTAAAAAGAAAATGAATACCACACAAATTACCTTTAAGGAGGGTGCCTCCCTCAATCGTCCTCCAATGTTTGAAGGAGAACACTTCAGTTTTTGGAAAAATAGAATGAAAATCTTTATTCAATCAAATGACCCAGGTGCTTGGAATGCAATAGAAAAAGGTCATGTGATTCCTATTAAAATTGTTGGTAATGATATGATTCCTAAAGAATGGGATGAAATGACAGATGCTGAAAAGAGAATTGTTCAATATGATTTTAAGGCTAAGAATATGATTACTTCTGCACTTTCTTCTGATGAATTCTTTAAAACAGTTAGGTGCAAAAGTGCAAAGGAGATGTGGGAGATGCTAGAGATTACTCATGAAGGCTATCCTTCCTTA
The DNA here is from genome assembly GCA_013407115.1 of Glycine latifolia. NCBI lineage: Eukaryota > Viridiplantae > Streptophyta > Magnoliopsida > Fabales > Fabaceae > Glycine > Glycine latifolia. The sequence goes on from QARZ01041083.1 coordinate 259,834, forward strand.
AATGAAGACACACTAAATCTCCTTCATTAAAAATCACTTGCTTCTTGTGCTTATTGGCTTGCTTTGCATATTGTTCCATCTTTCTTCTCTCCACATGTGCCTTCACTTGTTCATGCAACTTTCTAACATAAGAAGCTTTAGACAAAGCATCATGATTAACCATAGAAGAAGTGTCAGGTAAAGGCAATAAATCAAGAGGAGTTAAAGGATTAAAGCCATAAACAATTTCAAAAGGAGATAAAGAAGTAGTCTTGTGAACCAACCTATTATAAGCAAACTCAATGTGAGGTAGACACTCCTCCCAAGTTCTCAAATTACCCTTGACGTAGCATCTAAGGAGTTGTCCCAATGTTCTATTAACCACCTTGGTTTGGCCATCCGTTTGTGGGTGACAAGTTGATGAAAACAAGAGTTTTGCACCAAGGTTACCCCATAATGTTTTCCAAATGTGGCTAAGGAACTTTGTGTCTCTATCACTCACTATGCTTCTTGGCAATCCATGTAGTCTCACTACTTCCTTGAAGTAAAGATTGGCTACTTCACAAGCATCATCACTCTTGTGACAAGGAATGAAGTGTGCCATCTTTGAAAACCTATCAACAACAACAAAGATAGAATTCTTTTCCCTCTTGGATCTTGGAAGGCCAAGCACAAAATCCATAGAAATGTCAACCCAAGGGGAGTTAGGAATAGGCAAAGGTGTATACAAACCATGAGGCATTAATCTAGATTTAGGTTGATGACAAGTAATGCATTGAGAAATAAGCTTATGCACATCATGCCTCATTTTTTGCCAAAAGAAATGTTCATATAAAATAGCCAAAGTTTTGTCCACACCAAAGTGCCCCATCAAATTATTCTCATGAGCTTCCCTAATGAAAAGTTTTCTCAAAGAGCTTTTAGGAACACATAATCTCTTTTCCTTGAACAAGAAACCATCATGTCTAAAATATCCTTGATGAGCCCATTTCTCACACAAAGCAAAAATACTAGAGAAGTCATTATCACTTGCATACAATTCCTTTATGTGATTAAAACCAAGTAATTTAGTTTCAAGCTTAGAAATCAAACAATACCTTCTTGATAAGGCATCCGCCACCACATTCAACTTTCCTTGCTTATGTTTAATTACATAAGGAAATTGCTCAATGAACTCAACCCACTTAGCATGTCTTTTGTTGAGTTTTCCTTGACTTTTCAAATATTTAAGAGATTCATGATCACTATGTATCACAAATTCCTTAGGTAAAAGATAATGTTGCCAAGTTTGCAAGACTCTAACAAGTGCATACAATTCTTTATCATAAGTGGAATAGTTCAAACATGCACCCTTCAATTTCTCACTAAAATAAGCAATAGGATGTTTATCTTAAATTAAAACCCCCCCAATGCCCACATTAGATGCATCACATTCCAATTTAAAGGAAGAATTAAAATTAGGCAATGCAAGAATAGGTGCATGAGACAATTTATCCTTCAATGTTTGGAAAACAATTTCATGCTCTTGCTTCCAAGAGAAGCTCACAGTTTTCTTCATCAATTCATTCAAAGGAGAAGCAATGGTGCTAAAATCATTGACAAATCTCCTATAAAAGCTTGCCAAACCATGAAAACTTCTAACATCTTTCACACTTGTAGGAGTTGGCCACTCCATGATGGCTTTCACTTTCTCTTGATCCACTTGGACTCCTTGAGCACCTACTACAAAACCTAGAAACACAACTTGTGAAGTGCAAAAAGAACATTTATCAATTGCTCCATACAAGGTTTCCTTTCTAAGCACCTCCAAGACACTTTTAACATGCATTAAATGATCATTTAAATTGGCACTATAAACAAGAATGTCATCAAAGTAAACTACCACAAACTTGCCTATAAAGTGTCTAAGCACATGGTTCATAAGTCTCATAAAAGTACTAGGTGCATTAGTCAAACCAAAAGGCATAACTAAGCATTCATAAAGTCCAAATTTAGTTTTGAAAGCCGTTTTCCATTCATCCCCTTCCCTCATCCTTATTTCATGATAACCACTCTTAAGATCAATTTTAGAGAAAATAGTACCACCATGCAATTCATCTAAAAGATCATTAAGTGTCTATACCTTATGGTTATGTTGTTGATTGCCCTACAATCCGTACACATTCTCCAAGTTCCCTCCTTCTTAGGCACAAGAATAATAGGCATAGCACAAGGGCTCATGCTCTCACAGATCCACCCTTTTTGAAGTAGCTTCTCCACTTGTGTTTGTATCTCCTTTGCTTCCATTGGTGAAGTCTTATAAGCTGGCCTATTAGGAAGTGAACAACCGGGAATCAAATCAATTTGATGCTCTATGCCTCTCAAGGGAGGAAAGCCATTAGGAACTTCTTTTGAAAAACATCTTGATATTCTTCCAAAAGGGATTACATAGCTTTGGGCAATTTTTCACCTTCCTTTTCAACATGTAAACAAAGAGAGTTAGGAAGCATATAATAAAGAGGTTGTTGTGCTAATAACACTCTCTTAATTTGCCTTTCACTCAAGAACAAGCTCTCTTTAATTTCATGAATTTTTTTGTTATCATTTTCTTTTTCCTTTCTTTTTTTTCTCACTAGTTTTTCTCTTTGGTAGCTCACTTTTCTTCTCTTTTTTAGGTGCAGTATTTTTTTTCAACTCCTCAATTCTCTTTTCTTTCATCTTTATTTCATCCTCACACACTTGTCTAGGAGTCAAAGGCCTCAAAATAATTTTCTTGCCTAGGTGTTCAAACTCAAAAGTGTTCTCCATGCCATTGTGTATCACTTTTCTATCATATTATTGTTGTAACGATCCGGATTATAAGTCGCTTATCTGGATGTTTGATGTATGTTATGTTGATTGATTACATGTGTTATGTTTTTGATTAATTGTTTATAACTTGCTGTTTGAGTGTTTTTGCTTTGGTACGCGTGCTTGATGGGTATTGGATGTAAGTCAGCTCTGCTATCTGTGGTTGCTGGCCGTGCACATTAAGAGGACATGCTGTGTCAGCCATGTTTATAAGCAGTAGGCTGACACAGCAATAAACTTACTCTTCCTCATTCTACCTTTGCGTTTCCTCTACTTTCTCTCTAAACCTCACCCAAAAACCTCTCATTCTCAACCCCTTCCTTATTATCTTCAACCTACAAGAACCACCGTAGCTGCTGCAGAGGATCCCGACGCTGAAGGAAACTTCGTGGTCAGAGCTGGAGCTTGGGACGAACACACTGTGAAGCTCGTGAATGGATCCCTAGTTAGGTAAAAGGAGTTTATCGTGTTTCTTAACGGCTTTTAGTACCATGGTTTGGGGGTCAGGGAGTCTAGCCATGACGATAACTGCATGTCCCTGTGTGTGTGTTGTTTTCCAGGGAAGCCATGTCTTTTTCTGAATAGGGTGTGTTATGCCTTATTTTGTTAAAAGTTGTTTTGTGTTGATGCTTGGTGTTCTTGTGGGGAGTAGATGCTTTAAGAACTCCTGTGCATGTGTGAAGTTGGCACTTTGATGCTGAAAAGCTTCTAAGGCACTTTGCGAAAGTGTTTGTGAAGGTGATGAGTACCGGGATGGGTTGGCCTTGTTGCACATAGACATCAGACCCTTGTGTCACTGTTTCAGCTACCGGGATGGGTAGGCCGAGTTGTATATACGTGTCAATCTCTTGTGTCGCGGTGTCGGCTACCGGGATGGGTAGGCTGAGTTAAGCGGGTTACGTAGCATGCATGCATACAGAACGTAACTTAATCCTCGTTGGTGGACGCCTGTAGACCAGGTCACCTACCCGGGGTTGTACCCTTATAGTTATTAGAAACCTGTTTCCCCTTCTATAAGAGACCGGGTTCCTTACCCGGATGATATTTTAAAGCCGCTGAGCTCGAGTTCTCACCAAAGAAAGAGCTACCGGGTTGCTAACTCGGATGAGCTCGTGTCCTCTCGAGAAAGGAGTCACCGGGTTCCCCTACTCGGTCGAGCTGGTGTACCTTCTTCTAGAACGACCGAGTTTTAATACACGTGCCATCTTTAGAAACTCATCCTTCCCTTTATAGAGAGACCGGGTTCCTCACCCGAGAAGGGATGTTCCTTTTAGAATTGCAAAGTCCAAACCCCTTTTTCCTTGAGAACTGCCGGGTTCCTTACTCGACAGAGCTTGTTTGCTCTCGGGAAATGAGCTATCGGGTTCCCTTGCACTCTTGTGTAAGTTGGCGAAATACAAATCCGAGTTCTTATAAAACTCGACCGAATTCCTCCGACTTCGCCCGTTTTGCTACCCTTGCCTTCTCTTACCCAAACTTTACTTCTCTGACCGACCCCTACTGACCTTGTCCGCGTTATACCGACCTTGACCGACCTTGTCCGCCTTCGTCCGACCTTGTCCAGATTCTTACCTTGAGATAGTATGTCTAAGTGCCAACCGGACACCTCGTACTACACACCGGTTCACTTGTTTGTATGTGTGATGGATGACGTATATGATTACGTTGGTGGCATTCGAACTCGGCCTATGTGATGACTTGAGATGGGAAATGTGTTTGGATATTCTATGTATAGCAGTGAGATGCCGAGACTAGGTGGTGGTATACCTTGCAAGGACCACAGTCAGTGCATCGTCGGGTCCATGTGTGGGCGGTAAACCGTGAGATGCCAGGACTGGGTGGTGGTAAACCTTGCAAAGGCCACGGTTAGTGCATCGCTGGACCCTTGTGTGGGTGGAATGTATGTACATTGGAGGGTATGGAGATCCCAGCCAGGACAAGTTATCCCTCGCCGGTCCATACAGTGATGGTGCCCATAAGAGACATACAACATTTGCATGGCGGAAATGGGGTTGATTATTGGCTGTAGGGTACGAAGGTACTGGGGGACCATGTCTGTTGGGAACTCCTTCTAACACCCATTGGTTGATCACCATGGGGGGGTGATTCCTGTGCACGACAGAGTGACCCTGACAAGCTGCTGCATCATCTGACCACTGGGATGGCCCATTTCTGGGATGGTCCCATATTACATAATGAGAATTGAGTCAGGAGCATGTATCATGCTAGATTTTATGAGCTGATCTATGAGATGATTGTGAATGTCCGTGTATGTTGTGCTTGGAACGTTTGCAATTGTATTCTGATAATCGTGTTGCTTCTTAATCGGCTTGTATGCCTTCTTCCTGTTGTATTTATCGTCGTTATTTAATATGATGAACTCACCTTTACGTTATTGTACCTTGTGATTTGGTACCTGTGATGACCGCGAAACAGGTTCGTGTGAGTAGATGAGTAGCATTAGGTGTTTTTGGGAGAAGTCCGAGTTGTTGGAGCCGCTGTGTTTTGCCGGGATGTCAATGGACATGATCCCGGGCAGGAGTTGTACTTTGCTAGATGTACCCCTTATTTTAATGGATACACTCCTTGTTTTGCCAATTACACCCCTAACTTTTATTTTCTCTTTCTATTTGTAAAACACTTGATGTATATTGTGAGATGTAATCTTTGCACTAGTAATTAAATTATGTCTGACGTGTATAAACAAGTATTCGAGATGTCTTATGAATATCTTCAAGTATGTGTATTTTGTATGATGACGGTCATTATATACTCGCAAAAATTTACTATCGTTTTCACAAGTAACCAAAAAGGGGTGTTCTTTTTATTAAAATGAGTTTATGCCATGATTTATGAGTTAAGTGATATAGTAGCGACGTGGCGGGTCGTTACAGCCATGGCCTACCAAGAAGGATATGACCAGCCTTCATTGGAACAATATCACAAAGAACATTATCATGATAAGCATTAATAGAAAAATGAATGAGCACTTGAGAATTTACCACCACTTCTCCACTTTCACTAAGCCATTGTAGCTTGTATGGCTTTGGATGCTTTATGGTTGGTAAATTTAATTTCTCCACAAGTCTTGTACTAGCCACATTGGTGCAGCTCCCACCATCAATGATAGGTGAGCATACCTTGTCTTTAACCAAGCACCTTGTGTGAAAAATATTTTCTCTTTGAGTCTCCTATTTTTCTAGGCAAAAATTGCTCAACATTCCCCTTACCATCAAGAGATCTCCCTCTTCGGCCTCTACTAGTGTGAGTTCTTTTTCTTCTTCGTTTGAAGAACTATTTGAGTCACTTTAAGACTCACTCTTTATGTCTCCATCCTCAAGCAAAATCATGGTTCTCTTGTTAGGACATTGAGAAGCAATGTGACCCTTGCCAAGACACTTAAAACACTTGATATTGCTTGATCTTTTTGGAGTTGGATCCACAATTTTTTTGCTTGAGCTTCCCAACTTTTCTTCTTTATTTTTCTTATGAGAAACCTCCCTTTTAGGCTTGTCCTTCCATCTGAAAGTTGCAGCCCAATTTGAGAATTTGGAAACTTTTCTCCTCTTTCATTGTTTTTCCACCCTTTGAGCTTTGTGGACTACCTTCTCAATTGTTGCATATGAATGTAGCTTCATCACATCTTGAATTTATCTATTCAAGCCATGAAGGAACCTAGCCATAGTTACTTCTTGAACCTCCACAATTTCAGCCCTTATCATCATCAATTCCATTTCCTTATAATATTCATCAACACTCTTATAATCATGGAAATGTCTTTGTAGCTTGGTATGGAGTTCTCTTGCATAATAAGTTGGAACAAATCTTCCTCTCAAGCATGCCTTCAAGTCATCCCAAGAATTGACTCTTTGTCTCCTCATCCTCCCTATATCCACTTGAATTTGGTTCCACCATATCAAAGCATAACCACTAAACTCTAAAGTTGCTAGAGTAACTTTCCTTTCTTCATCAAAATGTTGGCATGAGAAAATTTGTTCTACTTTCATCTCCCACTCAAAATACTCTTCCAGATCATTATTGCCAAGGAATTTTGGAATTTTTATTTTCACTCCATTCAATCCTCCATTCATCCCATCTCTCTCTTCTCTTCTCACCCTCCAATCTTCATCATCTCTATTTTGCCTCCTAGGATTGTGTCTCCTATGATTTTCTCTTCTTTCATTATTTTCTCTCCAATCCTCCCTCTCACTCCTCTCATCATAATAATTTCCTCCATGAGAATAAGCATACTCACTCAACCTCCTACTACTATGAGCCTCTCCATCCACACTTCCCCTTATATGACTCCTCCTTTGTGTCCCCTTTTGAAACTCTTCAAACCTTGCATCTATTTTGGTTTGCAAGTCTTTCATTTGTTTTGTGATGGCTTTCATCAACCTAGAGGTTCTAGGTGACAAAGCCTCCCCTCCACTTGAACTCATCCTTAAAAAAAATGGTTAGCAAAACACAAGTATATAAGGAAATTCTCACCATTCTTTAAGTGTTTGTCACTCTTAATCTAGGCTCTTTCTATAATGTTCTCTCTTTGCCTTTTTCCACTCTTATTCCTCTCTATAGTTCTTAAGCAAAAACTTCTAATCAAATCAAGCCTCTTTATTATAGTGAAATAGGAAATGATTCTAGGCTAGACTCAAGAGTCCAAAGAACAAGAAAACTCTAAGACAAAACCTTGGAAATTTTAAGAGACAAGCAACAAAGCAAAATTTAGAAAAGCACAACTCAAATTGGAATTTAACGAGACAACTCAAGGAATACTATGACTGTACCAAACTGTACAAGGAGGATATGCCAAGTAAATTCAATTGCTAGAAGCCAAATTTCATCAAATTTGCATGTTATACAAGTTCACTTGATTTTTTTGTTCAAAGGAAAATTTGGAACTTGTAATTTTATAACTTTGCTTCTAAATTCTGTTTTTCTTTCACTTTTTCCAGCCACTAATCAATAATGTCTTTGGCTGTACCAATATGATATCACTTGATGTATTTTTTTTCTTTTGCTTTTGATTGTTTCTTTCACAAAATTTTTTCAGCTTTTGTTTTTCTTTTGAACAAGTTCAAAAATTCTTAAAGAAATTCAATGAATGACTAAAATATGATGTATAACAATTGTAAATTTTGCTTCTAACAACTCAATTCAGTTTAGGCATGAGATTAGAATAAAAAACAAGTGGTTATACAACACAAAAACATTACAAACAAAAGTTGACAAGAGTCAAAGCTAGAAAATTAGAAAAATATCAAGAACACATGAAGAACATGAAGAGCATAAGAACATGAAATCACATAGAACTTGAAGAAAATACTGAGGTTTTGTGGCTGAACACACAACAAGCTCACACCACCAAGAATCAAAAGAAAACAACAAGAAACAAGGAATTGAAATGGATTTTTGTTTTTGGATTTGATGTAGAATTTTACCTTTGAAGAAATTCTAAAACTAAACTTGAAGAAGAATTCTACAAGGATTAGGCTCTAGATACCACATGATGTAATGGCTGAACCCATAGCCATTAAGTTTTCCCAAATCTACCTTGCAATAGAACCCAATCTTCAAGCAAACTTCAAGAACACATAAGCTTCCAGGACTCCTTGAAATTGGGGCTGTTTAGAAGTTTTAAATTGCAGAAATGGAAGATGGAAGAAAGGTTAGGGATGAAGGTGAAGACACCATGGAGAAGCTCTCCAATATGTCTAGGAAGAATCACCACAATAGCATTGAGAAGCCATTGATAAGACTCAAGAAGTTCTTGAATAAGAACAAGAGAGAAACTCTCACAACAATTTTTCAGAAATTGTATTAATGAACCAAAGTTAGTTACATTAAGTTTTGGCACCTTTATATAGGCCACGAAATTACAAGCTAAATGACACTAAAATGTAAGGAAAATGCAAATTGAAATGAAGCCTAAATGAAGCTTGAAGTGCAAGCTTTTCCCAAGTGACCTTTGGCTTCCCAAACATGTGCAGTTGCAGTTTCAGACTGAAATAATCGATTAATTCGCAGTTGTAATCAATTAAAACAGAGCTATTTACCATTTTCAGGCTTGTGTAATCGATTACAGGTGTCCTGTAATCGATTAAAGTAGTCAAGCACTGAAATAATCAATAACACAAGCCATTTAATCGATTAAAGCAGTTAGACCTTGCTCCTGTTTGCAACTGAAATGCTATAATTGATTACAAGGTCAATATAATCGATTAAAACAATGACAAACCTATTTACAAGTGTTTTTATGGAATTTCTTGTAACAAGTGCTGGAATTTATTGAATTAAATTGGATTTGAGATATCAAAATCTAGCTCTTGTCATCCTTGAATTGGTGTGCATCTTCATGCTTGCCCAAGTTAGCTTGAATATGGTCTTGAAGTTCTTGAGTCCTAGCTCTTGTCATTGGTTCTTTGAAGCTCACCAAAGGAAGTGCTTCAAGCCCTCATTCTAGACCTTTGGCTTGTCTTGGACCTCCATCAAGAGGGTTATCTTGTGATCCTTACATTGCATAAGCATAATCACATACATGCATTCATGATTTAAGAAATGATATAAGGTTACATGTTTGCATTTAGAAAGAAGTTTCTCATGATTTAAGTTTTTGGAAAAACATTTGTTAACTGCTTTAATTGATTGCCAGCTTGTGTAATCTATTAAAAAGTCTTGAAGAACACTTTAATCGATACCATTCAATAGTAATCGATTACACAGGCTTATTCCAAAAATCATGTAGGACTGCCTTAATTGATTACGACTAATCGTAATTGATTACACAAGCTTATTTCAAAACTGGCACTGCCTGCCTTAATCGATTACAGGTCATTTTAATCGATTACATTGTTCTTAACTTTTCCAGATTGTCTCAAGAACACTTTAATGATAATTTGGCATATTAATCGATTACATTTGTTAAAATAATCAATTACAAGCAGTTAAATCTGTTTTCTATATAAAGCTATTGGGTCTGTGCCTTTGTAACAAGTCAAGTAATATGAGTTTACGAATTTTCCAATAATCCCAAAGCTTTCAAGGTTCAATAAAGAGATCTTTTGAGTGTCATACATCTTGTTTCAAATCACAAGTACACGTGCTTCATTGATGATGATGCTTTAAACAAGATTCAACAAGAATTTTCAAGAGAGCTGGTTTTCATCATTTGCATTCATACAACCTGAATTTGAATGGTAAAACTCATTCACTCATCTACTGAGGATCATATGGTTGTATCTCTCTTGAACTCTTACATTGATTTGGTTTGTATCTTTTAATTTTTGTAAGTACTAAGATCAAATAGTTTTCTTTAGAGCTATTCTAGAGTAGTGTTCTCTAGAGGGAAAGAATTGAGTAGTGTTCTTAGGTTCTTTATGATTAGAATTCTAATAAGTGTTAGATTTCAGGTTCTTTATCTAGGTTTGATGAAGGTAATCACTTGTAATAGCTTGTAAAGAACAAATTTTGATTTAGTAGAACTCTAATCATATTTGGTTAGAAGACATTGGACGTAGCTTCTATTTTGAGGGTGAACCAATATAGATTTTGTGTTATTCTTGTTTCTAAGTCTTGTTATCTGAATCTAACTTGTCTTGTGGTTATTCTCTTTCAAGATCAATAGAAATAGTTTCTGAAATTGCCTAAGGTGAAGGGTGAGTCCTGATTGATTGAAAAATTGAAGTTTTTACAAAGTTAAATTTGTGATACTATCTAAATTCTATTGCTGGTTTTTTCAAAGGTTTTTAAAGTCTAAGGTTTTAACCAATTCACCCCCCCTTCTTGGTTAATTGTGTGTGTTCATCCTTGTTTTCAACTTGATATCCAAGTAACCAACTAATTTCACTATATCATGATCTCCTTGTTTTTAGGCTTGTGGTTTTATGACCTTATCTTTTATTAACTGCTTTATTTTTTCTCAGTTGATTGACTTTTACTCCAGTGTAATTGAAATATCTTCTAGTGATCAAGTCTTTTTGTAAGTGTCATATCTTCTATAATTTTAATTTTTCAAAAATATTTTAAATACTTTTTATTTAAAAGATAAAAATATATCCGGCTAAAATTGAGTATTCACATACATTATAGTTAAACATTTAAGTGTACTTATTAAAAGTTAAGTGTATTTGAGGTAAAAATATAATTAATTAAGTTCAAATGATAATATGCACAACAATACAAATTATATATTGATATGAAAGATGTAATGTAGGAATTATACACATGGTATATGTAGATTCTATTGAATCCACATCCCTAATTTTAATTATGACAAATCATTAGCAATACAAATTAAAAGGATGATAAAATTAAGTGATGACTAACATTCAGCTTAAGTGTTTTAGGGTTTATTACATTGAGAAATAGAGAAGTTATTTCATTTGAGGTATTTAGAACGATTCTTAGAAACATTCAGAGAATTGTTAAAGAGTTGAGAACTCAAAAAAAAAATCTTGAAGCTCATCATGAATGCATTACTTGAACAATATGAGCAGACTGAAGTCTCATAGTTCCTCACTTTCCATATGCTACCACAATCATTGAAGACACATCAGAAAGGAAGAAATGTTTTCATAAGATGCAAGACTGGTGAATGATGAAGTTGTCCATAAGAGACATTGATGGGAAACATTAGAATGAAGGACTGAAGGAAACTACTCAGTCTGACCTTGGATAGAAAACTAACACACCAACAACCGTATTTCTACTCAGCCTATTTGAAGTAATCAACTTCAAAATGCTTACAGTTGTGAAGAAGTGTTAAGAGTGATGAAGTCACACTGCATCATAATGGAACATCAATATGTACTTCATCAAAGGAATTCATCAAGTATGGGTTCATTCTAAGTAAAAGTTGGAATGACTATGTTGATGGTTCCTCAGAATACCAATTAGAAAGGTTCTTTAGAATAGTTCCTCATAATGGAACCTCAAAATGGTTTTGAGAGTTGTCACACCATTATAGCTGGAAAGTGATCTTGCTTGCTCTAGAAGTATGACAGTTGGGTGGAGCCCGCCCTAACCCTAACAATCGTTTGGAAGCTTTTTAAAGCACTTATGAAGGCAATGAAGAACCAAGTTGAAGCACTCCATTTTTGCAACATCTTGAACAAAATCTCTATGAGAAATCTGTGTTCTAGCTTTAACCCTCTATGTGAAAGTGACCCACTTTTGTACTTTACTGAATAACCTATAACAATCTTAGTTAGAATTGTGAAACCATATTCCTGAGTGGAATCCCTCTTATGAGGAGAAAATCTATTTTCTTGTGAGGAGAAACCATATTTTTTAAAATATAAAAGTATATTGTAAGAGTGAAATGCAGTGGTGTAGTTGGTCAAGTAGAGGCTAGGTTGAAAGTCCAGTGGGGAGTTGGCAAGGTTGTGAAATCTAGTGGTTATTGGTCTAGTTGTGAACTGGTTATGTTAGTGGAAATCTCATCTTTAAGACTGAGGACTGGACGTAGCTCTCAAGGTTAGGATGAACCAGTATAAAAATATATGTACACTCTTCTTGTCTAACTTTTTAATTTTCCGTTTACATAAGTCTGAAATATGGTTTTAATTAAGAACACTAAATATGTTATTCTACATCTTAAACAACATAAACAATTAGTTTTTGATCAAAAGGTTTTTATTGAATGCCCATCTTTGAAATAAGAGTCACTATCTTTAAAAGAACTTTTTTTTCCAGAATTGTTGTATTTCCATTCTGAGCAACTTGAATTTCTATTATGAGCTCAGAATAGATTTTAAGCTACAACAAATATGACACCATCATGGTCTCCTTTGACGTTGATACCCAAAATTTGTTGGTTGTAAGGGTGATCCTCCACTCCTTAAATGTCATAAACAACACAAAAAGAATACAACTTACATAACCATGGCTTACAATTTTTCTAGGCAAACAACACTCTTGATGCCCTAGAGTGTATAACAATCACACTTGACATAAATGACTATAGAACTTAACACCACTGACTATCACTCTTGACATAGTCAGATACTACACTTGGCATATTGATAATCACACTGGACACAATTTACTATCACACTCGACACATAACAGTGCCTAACAATGCCATAAAGCCTCCCAGATATTGGTGGTTTTACACAACCAAATGGATGATAGTTGGGAGTGATCACTACATGTGGGTACAATGTATACTGATCCCTAATCTCCCAACTCCAAAAAATATTGACTTCGATTAATGCAGTCTGAAAATATTTTTTTCCAAAAACTTAACCATTGGCACTTGGCTTTTTATGCAATCATGAATACTTAAGCTTTTTCTTAAGACATGTGCTTTTTTGAAACCATAAATGCAAGCCAATGAATGATGTTTATGCAATGCAAGGGGTCATAGGAAGAAACTCTTAAACAACTAACAAATTACATATGCTTTCAAGCTCACCCTATGTCTTAACATTTAATTGTATCATAGATGACATCTGGTGGTGAAACACCAACATCCCAAGAAGCATCTACTCAAAATTCAAGGTCTAATATTAGAGTAAAGACTGACATAGTTTGGGCACATTGTAAGCTCATTCAGGAGGGTGACAAGAATGCTATGATGTGTATTTACTATGATAAAGTTGTTAGGGGAGGTGGAATTAATAGATTAAAGAGTCAGTTGGCTAGTGAAAAGGGTCAAGTTTCTTTATGCAAGAAGGTGCCTCCCGATGTTTGTTATCAAATGAAAGAGAATATTAAAGACAATTAGAGCAAGAATAAGAAGAGAAGAATTGATGAAGAACATGATTTTTATTCACCCAGTGAAGAAGATGGTGAAATGCCAATAGAAGTGGAACAACAAAGTGAAGAAACACAAAGAACAACTGACAAAGTGAAGACAAGTGGTTGCATTGGGAATTATTTTCAACCTAGAACCACTCCTGGATCTCAACCTACCTTAAAATGTGTGCTACAAAATAAACAAGTGATACAAAAATGTGACCTTGCTATTGCTAAATGGTTTATTGATGCATCTATTCCATTTAATGCATCTAATTCAGCCTATGATTGATGCTCTTTGTAGCATGAGTCTAGGATACAAGGCTCCAAGTATGCATTGTCTTCATGGTGATTTGTTAAATAGTTGGGTTGATGATGTGCATAAACTTGTGGATGATTATCGTTCCATTTGAAAAAAAAAAACTGGTTGTACTATTATGGCAGATGGATGGACTGACAGGAAAAGGAGAACTCTTATCAATTTTTTGGTTTATTGTCCTAAAGGAACTATTTTTCTAAAATTTGTTGATGCTTCTCATGCTTCTAAATCTGCTAATTTATTGTTTAAGCTTTTCAAGGATGTCGTGTTACGTGTTGGTCCTGAAAATGTAGTTCAAATAGTAACTAACAATGCTGCCAATTATGTTGCTGCTGGTAGATTACTGGAGAAAGAGTTTCCTAAACTGTTTTGGTCTCCTTTTGTAGGACGTTGCATCAATTTGATGTTGCAAGACATGGGAAAATTGGAGGAAGTTAGTGAGGCTGTGTCACATGCCTTAAAAATTACTAAATATATTTATAATCATTGTTATGCTTTGTTTTTGATGAGAAAGTATACAGGTGGAAGGGAAATACTCTGTCCTGCTCCTACTCGCTTTGCCACTAATTTCATTGCTTTGCAGAGTATTTTGGCGCAAAAACATGCATTAAGAGTCATGGTAACGTCTAAAGAATGGACAAGTTTAGCTTATGCCATAGAGGCTAAGGCAAAACAATTTGTGGAATAAGTGTTAGAGTCTGGGTCTAGGAGTAAATGTGTTGATGTAGTCAAATTGAGTCAGCCACTTGTATGTGTGTTGCGTATGGTTGATAATGAAGATAAACCTACTATGGGTTTTCTTTACCGAGCCATGTATAAAGCTAAAGAAGAATTGGTAAAGAGGTTTTGAAGAAATAAAACAAAAGTAGAGCCTTACTTGAAAATCTTAGATCATCATTGGGATGCACAACTTCAAAAAAATCTCCATGCCGCGTGTAACGACCCGCCTCGTTGCTATTGTATCACTAACTCTTAAACACGACATATCTTGTTTTAATTGAAGATCTCTTTAATTTGACTATGACAATGACAATAAAATTTTTCTCCACGAGCACATAATCATTACCATGAAGCAAAACACGAATACACGAGTATATAATAGATCGTAATGCAAGTACATGTGAAAAGCATAATTTAGTTGTAATTACAATTATCCAGGTCTGAAGGTATAAGTTTTTCAAAGAAACAAGAGATCAAACAACGAAGAACCATCAAAACACAACTCTTGTCCAGGATCTGATCCATTATCATCCCGGCAACTCAGCGACTCCAACCAAAATGATACCTCCCTCAAAGTCACCTAATGCTGCCCGTCTGCTCACATGGACACGGTTCGTGATCATCACAGGTACTAAATCACATGGTACAACAAAGCAAAGGTGAGTTTATCATGTAAAACAACAAGCAACAGATAACATCAGTTAAGAAAGGCAATCCAAACATCAAAATATCACCACCATATCCAATCATTTCATCATACAACTCACATGAACAGTCATCTAAAAGCATTCCACAAGTCAGCTTATAATGCCTAGCATGATGCATGCTCCTGACTCATCTCTCAGCATGCAATGTGGTACCATCCCGAAAATAGTCCATCTCGGTGGTCAGATGATGCAGTAGCTTGTCAGGGTCACTCTGCCGTGCACAGGCCACTCCCCCCCAGTGGTGATCAGCCATGGGTGTCAGAAGGAGTTCCAAACAGATGTGGCCCCCCAGTATCCCGGTACCCTACAACCAATCATCCTATTTCGATCGTGCAAATGCAGTATGTCCCATAGGCACCATCAATGCATGACCCGGCCAAATCCTTCCTCACATGGGCTCATTGATGCACTGACCGTGGTCCTTGCAAGGTTAACCACTCAGTCCTGGCATCTCTCGTGTCTATACATAGCATATCACCACGACACCATCAATGTATGACCCGGTCTAGGAACAAATCCTTCCTGGCTGGGATAACTCTTCATACACCCCCGTGGGTATCTCTATGTATATCCACCCGCATTCGATAACCATGGGCACCATCAATATATGACTTGGTCCAGGAACAAATCCTTCCTGGCTAGGGTAACTCTTCATGCACCCCCCATGGTATCAATGCACAAGTCATCATCTCATAACCCAACCTTTAGTATTCCAACATTATCATGCATATTCATTACACATTAATAGTAACACAACATAGACTAGGGAGCCGACGTAAAGTATTGGGTGTCCGGGTTGGCGTAAAGTATCTACAGCATCGAAATACCAACTTCACATGCATACACAGGGAGTTCTTAGAACATCAACTCTCCCACAAGAACACCATGAAATCCTTCACACACGAACAACAACAGACATAAACATATCACATCCCCTTCGTTACAAGGCATAGTTTTTCTGGAAAAACAACACACAATAGGGACATGCAGATAACTTCATAGTTGGACTCCCTGGCCCTCAACTATGGTATCTAAGGTTATTATTAACATAATAAACTCCCACTTACCTAACCCGGAGTCCTTCTCGCACAGCCCAACAGTGCTGTAACACGATCTTCTTAAACAAAAGCTTCTCTGAACACAGCGTCCTCGTGAAAGCTGAGAAGAAGAGGGTCGGGCTCCGTTCTCTTCAAACTTTATGAAGAGCAGTCTAAAGCTTCCACTCCGGTCACGAGGTTCCTCTTAACGTAGGGGTTCCGTGACAAGCTACGGTGGTCCTTGGTGGTTCAGAGCGATTGAAGGGAGCAGTTTCATGGTGTGGGTAAGCTTGAGAAAGAGAAAGGAGGAAAAGGCGCAAAGAGGAAGAAAAAGGAGCATGCCTCCGCTGCATACTCTGATGACTATATATACACACAGCTGACAAGACATGTTCACTTTACATGCACGGTCAGCAACCACAAACCAGCAGAGTTGACTTAACATATCAATCATCAAACACGCATACCAAGGCAGAAACGCAACAAACAACAATTATCAAAATAAATCAAATAATCAAGCAACCTAACACACATCAAACGTCCAACTCAGCAATTTCAAATTTTAGGGTGTTACAACTCTCCCACCCTTTTTGAAATTTCGTCCCTGAAATTACCTGATACAAACAAAGCCGGATCGGCTTCCCGCATCTGGTTTTCTAGCTCCCATGTTGCATCTTCTCATGATATACCTCCCTAGATTACCTTGACCAAAGGAATTTCTTTTCCTCTTAAATGCTTGGTTCGTCGACCCTCAATCCTCAAAGGCAATGTTTCATACGTCAAGTTTTCGTTTACTTGGATGTCATCTAACCCGACTACATGAGAAGGGTCATACACATATTTACGAAGATGGGACACATGGAATACATTATGAAGATTAGAAAGGGACAGTGGTAATGCAATTTGATAGGTGACAGGGCTAACTCTTTTGAGAATTTGAAAGGGACCAACAAATCGGGGTGTAAGTTTCCAAGATTTTAATGCTCGGCCAACCCCAGTCCATAGGGTAACCCTTAAGAATACATGATCACCAACCTCAAATTCTAGGTCCTTCCTCCTCTTGTCATGGTAGCTCTTCTGCTTACTCTGGGCCGTCCTCATCCTATCCCGAATCAACTTGACCTTCTCGATTGTTTTTTGCACCACCTCGAGTCCTAGCACAAGACTCTCGCCAGGTTCCAACCAACACAAAGGTGTCCTACACCTTCTACCATATAGAGCTTCGTAGGGAGCCATGCCAATGGTAGAGTGAAAACTATTGGTATAGGAAAACTCTATCAATGGTAGGAAACTATCCTAAATACCCTTCTGCTCCAAGACACATGCCCTCAAAAGGTCTTCTAGAGACTAAATGGTCCGTTCAGTCTGACCATCAGTTTGAGGGTGATAAGCCGAGCTTAGCTGAAGCCGGGTTCCTAAAGCCTTGTTCAAACTCTCCCAAAATCTAGAAGTAAATCTAGGATCCCAGTCAGATACTATGATAGATGGTACCCCATGTAACCTGATAATCTCACTAATATACAAGGAAGTCAACCTGTCTAGAGAAAACTGGATATTGATGGGGATAAAGTGGGTACACTTAGTCAATCTGTTAACAATAACCCAGATAGAATCTAACTCTACCCGGGTCCTGGGCAAACCCACAACAAAATCCATGGATATACTATCCCACTTCCACTGAGGTATCTCTAAGGGTTGCAACTTGCCCGATGGTCTCTGGTGTTCTACCTTGGCTTTATGACAGACTAAACACGCATACACAAACTCACTAACCTCTTTCTTCATGTTCGGCCACCAAAACATAGCCTTAAGATCTTGATACATCTTGGTGGCCCCGGGGTGGATACTTAGGCTACTCCTATGCCCCTCCTCTAAGATCACCTTCCTAAGCTTTGGTGTACAGATTCTATCTTGAAGTCTCAAGACTCCATCTGATCCCACATGGAAACTACTAACATACCCTAAAGCTATGGCTTCCAACTGAGTTTTCAGAAAAGGATTGGACTTCTGCCCTTCTCTGATCTCTCCTAGCAGCCCGCTAGTAATCCGCAGAGCTCCTAGTCTCACGCTGTTAGGGGCAAACTCATATACCAGACTAAGGTCTCTAAACTATTCCAAAAGGTCCAGCTCCCTAACCATCAATGCGAACATATGCAAGGACTTCCGGCTTAAGGCACCCGCCACCACATTGGCTTTGCCGGGATGATAGCTAAGCTCGAAATCATAATCCTTAAGAAACTCTAACCATCTCCTCTGACGCATATTTAACTCTTTCTGACTAAAAGAATACTTTAGGCTCTTACGGTCACTAAACACATCGAACATGGAGCCAAAAAGGTAATGCCTCCATATCTTAAAAGCAAACACCACAGTAGCTAATTCCAAGTCATGGGTAGGATAATTCCTTTCATGCGTCTTGAGCTGTCTAGAAGCATAGACCACAACTGTAATGACCTAAATTATTCTAGCTAATTTTAATACTATTTTATTTTTAAAGAACGTATCTTAGAAATTTAAATAACGTATATTAGTAAAAATTCTACAACGTATCAAGTATGTAGGTTGTAATATACTTTATTACACATAGTTATGATTAATACAAGATTATCAGTTATCAAGATTGTCATACATTACCATATTAAACATAAAACATGCTAGTTAAACTATTTATGATCCTTATCTATTTTACGTAGATCCATATTAATACTTTCTCCTTCATCATAGACATTTTCATCTAGACTTTCTTTTGCATCAGCCTCGCCATCAAAAGTCATATTTCCTCCAATGTCAGGTACAATAGGAACATTGTGGCTAGAGGAAATATATATGGGCTCCAGAGGAGGATCATGATAACCTTGCATAACAGGATCATTTGGGTTAAACATAGTATTTAATACAGACACCGAGAAATGTATGCCAAAATATACATACATACGTATTACAGGATGCATTGTAAGAACATAACAATTTACAGTTTCGTCAAGATACCATTCCCACTCTAATGTGTCAAGGAAGAGGACCACAGAGGCCATCTATATATAAATGAAAAAAAAATTTGTGAGAAATAAAATTTCTCAGTAGGCAAAATCTAAACCATCAAAACATGTTAGTATGTTAGTAAATTATCATAAAATAATTATGCAACTATATGAATGCATAAAATGAATTCTGCTAGGTGCAATGGACTCTAAATCTCGTACTATATGTAGGAATGTTGCAGCCGTCTTACACTAATCATGCATGTCTTTCCATGTATTTACACCTGGTCTCTACATCTTGTACTAGATGTTTCATAGATCTTGTTCCACAAATCTCGTACTAGACTTAGAAACATGAATTAATCATATTTACACATCAAAATCCATTATTTACATATAATCTTATGGAAAATATTTCCATCATATCATCATACGTACCAAAAGGATGGTTAAACCACCATACCTTATTCAAGCAAAATCCTACCAATATGGGCAGGTCAATTTAATATTCTCAAGCTACGAAAATTCATGTTAGTAACATAACTAATAAGCCATAATACGTCTCATCTTCCTTAAGGATATATGGGTGTTTGTTATAATAAACGTATGTTAACTGTTTTAATTGATTACATAAGACTGGTATCTATAAGGACGGAGATTGACAGGGAAGTCGGTTTGGTATAGCCGGAATGTGCTAACCAGTGCTGGTTATCTATAAGGAAGAACACTAAATAGATAACTGGGTTGAGTATAACGTGTATCCGGGATAGGTATAGCAAGGGTTGTGTAGCTTGTAACTGGGATATCCGGGATGAGTTTAACCTATGGCTGTACTGAGGTAATTATATCCGGGATGGTTGGGATGAGTTGAACCTGGATGGTTACAACATGGATATTTATATCCGGGATAGCCGGGATGAGGTTTAACTTAGATACTTATAACATGGATAGAGGGATCCAGGATGGCCGGGATAAGTTCTTATTTTGATATATTAGATATTTATATCAAGGATGACTGGGATGAGGTTTAACTTAGATGTTTATAACAAGGATAAAGGGATCTGGGATGGCCAGGATAAGTGGAACCTGGATGGTGATAACATGTATGTTTATATCCGGTATGGCCGAGATAAGGTTAACCTAGATGGTTACAACACACAGTGTATCCGGGATGAATATATCATGCGTAATGTATCCGAGATGTCCAAGGTAAGTTAACCGGAATGAGTAAACCATAGGTAATTATATCCGGAATGGACGGGGTGTATTTAATAGATGAATGTATCATAAGTAATTGTTTTCGGGTTGGTTGCAATATGGATAGTGTGTTCGGGATGTCCGGGGTGAGTTTAACCTGGATGGTTACCACAATAAATAATTGTGACCGAGATGACCGGGATGTGTAAACTCAGGATGATTATCACTTATATAGTCTTGTATGGATTGACCAGGTTGTATATATCCTGGATAGGGGTATCATAAGTAATTATAACCGGAATGGCCGGGGCGTGTGGAAGTTGGGAAGGATGTAACCTGAATAATTGTGACTGGTTTGTCTGGGCTTCGCTATTTTCATACATAAAGAAATCATTACTTGCCATCTTATTAGATCATCCTCAAATTTAATCTTCACGTATTTGAACCATTTGGCTCCATACCATTCAACCGCTACTTCCAAAAGTTAATATTAACAATTCCTATAGATCATCAAATTACTTCTAAAAATCATCAAGTGTAACTTCCCATGACGCTAATAATTCAACTTATAAATCCTCACCTATCCTGGGGTTAAAATCACTGTATCCTCATCATAAAATAACCTTCAAAACATAGATTTTCCAGCTTAAATAAAAACTATAAGTCTGGCCAACTAAGCATATATGTTATTCTAAACAAATACTTAATTAGAGATTGAAGCCTAGCCTACCTCAAATGAGTTTTAATGCTTGAGAAAGGATGAAGTAAGGGTTGCTTCCTTGGAAAATACTCTAGGAAATGAGATCTTGAAGCAGAAAATGGCTGATTGGTGAGACGGTAGCAGAAGTAGTAGAAAATAGAAAGCTTGGTGCAAGAGCAAGTGGTATTATGATATATTTTGAGGCTAAGACTTATGTGCAGAAATTTTGAAGGCCAAGGCTATTTATATTAGTTTATTTTGTTGGATAGTAAGTGAATTAATTAAATTTCAACTCAGTTAAATTTAGTTTGGTTACAAGGTAACTATCCTTGAAGATATTTATCCTAAGTTAATCATGACAAATATTCCTTCATTTATGGCTTAAGATACGTGGAAGTTGCTAAACATTTGAATTTTTGTTGCCTATATCCATATGATTGTACTAAATAAAGCAAGATTCCTTCATTTAATGCTTTGGAAAAATTATCTCGTGTCCTCAGTTAATTTTTTGCCATGTGCAGCTCAAATTTCCTAGAAAGTTCACGCTGATTTTGCTTTGATTTTAACTTACCAAATTTTCTTTCTATTAATTTACTCTTATACGTGAATTCTTTTAGAGTATTCATGTTCAAATAAGTTTTTATATTTTTGTAACCAACTATTATCATATCTCCATAATTTAATTATAAATATAATCTAAAAATATAATTTTTGAGGATGTTACATTTCACCTCCTCTAAAAAGAAAATTTTGTCCTCAAAATTTATAAATACCTGTAAACAATTCAGGATACTTCTTCCTCATCTCTGATTCTAGCTCCCAGGTATATTCTTCCAAACGTCCTTGTCCCCATGCTACTTTTGCCAATGATACAAACTTATTCCTCAATTTCTTTATTTCTCTATCCAAAATTATTGTTGGGGGCAAGCTCATAGTTAAATTATCTTTTAACTATATTGATTCAGATTCTAAAACATGATTCGGATCAGAAATATATTTACGGAGTTGGGAGACATGAAAAACATTGTGAAGGTTGGAGAGATTTGGTGGTAAAGGAATTTGGTAAGCTACTGTACCTATTTTTCTTAAGATTTGGAAAGGACCAATAAAACGAGGACTCAACTTTTTGACCATCATTGCTCTCCCTATTCCTGTAATTGGAGAAATTTTAAGAAAAATATGTTCTCCTTCTTGAAATTCTAAAGGTTTTCTTCTTTTATCAGCATAATGTTTTTGTCTATTCTGAGCTATTACCAATTTCTCTCTAATCTTCTTAATTTGCTCTGTGGTTTGAGTTACCAGGTTTGAACCTAAGAGAATTGTTTCCCCAGATTCATACCAACATAAAGGAGATTGACATTTTCTACCATACAAAGCTTCAAATGGAGCCATTCCAATGCTTGTATGATAACTATTATTATAGGCAAATTTTGCTAATGGTAAATATTTCTCCCAAGAACCCTTTTGGTCTATCGCACAAGCTCTCACTATGTCTTCTAGGGTTTGTATGGTTCTTTTTGTTTGTCCATCTGTTTGGGGATGATAAGCAGCACTTAAGCATAACTTGGTTCCAAATGCTTTTTGTAATGCTTCCCAAAACCTAGAAGTAAAGCGAGGGTCTCTATCAGAAATCAAGGTGGAAGGTACACCATGTAATCTAACTATTTCTTGTATATACAAGTGAGCTAATTTCTCTAATGGATAAGAAATCTTAATAGGTATAAAATGAGCTGACTTAGTAAGTCTATCTACAATGATCCAAATTGAGTCGTGCCCAGAAATAGTCCTAGGTAATCCTACCACAAAATCCATAGATATACTTGAAAGATTGGGCCTTGAAGCCCGAAGGCATGTGAGAAGAAAAAACAAATTTTTTCCAAGCGGAAACACACATACCACACAAGAATCATTCTTTAAGACATAGATGTTACATTGTTTATATTCGAAACTTGATGATCAAGGATAGGCTTGAAGATACAAGCCCTCTAATGTTGATCCACACCACTTCTTGTCAAGACTCAAGAACACTTCTTGAAGGCCACCAACAAACACCAAAGGAGGCAAGCTAGGCTCAACAATGGAGAGGAAGAACGTTAGGTTTTAGAGTGTTTTTACTTATCTAAGAGACTCACCAATAGATGAT
>QARZ01041083.1:283579-298827 GCA_013407115.1 Glycine latifolia
GGGGTTTGCAGACCGAGGAGTGGGGGGTTGGGGGGTGTGTTTTAATTTAAATTGTAATCAAAGCTTTTTTTTTAAATAGTTTTTTTTCTTTTGTTTGAACAAAGCGTTTAAATTATAAATTAAGTGATTATTTTTTTAAGTTCTGTACTCTATCATTATAAATGATATATGTAGGAGTGAATTTTTTTTCTTTTTTAGATACATAAAATCTGTTTCTAAAATACTCATAAATTGTTAATAATGTTAATATAAAATAAAAGTAAATTACGTGCAAATATATGTATGATATAGATATAGGATCATCATGTTATTATAGTTTCCCTTAACTAAAAATGAGTTATTAGGTGAAAATTAACCTTCTATAATTTTATATTGATGATTTTGTTTCTTAAACTTAAACTTATTTAACTTATGTCATAAAAAAATTAATTTTTTTTGTTATATACAGGGTCATGCGGGTCAACTAGTGACCCACCAGTTCGACCACTGACCCAGTGGCTTGACCGGGTCAGTCACCGATTCGGTTTTTAAAACTATGATCTCAGTTACTGTGGTTGGTCTTTCCCAATTCATAACTGATTCAATCTTACTAGGATCTACTGAAAGTCCTTC
Organism: Glycine latifolia; assembly: GCA_013407115.1. Lineage (NCBI taxonomy): Eukaryota > Viridiplantae > Streptophyta > Magnoliopsida > Fabales > Fabaceae > Glycine > Glycine latifolia. The sequence continues at coordinate 284,192 of QARZ01041083.1, forward strand.
TTTAGAAACAACATGACCTAAAAATTTCTCTTCCTTGGCCCAAAATTCACACTTAGATAATTTAGCATACAACTTCTTTTCTCTAAGTGTCTGCAATACTATTCTAAGATGCTCTTCATGCTCTTTTTCTAACTTTGAATAAACAAGTGTATCATCTATAAAGACTACTACAAACTTATCTAAATAAGATCTAAATATTGCTGGAGCATTAGTTAATCCAAAAGACATCACTAAATACTCATAATGCCCATATCTAGTTCTAAACGCAGTTTTAGGAATATCTTCATTCTTAACTCTAATCTGATGGTATCCTGACCTAAGATCAATCTTAGAAAATACTATTGCTCCTCTCAGCTGGTCCATAAGATCATCTATCCTAGGCAATGGATATTTATTTTTAATGGTTATCTTATTAAGCTGCCTATAATCTACACAAAGCCTCATTCCCCATCTTTCTTTTTCACTAGCACAACTGGAGCTCCCCAGGGTGAAACACTAGGTCTAATAAATTTCTTTTCCAACAACTCCTCTAGTTGCTTTTTCAATTCTTCCAACTCTAGAGGGGACATCCTATAAGGTGCCATGGAAATTGGTCCAGATCGAGGGATTAAATCAACAGAAAATTCTATTTCTCTTTCTGGAGGTATCCCTGGAATTTCATCAGGAAATACATCTGGATATTCTCTTACCACAGGTATATTAGAGAGTTCATCAGTTGACTCTGTTACATTAGTTGATAAAAGAACATACCCTTGAATTTCATTTTTACTAGAACAGGAAACAGTGGAGTTCAAATATAGATACTGGGTTTGACTGTTTTCTGAAGGTAAAACAATAGTTTTATTTAAACAATCTAGCAATACATGATTAGCTGCAATCCAATCCATACGCAAAATTACACTGAATCCAGTCAAAGGAAGACAAATCAAATTTGCAAAAAAAGATTTATGATCAATTTGAAAAGCACAATTAAGACAGACTTGATAAGTAGTAATAGGTTTCTCAGTAGAAGTAGAAACTAAGAGATCATAAGGTAATTGAGATAAAGGTAATCCTAAATGTATAGAAGTGTCATAAGAAATGAAAGAGTGAGTAGCACCTGAATCATATAATACAGTTAAAATTTTATCTTTAATTCTACACTTACCCTCGATGAGATTTTCGGATTAAGATGCCTCTGCTGCATTCATAGTAAAAACTCTTCCAGTCTATTGGGGATGTGTGGTGTTTTGCGGTTTTTCATTCCTGCAACTGCTAGCATAGTGTCCCATCTTTCCACATCTGTAACACTGAATATTATTGGGACAGTGTTGTGCCAGGTGTCCTGTCTTTCCACACTGGAAACAGATGGGTTGAACTATAGGGCATGGCCTATCTCCATGGATCTTGTGACATTTTTCACACTCCCTGCTTGAACTTTGCCTTGCCTGAAATTTCCTTTGCTGAAACTTATTCTTAAATTTAAATGGTTGGGTTCCCAATTTCTTCCTAAAAATATTACTCGATTCTCTTTTCTCAGCAGACCTCTTTTTGTATTCTTCTATTATTCTACACTTATTTATCAGAACACCAAACTCCCTAATTTCTAGGGGTCCCACTACTTCCAACATATCTTCCCTTAATCCCCCTTCAAATTTCATTCACTTCCAGTGTTCATCAGGGTTATACTGATAAGTGGATGAAAACTTAATTAACTCTTCAAATTTAGCAATATATTCAGACACACTACTTCTTCCTTGTTCAAGCCTAAGAAATTCGAGTTCCTTAGCATTTCTTACTGATATGGGAAAATACTTACTATAGAAGGTTGTCTTAAACACCTCCCATGTAATTTCTACTCCATTACCTGCCAAAATTTGATTGTGACTGTTCCACCAATACTCAGCATTAGATTGTAACATATATGTAGCATAAGTTACTTTCTGTTGATCAGAACAATCTAGCACATTAAATATCTTTTCTATTTCTCTAACCCATTCTTCAGCCATGTCTGGATTAAAAGTTCCCTTAAAGACTGGTGGATTAGACTTCCTAAACTCAACAAACTTATGATATTCTATATTATTCTCTTGTCTCCTGTTATTATCTAGACTAGAATTATTGTTATTACCTTGATTATTATTATTATTGTTCAATTGTGCCATCATTTGAGTAGCTGCAGCAGCTTGTTGACTTGCTGCAGTCGCTTGTTGATTTGCAGCAGCCGCTTGCTCTTGCATAGCTGCTAGCATTTCATGAAGAATGTTTATTTCGTTACTATTGCTATCAGCTGATGCTGCTGCTCTTTCTCTTGTTCTTTGAGTAGCCATGAATTCCTATTCACTTTCACATAAATGCTGAGGTGATCAGGCTCAATATAAAGTAAAGTGTGTCAGAATTCAGCATAAACAATCACACACATAAAAATTACAATCAAAGTACACAGAAAAGCATAGTCAGTCCATTTCCCTTAGGTTCTAACAGAAAGAACTACTCTGATACCACTAAATGTAATGACCTAAATTATTCTAGCAAATTTTAATACTATTTTATTTTTAAAGAACGTATCTAAGTAATTTAAGTAGCGTATATTAGTAAAAATTCTACAACGTATCAAGTATGTAGGTTGTAATAAACTTTATTACACATAGTTATGATTAATACAAGATTATCAGTTATCAAGATTGTCATACATTACAATATTAAACATAAAAACATGCTAGTTAAACTATTTATGATCCTTATCTATTTTACATAGATCCATATTAATACTTTCTCCTTCATCTTAGACATTTTCGTCTAGACTTTCTTCTACATCAGCCTCGCCATCAAAAGTCATATTTCCTAAAATGTCAGGTACAATAAGAACACTGTGGCTAGAAGAAATATATATGGGCTTCAGAGGAGGATCATGATAGCGTTGCATAAAAGGATCATTTGGGTTGAACATATTATTTAATACAGACACTGGGAAATGTATGCCAAAATATACATACATACGTATTACAGGATGCATTGTAAGAACATAACAATTTACAGCTTCGTCAAGATACCATTCTCACTCTAATGCGTCAAGGAAGAGGATCATAGAGGCCATCTATATATAAATGAAACAAATTTTTGTGAGAAATAAAATTTCTCAGTAGGCAAAATCTAAACCATCAAAACATGTTAGTATGTTAGTAAATCATCATAAAATAATTATGCAACTATATGAATGCATGAAATGAATTCTGCAGGTGCACATGGACTCTACATCTCGTACTATATGTAGGAATGTTGCGGCCGTCTTACGCTAATCATGCATGTCTTTTCATGTATTTACACCTGGTCTCTACATTTTGTTGTTGAGTTTAAAGGAAGCTGCAAGAGGAATTGGACCAAGGTTGAAGACTTGATTATGTTTTAGCTTTTTACTTGCCCAATCATTTTGAAGGCATTTGTAATTTGTTTAAGTGGTTCAAGTTAAATGCCTTGTGATCTTTCATTAGTATGTGCATTCTCATGATCATGCATACATGGTTTTTAAGTTTCAAAGAAATTAAAAGGTTTTACAAAAAGTTAAGTTCTCAAAAGCTAAGTTCTTTTAAAAAGCAAATCTTACTGCTTTAACGATTAAAGACATTCAAACTTTTCTGGAAAAGCCTTGAAGAATAGTTTAATCGATTACTGGTTTCTTATAATCGATTACATAGTGTTTTATGAAAAACCATGTATCACTGGTTTAATCGATTACCTCCTTCTGTAATCAATTATCTTAATTCATTTTTCATGATGTTGTTCTAGTTTAATCGATTATCTAGTTACTTTAATCGATTACATATGGCAATTTAATCGATTACACTAGCAGATCAATCGATTATTGTCAGTTAAATCTGTTTTATTGTCTCAAGTGAATGGGGTAGCCATGGAAATTACTCATGAAATTTGGCAGGAGGTTGCTAGTATTTCCTTTGATGGAGAAACGAAATTTGAGGAGGAAGCTGAAGGATACAATAGGGTGGAAACCTACAGAGGAATGCTACTTGATCCTCAAATGAGGCTAAAGTTGAGGCTCAGCACAGGTCCTATGACTCATGAGGATAGACTCCTTCACTACATCATCACCTACATCCTAACTCCTAGGTCCATTAACCATGCTCAAGCCACAGATGATGATCTTCAGATTATTTATGGTCTGAAAAATGGTATTCAGATGAATTGGATTCTCATAATTCAGGAGATAATGCTAAGTCTAAAAGATTGATGAACTACCCTTTTCCATATGCTGTCCTGATTTCTAGATTCATTGATTACTTCAAGGTTGATGTCACTAATGAGGTTGTTGATAATACTAATTCCAGCAATAGCCTCATTAAGGAGAAGCATTTGACCAAGTTAAGTTCTCAAAGGCTAAGTTCTTTTAAAAAGCAAATCTTACTGCTTTAATCGATTACACAATCAATTTAATCAATTAAAGACATTCAAACTTTTATGGAATGCCTTGAAGAATAGTTTAATCGATTACTGGTTTCTTGTAATCGATTACATAGTGTTTTATGAAAAATCATGCATCACTGGTTTAATCGATTACCTCCTGTAATCGATTATCTTAATTTGTTTTTCATGATGTTGTTCTAGTTTAATCGATTACACTAGCGGATTAATCGATTATTGTCAGTTAAATCTGTTTTATATAAAGCTTGGTGAGTCTTTTTCTTATATATAGACATTTGAACGATTTATTCTGAACAAGAGTGACTTACCCAAAAGTTTTTGAGCTTTCATAAGTTCCCAAATTACTGTTTTACTCTGAGTTCAAACAACATCTTATGTGATCAAGATTTCTGAGTTTTTTTAGAGAAGATGTTTTAAAGAAAGAAGGTTTTCAAAATTGTGATTCTGAGCTATTATTCTTTACAACTTGAAGAGTGTGGTAATATCATTTCATTCATTCATACATGAAAGATCTCAGGTTGTGTTTATCTTGAACCTATCTTTTTAGATGTTTTAACATTTTTCTGTTGTATTGACATATATCATTTGTTTCTTTTCAAGCATGCTAGAGTAGGGTTCTCTAGGTTTGAGATTCTGAGTAGGGTTCTCAGTATCTTGTGATTTGTATTCTAATAGGGTTTTAGAATCAGTATCTTTGTCTAGTGTTGATAAAGAGGTCACTTGTAATCTGCCTGTAAAAGATCTTTGACATAGTAATTACTCTAACCTAGTGTGGGTTGGAAGCAACTGGATGTAGCCTCTAAGGTTGAAAGGTGAACCAGTATAATTGCTTTGTGTTCTGTTTAGATTTCTGTATGTTTCATTACATATCTTTGTGAAGTCAAGTATTGTTATCAAAGAAACATTTTTCTGCCATTGCTTTCATAACTAAAGTTGATCTTGGGTGAAGAAAGATTTATGGATTTGATAAAGGTGAACTTGTGATACGATCCTAAGTTTTAATTCCACAATTTGTTTCATTTGCAGTGTATTCATAGTATTTTCACTTGTACTAGATGTAGTATCATAGATCCTGTTCCATAAATCTCGTACTGGACTTGGAAACATGAATCAATCATATTTACACATCACAATCCATTATTCACATATAATCTTATGGAAAATATTTCCATCATATCATCATACGTACCAGAAGGATGGTTAAACCACCATACCTTATTCAAGCAAAATCCTACCAATTTGGGCAGGTCAATTTAATGTTCTTAAGCTAAGAAAATTCATGTTAGTAATCTACCTAATAAGCCATAATACATCTCTTTCTTAAGGATATATGGGTGTCTGTTATAATAAATGTATGTTGACTGTTTTAATTGATTACATAAGGCTGGTATCTATAAGGACGAAGATTGACAGGGAAGTCGGTTTGGTGTAGCCGGAATGTGCTAACCAATGCTCGTTATCTATAAGGAAGAACACTAACCAGGTAACCGAGTTGAGTATAATGTATATCCGGGATAGGTATGGCAAGGGTTGTGCAGCTTGTAACCAGGATATCCGGGATGAGTTTAACATGTGGTTGTAATGAGGTAATTATATCCAGGATGGCCGGGATGAGTTGAACCTGGATGGTTACAACATGGATATTTATATCTGGGATAGCTGGGATGAGGTTTAACTTAGATACTTATAACATGGGTAGAGGGATCCGGGATGACCGGTGATGAGGACATCAAAGACCAACCCCAAGACCAAAACCCAATACAAGGCATAGGAGGGCCCATGACAAGAGCAAGAGCTAAAAAGACCCAAGAAGCTTTGCAACATATAATGGCTAATCTGAGGGCAATCCAATTGTATTGCTTGAGTGGACTCAAAATGGCTAATCTGAGGGACTCAAAATCTAGAGGACTGCATGAGTGGACTGCTAGTCACATGTATTGCTTGCTTGGAATGATAATAAAAGCAATTATTGACTTAGGCATTGAATAAAAAAATAATAGTAATAAAGTGCTTGCAGTTGGTTTTGAGACTTGGACCTCAAGCTTAGTTATGCCTGACTTAACCACTAAGCCACTTTAGTTAATCTTACAATGTTGAGATTTTAATTTTCTTTTATTTTCTACCAAATGCATGAGAACTTATTTGTATAAATCAATTCTGAAGTGAATAGAGAAGGATCTTTGGCTGTTGGAATTTTATCATTAGCTTGAGTATTTCTCTGTTAGGGTTCTTCCTTGAACCATTTGATCTTATCAAGAATTCTTCAATTCTTGTGACGATCCTCAAGGCTTATCAAACATTTGTTTGTGGCGCCTATCTGCTTCTTCCTTTGCACCATTTATGTTCCTTGTTTAAATTTTCGCATTACTAATTCTGTGATTTCACCCCAAATTTCTTATAGTCATAATTCTCGTTTTACCCATCCTTTTTCGGTGTTTTTTGTGTCTAAATTGCATTTCAGAAAGTCCTCTTTCACCTCGTTTTGGAATCAGTCCAATCCGAGTTCTGTAGGCCGAGAAATACATAAAAGATAACAGTACGATTCTGGCTCTGTTGGTGTGCGAACTCCAACCTAGAATTGGTCCGAAATTGAATCAAGGCAGGGGGATTCTCATCAACCGGGATGAGGTTTAACTTAGATGTTTATGACAAGGATAAAGGGATCTGGGATGGCCGGGATAAATGGAACCTGGATGGTGATAACATGTACGTTTATATCTGGTATGGCCGAGATAAGGTTAACCTAGATGGTTATAACACACAGTGTATCCGGGATGAATATATCATGCGTAATGTATCCGGGATGTCTGAGGTAAGTTAACCGGAATGGGTAAACCATAGGTAATTATATCCAGAATTGACGGGGTGTGTTTAACAAATATGTGTATCATAAGTAATTATTTTTGGGTTGGTTGCAATATGGATAGTGTGTCTGGGATGTCCGAGGGGAGTTTAACCTGGATGGTTACCACAATAAATAATTGTGACCGGGATGACTGGGATGTGTAAACTAAGGATGGTTATAACTTATATAGTCTTGTCCAGGTTGACCGGATTGTATACATCCTGGATGGGGGTATCATAAGTAATTATAACCGGGATGCCCAGGGTGTGTGGAAGTCGGGAAGGATGTAACCTGAATAATTGTGACTGGTTTGTCCGGGCTTCACTATTTTCGTACATAAAGAAATCATTACTTACCATCTTATTACTTCATCCTCAAATTTAATCTTCACGTATTTGAACCATTTGGCTCCATAACATTCAACCTCTACTTCCAAAAGTTAATATTAACAATTCCTATAGATCATCAAATTACTTCTAAAAATCATCAAGTGTAACTTCCCATGATGCTAATAATTTAACTTATAAATCCTCACCTATCCTGGGGTTAAAATCACTGTATCCTCATCATAAAATAACCTTCAAAACATAGATTTTCCAGCTTAAATAAAAACTATAAGTCTAGCCAACAAAGCATATATGTTATTCTAAACAAATACTTAATTAGAGATTGAAGTCTAGCCTACCTCAAATGAGTTTTGATGCTTGAAAAAGGATGAAATAAGGGCTGTCCTTGGAAAATACTATAGGAAATGATATCTTGAAGCAGAAAATGGCTGATTGGTGAGACGGTAGTAGAAGTAGTAGAAAATAGAAAGCTTGGTGCAGGAACAAGTGGTATTATGATATATTTTGAGGCTGAGACTTACGTGCAGAAATTTTGAATGCCAAGGCTATTTATATTAGTTTATTTTTTTGGATAGTAAGTGAATTAATTAAATTTCAACTCAGTTAAATTTAGTTTGGTTACAAGGTAACTATCCTTGAAGATATTTATCCTAAGTTAATCATGACAAATATTCCTTCATTTATGGCTTAAGATACGTGGAAGTTGCTAAATATTTGAACTTTTATTGCCTATATCCATATGACTGTACTAAATAAAGCAAGATTCCTTCATTTAATGCTTTGGAAAAATTATCTCTTGTCCTCAGTTAATTTTCTGCCATGTGTAGCTCAAATTTCCTAGAAAGTTCATGTTGATTTTGCTTTGATTTTAACTTACCAAATTTTCTTTCTATTAATTTACTCTTATACGTGAATTCTTTTAGAGTATTTATGTTCAAATAAGTTTTTATATTTTTGTAACCAACTATTATCATATCTCCATAATTTAATTATAAATATAATCTAAAAATATAATTTTTGAGGATGTTACGACAACCCGGCCACACTGTGTAACGACTCGCCACGTCGCTAGTGTATCACTAACTCTTAAGCATAACCTTAATGTGATTTTTGTTAAAAGAACACCCCTCTTTAGTTTTTCAATGAAAATTGTGGTAAATTTTTTCGCGAACACGTAAGGACCATCAACATAGGAAATGTATGTAACCAAAGGTACGCATGAGACATTTCAAATATACATATGTACGTATACGAAGCATAATATAATTACAGGTACAAAAGACTATGTCAAAAATATATCAAGTGTTTTACAAAAGACGTAAGGAATTAAACGTCGGGGCGCAATTAGCAAAACACGGGTATGACTATCAAAACAAAGGGTACATCTAGCAAAACATGACCCCTGCCCGGGATCTATTACATCGACATCCCGTCAACTCGGCGGCTCCAACCAAAAGTTGTCTTTTTCCCGGTCACCTACTACAGTTCGTCTGCTCACACGAACCGGGTTCACGATCATCACAGGTACCAAACCACATGGCACAACAAAGCAAAGGTGAGTTCATCATATAAAATAACAAGAAAAAGGTAACATCAGTTAAGTTAGACAATCCAAGCCTCACAAAATCACCACAAAGTCCAAATATATCAACGCGCAAACAACATGAACACGCATCCAGGAACATTCCACAAGTCAACTTAAAATGTCTAGCATGATGCATGCTCCTGACTCGACACTCAGCAATGCAATATGGTACCATCTTGGAAATAGGCCAAATCCATGGTCTAAATGATAGTTGTAGTTGACGTTGGGGTCACTCTGTCGTGCATAGGATTCACCCCCCATGGTGATCAACCAAATGGGTGTCATAAGGATCTCCCTACAGACGTGGTCCCCTAGTACTTCTCGTACTATTACAATCAATCATGCTATTTCTGTCATGCAAATGAAGTATGTCTCTCATGGGAACCATCAACGTATGGCCCGGCACAGGAACAACTCGTCTTGGCTAGGATCTCAATACACCTCCCATGTACATACGTATCGCCCCAAATGAGGGCCGCCCCAACACGGGCTGACTGATACACTGACCGTGGTCCTTGCAAGGTTCACCACTAGGTCCCGGCATCTCACATGTCTATACATAGCCTCTCATCATGGCTCTATCAAGGTACAAAACATCTCAAGCCATCACATAGGCTGACCTCAACGTAATCACATACGCCATTCACGAACACTACAAACAAGTGAAAAAAAAATGTGAAGCATTAGGTGTCCGGGTTGGCACCTAGCTATGTTAACCTGAGGTAAGAATCCGAACAAAGTTGGACAAAGGCGGATAAGATCGGTCAAGTTCGGCAAAGGTCGGTAAAGGTCGGTCAGAAGGGGTAAAGGTTGGGCAAGGGAATACAAGGGTGAGGGCTCTTCCGAGTAGGGAAATCCGATAGCTTAGAGAGAAAAGGAATTGAACTTAACAATCTTAGAGAATAACCCAACCGAGTAGAAAACCTGGTGGCTCTCTTCCCAAGGAGGCACGAACTCTTCCGGATTAAGGAACCCGATAGCTCACTCTTTCGAAGCCAATTTAAGCTCACAGCTCTAAGGTATCATTCCAGGTAAGGAACCCGGTTTATCGACGTCCGCCAACAAGGTCTAAGTTACGCTCCGCATGCACACATGCATGCTACGTAACCCGCTTAACTCGGCCTACCCATCCTGGTAGCTGACATCAAAACACAGGGGGTTGATGCCTATGTGTAACACAGCCAACCCATCCCAGTAGCCGACATCACAAAGGTTTGACACATGTATACAACTCGACTAACCCTTCCCGGTAACTGACCTCACAAACAAGGGTTTGGCACATATATGCAACTCGGCTAACCCTTCCCGGTACTTAGCACCTTCACGAACACTTCTGCAAAGTGTCTTGGGGGCTTTTCAGCATCAAAATGCCAACCTCACACACATGCACGAGGAGTTCTTACAACACCAACTCTCCCCTTCCAGAATGCCATCAAACCCAGACTAGAACATCATTAAACATCAATGCAAAACACCAATCAACGAACATAAAGTGTAACCCGTTCCATTCATTCAAATGCACAACTTTCTAGAAAATAACACACATGTGAACATGCATCAACACCATGGTTGGACTCCCTAGTCCTCAACCATGCTACCTGAAACTGTTATCAAACATAATAGACTCCCCTTACGTTACCAGGAGTTCATTCACGAGCTTCATGACAGTTTGTCCTAAGCTTCCATTCCGGCCACGAGGTCCTTCTCGACGTTGGGATTTCATGGCAGCGACGGTGAGTTGAAGGTGACAAGGAAGGGTTGAGGGAGAAAGGTTTTGGGTGAGTAAGCTTGGGAGAAAAGAAGAGAAAATGCAAGGAAGAAGGAAAGCACGCTTCCACTGCAAACTTCTGCTCTTAAGTACTCAGCTGATAGGGTAGGTTTGTCTTTCATGCAAACACAGCAACCGTCGGTCAATCAAGGACAACTATCACCCACTCACTCGCATACCAAGGTAAGGGCACTCAAAACAGCAATTATCATATATACAATAAAACATGTAATTAACCACCATAACACACACATAAACGTCCATATTAGCAACTTATAATCTGGGGTGTTACACACTGCATCAACACCCCTCCTAAACCTGTCTTTGCTGTGTTACAAAACACCTCAAAAGGTTCTCTTAGGTTTGGTAAAACTAACACAGGCGCAGTTGTTAGCTTTTCCTCGAGGATTTGGAAACTATGCTCACATTGCGCATCCCACACAAACACTTGACCCTTACGAGTCAACTTGGTCAAAGGTAAGGCTAGCTTGGAGAAACCTTCTATGAATCTCCGGTAATACCCCGCTAAGCTAAAAAAACTCTTGATCTCAAACACGGACTTAGGGCTTTCCCACTCGAGAACGGCTTCTACCTTAGAAGGATCTACAACTATACCTCCTTGGGATATCACATGCCCTAGGAAACTTACCTTCTCCAACCAGAACTTGGACAACTTAGCATACAGTTGTTGATCCTTAAGGGTCTGCAGCACAATCCTCAAGTGCTCTTTATGCTCTTCTCTGGTCTTAGAATATACCAAGATATCATCTATGAAAACTACCACAAAGCTATCAAGATAAGGGTGAAAAATCCTATTCATATAATCCATAAACACACCGGGAGCATTAGTCACACCGAAGGGCATAACCAAGTACTCGTAATGACCATAACGGGTCCCAAAAGCGGTCTTGGGGATATCCTCGGACTTCACCCGGATCTGATGGTAACCTGACCTAAGATCTATCTTACTAAACACACAAGCCCCTACCAGCTGACCCATAAGATCATCTATCCTAGGCAAAGGATACTTATTCCTAATCGTTACCTTATTCAGTTGGCAGTAGTCTACACATAATCTCATGGTTCCATCCTACTTCTTCACTAACAACACGGGTGCTCCCCATGGAGACATACTAGGCCACACAAACTGCTTATCCAACAGCTCTTTCAGCTGTCTCTTAAGCTTGGCTAACTCTATAGGAGACATCCTATAAAGAGCTACAGATATGGGTCCAGAACCAGGCACCAAATCTATAGAAAACTCTATCTTCTCTCAGGTGGTAAACCGGATACATCCTCAGGAAACACTCCTGGAAACTCTCTAACAACAGGGAGGTCAGCTAGAGAAACCTCGATCTCCACTTCCAAGTTTGACAAGATCATGTATACTTGATCATTTTCTTTTAACAATGACCTAACCCAGTTGTCCAAGATAAACATCCCTCTTTCTCTCATATCCGAGTTGCTAAACACGACTGTTTTATCAAAAAAGTTCAACAAAACCTGGTTGGAAGATAACCAGTCCATACCCAAAATAACATTGATTTGGCTAAGAGGCAAACAAATCAGATCAACCTGGAATTTTCTCTCAGAAATTTCCACAAGGCAGTTCAGACACACCTCGGAAGTCAAAACAGACCCACTAGTTGGGGTCTCAATCACAATCTCATTATTCAAAGAAGACACTGAAAGTTTAAGTTGCTCTACACGTAATCAAGATATGAAGGAATGGGTTGCACCGGAATCAAAAAGCACAAGTAAAGGAATCTCGTTTATGAAACATTTACCTTGGATTAGGTCTTTGGATTTCAAAGCTTCAGCACCACTAAGAATGAAGACTCTTCCCGTGGTCCTCGGTTGTCTGGATTGGTTTTGCAGGCCTCCACCGTTCAGCTCTCTCTTGGGGTGTGGGCAATTCCTTTGGATGTGACCCCTCTCCTTACAGTTATAGCAAGACGGGCCTCCTTGCCCGCACTCAGAAGCGACATGCCCGGGTTTGCCACACTTGAAACAGGTGAGCCAGGTTGGAAAGGTAGTGGGTCTGCTACCACTACCACCAGGAAATCCCACAGCAGTAGCCCTTTGGTGGTTGGGACGATGACCATACGGCTTATGGGGGATGGTGTAAGGCTTCCCACGATTTTGTTGCCCGGTCTTCTTGTCCTTCATCGGGCCTGTATTCCGGTAATAGGTCGCTTTGTCTCTGGAATCCTCATGCCATATCCTGCACATGTTGACCAATACCAGGAACTGACGAACTCCTTGATAGTTTACAGCTTGCTTCACCTCGGGTCGCAAGCCATTCAGAAACTTCACGCACTTGGAGCTCTCACCATCTCTTTCCTGGTAGTGAGGGAAGTACCTTACCAATTCTTCAAACTTAGCTGCATACTCAGCTACCATCATGTTCCCTTGCTTGAGTTCCAGGAACTCCATCTCCTTCTTCTTCCTTACATCTTCCAGAAAATACTTTTCCAGAAACACCCCCTTAAAGGTCTCCCACATCACTACCCGACCTTCTGCCTCCATGCATTGGTGAGTGTTATCCCACCAATATTCAACTTTTTTCTGCCAGGGTGTAGGTGCTAAAGGTGACCTTCTACTCCTCGGGACATGCCATAACCCAGAAAATCTTCTCAATCTCCCGAATCCAGGTTTGAGCACCATCTGGGTTGTACCCTCCATGGAAAAAAGGAGGATTGTTGCACTGAAAGCGGTTTAACCCCTGGTACTCCACAGCTCTTGCAGCTTCTCCCTTATTCTGATTCCCCAAATGCCTGAGCTAAGGCTTGGAGAGCGTCGGCTATAGCACAACCATTCCTACCAGCCATCACTTCCTGCCACCAACAAGAAGTGAAAACCCAGAAGGAATACACACAAATAAACACAAGGTTATGCTACACATACTCTCTATCCTTTGTATCCTTGACTGCTTGCCATAATGTTCCTTTGCGTCGTCACGAATTATACAGATGACCAGTCTAATAACTCTCAACAAAGCATTGAAATTTATGGTATAGCAGGCATATGAAATACAAATATGCTATGACCACAATAATAACAACATCTTATACAAGCTCAAACACAAACAAGCACAATCCACTACAGAACAGTTAGTCACTTCAACAAACAACATAACACTTGTTTGTGTATTGATTCTCAATCTCTATCCTCTTTATTTCACTTGTTTCTTGATTCATTTGCTTGACCAACAAAGTCAGTTTTGATTTATTGAATTCCTTGGGGCTGAGCTACTTGATTGAATAAGGTTTCTTGGTTTTGAAAAGTGATAAAGATCCTAGAAACTCTGATTTTGATTAAAGAAATTTTTAAAATACCAAGGTTTAACCAATTCACCCCCCCTCTTGGTTAAGTGTGAAGTATTCATATTATTTTCAATTGGTATCAAGAGCTGGTTCTTGAAAGTTACTCAAGATCACTACTTTCTTTCAAAATGAATACCTCACAAATAACGTTCAAGGAAGGTGCTTCTTTAAACAGACCTCCATTGTTTGAAGGGGAGAATTTCAGTTTTTGGAAAAATAGGATGAAGATCTTTATTCAATCAAATGACCCAGGTGCTTGGAATGCAATAGAGAAAGGCCCTGTGGTGCCCATCAAAACTGTTGGCAATGATATGGTTCCCAAAGAATGGGATGAGATGAATGATGTTGA
>QARZ01041083.1:322128-335609 GCA_013407115.1 Glycine latifolia
TGTTTCGTAATCAATTACACAAGCTTTTTATAAAACACAATGCTACTGGAATAATCGATTACAGCTCAAAATAATCGATTATTTTGCTCGTTATTCAAACCCAGAAAACTCATGAACATTTTAATCGATTAAAATGGTGATTTAATCGATTACATAAGTGTTTTAATCAATTATATGGCGCGTTTAATCGGTTACAGACAGTTACAGAAAGCTGTTATAAACAGGATTGATGCTCAGCTGTTTTGACAACTTTGTGGAACATTACCCAGACGTATTTTCTGATCTTAAACAGTCTTGTGAGCATTCTAAAGTGTTTTCTAAGGGTTTAATTGTGTCTTGCTCCATTGTGCATTGATCATGTGTGTTTAAGTCATTCTTGGAGCTTGAAACCATTTTAAGATTAAGGAAAGTTGTGCTTATTGTCTTTTAATCATTCAACCTGATCTGGTAACTTCATTTTGCATTGCATACTTTGGATCATCAGGTTGTTTCTCTCCTTAATCTGATTGTAATTTTCATTTTTGGATTTTCTTTGTATTTTGGCTATTGTAATTAGGTTCTTGCTTGTAACTAGAGAAGGGGTTCTCTAGGTGGAAGAACTGAGTAGTGTTTTCAGGTTCTTGTCTCTTAGAATCTAATAGGATTTTAGATTTTTGTACTTAATCTAGGGTTGATAAAGGGAGACATTGTAATCGGTTGTAAGAACTGAAAATTATAATAGTGGAACTCTAACCTAGTGTTGGTTGGAAGAAACTGGATGTAGCTTCATGGTTTTGAAGTGAACCAGTATAAATTGTTTGTGTATTGATTCTCAATCTCTATCCTCTTTATTTCACTTGTTTCTTGATTCATTTGCTTGACCAACAAAGTCAGTTTTGATTCATTGAATTCCTTGGGGCTGAGCTACTTGATTGAATAAGGTTTCTTGGTTTTGAAAAGTGATAAAGATCCTAGAAACTCTGATTTTGATTAAAGAAATTTTTAAAATACCAAGGTTTAACCAATTCACCCCCCCTCTTGGTTAAGTGTGAAGTATTCATATTATTTTTAGGTAGGTTTTCTCAAAGAAAGGACACAAGCTCAACCGAGAAGGAAACCCAATAGCCCTCTCAAGAAAGGAAACGAGCTCATCCGAGTAAGGAAACCCGATAGCTCTCTCTCAAAGAAAGGAAACAAGCTCACCCGAGTAAGGAAACCCGATAGCTCTCTCTCAAAGAAAGGAAACGAGCTCCTTCGAGTAAGGAAACCCAACGATATCTCTAAAGAAAAGGAAATGAGCTCAACAGCTCTAAAGAACAACCCCGGGCAAGGAACCCGGGATATTGACATCCTCCAACAAAGGACTACTAAAAGTCACGTCCCGCATATATATATACTACATAACAAGTTCTTCTCGGCATACCCAAATCCAGCAACCGGCACCTCCACAACACACTACTAAAAGGTGTTTTTTCGGGAATCTACAGCATCAAAATACCGACTTCACACGCATACACAGGGAGTTCTTAGAACATCAACTCTCCCACGAGAACACCATGAAATCCTTCACACAAGAACAACAACAGACATAAACATATCACATCCCCTTCATTACAAGGCATAGTTTTTCTGGAAAAATAACACACAACAGGGACATGCAGATAACTTCATAGTTGGACTCCCTGACCCTCAACTATGGTATCAAAGGTTATTATTAACATAATAAACTCCCCCTTACCTAACTCGGAGTCCTTCTCGCACAGCCCAGCGGTGTTGTAACACGATCTTCTTAAACGGAAGCTTATCCAAACGAAGCGTCCTCGCGAAAGCCAAGAAGAAGACGGTCAGGCTCCGTTCTCTTCGAACTTTATGAAGAGCGGTCTAAAGCTTTCACTCTGGTCATGAGGTTCCTCTTAACGTAGGGGTTCCATGACAAACTACGGTGGTCCTTGGTGGTTCAGAGCGGTTGAAGGGAGCAGTTTCATGGTGTGGGTAAGCTTGAGAAAGAGAAAGGAAGAAAAGGCACAAAGAAGAAGAAAAAGGAACACGCTTCCGCTGCGTACTTTGATGCCTATATATACACAGCTGACAAGACATGTCCACTTTACATGCACGGTCAGCAACCACAGACCAGCAAAGTTGACTTAACATATCAATCATCAAACACGCATAACAAGGCAGAAATGCAACAAATAGAAATTATCAAAATAAATCAAATAATCAAGCAACCTAACACACATCAAACATCCATCTCAGCAATTCGAAATTTCAGGATGTTACACCACGGGTTATTGGTTAAATCCTACTTATCAGTTTAATGAGAAAGAAATTGAACAACACATGACTACAACAACTGGTCTGTTGGATGTCATTGAAAGATATGCTCACAGAGATAGTTAGTTGCAAAGTAAGCTAACTAGTGAGAAGAGAATCTACAGTAATGCTAAGTTGGATTTTGGAAGACAAGCTGCTTTGGATGAACGAAATACAGTCATGTCAGGTAACTTTCATAACTTTTAATTTGTAATCCTTCTTAATATTTATTTGTTAATTGTGACTTTATTTTTTATTAATTTATTTTATGACATGCAATATTTTAGATCAATGGTGAGCATCTTATGGATGTGGGATACCACATTTGCAAAAGTTAGTATTCATATTTTAAGCCAAACTTGTAGTGCTTCAGGCTGTGAGCGAAATTGGAGTGTATTTGAGCACATTCATTCAAAAAAAAAAGAAGAAATAGGTTGGAGCATCAAAAACTTAATGATTTAGTCTATGTTTGTTACAACTTGAGGTTGCAAAATAGGTATTATTATATTTTTATTCTTTTTCATTGTTTATCTTTCTATATTACACATGGTTACATTTTTGTACATGTGCTTAGGAAAAAGAGACAACAAAGCCATGATTATCAATTTGGAAACACTTGATGACCATGTTGATTGGGTAATGGAAGATTCACCACCATTCTTAATCGTAGAGGAGGTGGATGCATTACGCAAAGACCTTGCAAATATGACCATTCAACCACTTTCAAATGATATTGGTATATTTTAATCATATTTTTATTTCAAATTTGTTTCATACTTATTCTCTAAATGCTAATTATTAATTAGTACTTTCTATCTAATTTTTTTTACAAAGGTCCTTTAAATTTGGATGATGATGTTGATGAAGCACAAGATAATCCCATGGAAAACATGAATTTAAATGAAAGGAATGTTGATCATGGAGTTACAATGGGAGATTCTTCTGAGTTTTTTAATGAAGAAGTTCCTAAAAATGACAATGACTTAGTTTATGTCCCTTGGCCATAGGAAACAGTTGAAGTGTTGAATTTGTTTAAGAACATATGTTGAACTTAAACTTATTTTATTTAGTTTATGTTTGTGACCTTTATTATTACTTGTTTGTTTGAACTTGGACAATGATATTTTTTTAACATTTTGGTATCTAATTATCTATATTATGGAATAATATTAATTTGTTATTTTTTTAAAAATATTTTTAAGACTTTGTCAATCAATGACCCATCCATTTGATTACAAACTCAATGATCCAATAGTCTGATCGAATCAGTCACCAAGTCGATTTTTTAAACTATGATAAAAATAACTAAAAATATAAAATTACATAATGAATAAAAATAATCAAAGTTTACCTTAAATAAAAAAAATAAAAAAGAAATTTAATAATTATTTAAGGATAAAAAAGGAATAAAAATAAATAAAAAATTAGAAGCTAATATTTTTAAAAACTAATACTTCAAGTAACATTTCAAAAACCAATGAAAATTATTAAAAAAAACTCATTTACTAAATAATTAAACAAGTTTTTCAAAGAAAACTAAAATCTAACTGAAATTTTGTCAAACACTTTTGAGTATCTTTTGTAAATAGCAACCGAAGGACCCAATTACAAATGATTAGCATTTTCAAGAATCCACCACACATCTAAAATAATCCAATTATTTGAAAGTATTAAATCCTAGAATTAATATGTAAACCTAAATCTTCAATACTATGGTGCTTGAGTGATATCTCCAACATAAAGGGTGTTGAGCAGTGTTGAAGTTTATATTTCTTTACGTATGATGTGCGGTACGCAAATGGTCTCTTCTAATATGTCATCTGAAAATTTTGTTCTCATCTCTCCTTAAATATGTACAAATTCTAGCATGACCCCCTATTTAATTTCTATGAAATGAGAGAGGGAATTTTCACATGACACAGTCACGTGCATGAGATAATCCATAACCAGTATGTGACCGAGCTCATCATTTTCTGTCTCAGGAAAGCTACATAAGCTTATGAATGCAGTTCATATGCAAGGAATCTTGACATAATTTACCATTATGATATCTAAAATTACTTTGCGTTTTAAAAGAAAAATGATCATAAAAAGCGTAACACATTATTGAGTCAAAGAAAGTGTGCACCACAATCAAAGGTCGGCTGTAATGTAATTATCTATTACATATATAGAGTCTTGCCAAGATGAATATCATAAGGTAAAGAACTGCGGTGGGAAATGCATCAACAGGAAAAACCGTGACGACCATCATGTGAAAAATAAGTTCATGGCACCTACAAGATCCGAAAATGACATCTGCCACCAAACAACATAAAAAAGAAATTATTAGCCCTAATATAAATAGCACCAGTAGCAACTCAATACATTATGCATGTTGGATAACAATCAATTTTAAGGAAATAATCCATTAGTCATTAGTTGTCTTGGGAAGCTTACAAAAAGAAAAAAGAAATATTTCGACAAAATAAACTGATCCTGGGGATAAAAGTATATTTTCTCTACATGATTTGTTGACTATGAACATAACAGATGGCACATTGAATATTTTCTAAAATATCTAGCCGTTTAACCGTAATCCACATTACCAACTACTTAAACTGCGATCAACTAACATTTGTTCATAAGTTAACATTTCCCGTCTGGAGTAATCATCAGTGACTTTGGGCAAAATAGTATTATAGCCTAGACAAAGTGATTTCGTGATTGAGGAAAAGCTCACCAGCAGCGTACACGAGCTAAATATCAGCCCAAATACTATCAGGAGGATCAGATATCAAGAATATTATAATGACCACAAGTAAAGTTGCCAGTAGGATATCATCCCCAAAAAACATGGAAGTCACAAAAACACTTGGATTTTAAATATGATATTCCATGGGAACTATTTGATCCCATTGCCGCTTTACCTGCACATTGTAGCCTATCATTCCTCTCCTCTCCCTCATACTATGTCAAGAACCTCCTTTTGTAACCAAAAAATAAGATAACAGGAAGTAAGAAAATCAGGTATACCTCCAATTGAAACAGCTCAAGATGACTGTTAGAGAAACGGGTAGAATTTAACTCAATAAAAAGTAAGATATATCTAAAAGAATTGGAGAGAAATGATAACCATCAAGACAAATATACCCACCATCTATCACCTGCTCAGCTTTCTCAATCTACTAATTGCCATCTTAATAAAGGCTTCCAATATAAATCTTATATTCATGGATCATATGGTTTTCCTTTACTCTTACTTAAGAGTTCTGGTTCTTATGATCGTAACAGTTCACTAGTTCTCAAACCATCAAAGTCATCTACTAGTTCACTACATCTAGTCAAGAAATCCCAATCTTGCAATTCTCCAAACGCTTCCTTTGCATTCCTCCATTTTCAATTTCTTAGCATTCAACTTGCTAACATTCAAAAAATTAATACTTTAAAGTTCTCCAATCACTCTGAACACCCGATGATAATTTATTAAATTGGCTTTGAGAATATACCAACATTTTAATAAACATAAACCAGATTTCCATGTAGAACAAATGGTCCATTGAGGAAATAGGTTTGGCCATGGCAGAAAAAAGTAAAAGGAATGGTAGTTTTATGTTCAGTTATGTTTACCTCCTTTCTAAAACAAAACTGGTATGATAGCAATAACTAACGGCAGAATAGACAACAAAAAACAAAATGATAGAGACAGCAGGCATACCCCAATAGTCCTCTGCCTTGCCAAGGTCTAGGCATAATAGTTAAGTTGATCACTGTGCCTTTCCTCATAATAACAACTGGTACTGCACAACCCAGATTTGACTGAGCCTCAGAAGAAAGCCTTTGGAGCAAATTATCACCTGCTTCCACATTGCCAAATTTCAAAATTTGATCTCCAAGTTGTAAACCATCCTCTACTGCTGGTGATGCATCTGTTATCTCGTCTACCATTGCAAATGGTCTACTAATCAACACATCCACATCCATTGAGTTGGGAGATCGTATCAGAAGGACATTTTGTGATTGCGTTGATGCAACGGTGTCCATATTTGATGAGATCTGAGTATCTGAACCATCATCATTACCTTAGAAAAAAGTCAAACATTAAGATGTAATAAATATCATTAATTATTCTTTAACGGAGAGTAATTTTAATCAAACTAAAGAAGAAGAAAGGAAGAAAGGTTAACACAAGTTCATACTTGGGAAAACAATGGCTTTGCAAAAAACTGAAAATTAGTGTCTTTAACAACAAAACACAATGACAAACAATCATCTTTTCTTAAATCATATTAGTCTTAGGTTGTATGGCAACTTTGCAATTGGATTTTGGCATATTTGAGAAGCAGTGGCTTTGTCAAACCTCTTTGGAACAATATTTGCCGTCCAAACAGGGCTTATATTGAAAGAAAGATTTTATGCTCCTTTAGAAGTCAGCAGTTTTACAGGATTGATGTGCTTATTTATAGTTTGATGATAATGCAACAACTTTTCATCAATGAGTTTTTGCTTCACAACTCCAAAGAGATAGAATGATAGCTTGGCTTCTTTATTGGTGTCAGCTGAGCTGATAGTCTTGGTGCTGATGGGAGAGGAAGCAGGGAGAGAAGGGGTGCTATATGGATTTGCAAAGGAGTTGGTGAGCTTTTTCAGTTCATGGTATCCCTTCTTTTGGTGTTATATTTGTTTTAATAGGTTTTATCATCCACCTTATATGTACTTCAATTTTTTTTTAAATACATTATTCTGCCCTAAATGAAAAAATACAAAATGAAAACCCAAACCTGTTGTCTGATGGATAATGATACAACAACCAGCAGATCACATGTGCAGGAAAATTTTTCTCATGTTGATCAGGTTCAACACAAAAACATACGTCATCAAGTTTAGACTTTAGATTTTAGAACCTCAGACAAAATAAAGGCTTGCTCGATTACTTTGATTATATCCCATAAGCCAATGACAAACCAAAAAAGAAATCCAAGTTAAGGAGGAGGATGAGAAGCAAGAGGACCCAACATCAACCTTGAGTACAAGGTTGCTGCAAAAAAATTAAATCCCAACCTTTAATTCACTCACGCATTTAGTGACTAAGCAAGTAGGTGCAGAAAACGAGAAGGCAAGGAGCATATACACACAAGGAACAAACCGTACATAACAGAGACACAACATTAGAACCAGAAGTATCATGCCATCATAATTAATAAATTATAAAGACATTGCTAGCAATACCCATAAGCCATAACATAAAATAAAAAATATATATACATAGAAACATAATTGCAATAAAGAACCAAAATTGACAAACAAAACCTGAGTCTATAGAAGCAAACAAAATCAAAGTTCCACTATGTAACAACAAGTAGCTAAAAACAGAAGTTACTTTTGGTGGTACCTGAATTCTTGAAGGGCGATGACCTATTTCCGAGTCTTGGCGAATGTAGAATCTGAATATTTAGGTTAATTTTCTCAGTTACTTCGCTGTGGTCACTGCGCAGCTCTGCAAAGAGAAAGAACGAATAGCATCATGACACAAAAAAAAAAATTGTAAAGAAGCAGATAAAAAAAAAAAAGCAGTGATTCGAAGCGTGAATTTTGCCAACCTGCGAGGCGACGTCGTTCGGCTCGAACCACGGGGATGTCGATATCGGAACGGGGAAAACCCTAGAAAACGAAGTTCTCGTGAAGGATGAATAGAGGTTTGAGTTGAAATTCGAAAAGAGATAGAGAGTGAAAAAGAGAAGCTACCTCGGAGTCGATGAGATTTCCGGAGAGACCGGGAGCGCCGGGCTGGGAGAGGCGGGCGATGATGGAGTTCATCTCAGCCTCCAAGGCGCTGCGCTTATCCATCAGAGACATGGTTTCTGCCTTCACATTCGTCGCCACCATTGTCACGTTCCACACCAACGATTGTTCTCAACTCTGATTCTGATATACTGTATGTTGTATTTTACTGATCTACTCTGTTCACACTGTATTATGCTTACTGGAATGGAATGGTGGCGCAAAGCTTCTCCGTCGACCTAATGGACTATTCTACTACTCTATTTTTTATTTTTCTTAAATACTTAAATTCGTGCGAGTGTGATGTGATAATTGATGTCTAAAACATTAAAAAAAACTAATTTAATCTTTGAGGTGTAATATATGGATAAGTTAATTTAAATTTGTTAGATATTTTTATCATATCAATAAATTATATAATTATTAATTTGATAATAAATTATATTTTTAATAATTAATTTAACATTAATAAATTTAAGAATTAATTTATCATTAAAAATCAATTTATCACACATTTCTTTTACATTTAAATATTAAATATTAAATTTTTTTTTATCTTTCATAAATCAATTTATCATTATTAATCAAGCAAATTGATAAATTTTTTGTATTAAAAATTAATCATTTTATTTTATTTACATACACATAAATTTTTTTGTTATTAAATAATGAGTCTTATAGGTAAGAAAAATAAAACAAAATGATTATTTTTAATATATTTAGTAGCATAAAAATATAATTATATTAAAGTTGAGAGTAAAATGGCTAATTTATTTATCTATCTATTTATATTATAGATAAACTCCACTTGAAAATTTTTCTAGCCGTTAGATCAACCATTCAATTTTATAATAGAAAATTAAACATGTATGGTTTAAAAAAAATTGTATTATGTTAATATTTAAAAAATTAAAACAAAACAAACCCATAAACTTGGTTTTTCTATGCTCTTATCTATCTAGTCTATATATATCATATGTAAAGGAGCTTGAAGATTTTTTATCCGTTAGATTGAAATTTTAATTTATCAATAATCATTAATTTAATTCAAGTTTCGTGAGCTATTGAATTGAAATTTTAATTTATCAATGACCATTAATATGATTCAATAAATGTCTAACATACTTGAATATTTATGAACCATTTAATTTTGTAAATTTTGAATATTGACAAAATCGTTAGGCAAAAATGTCTTAATAAGTGAGTATCTAATCTAATATTATTAAATATATTAATAGTTAATTTTATTTATTAATATAATTATATGACTGTTTTTTAGATGTTATTGGAGTTATCAATGATGCAATTCCAATCGAAGAGAAGGCAACTCCTAATGATAAAGTTGACACTTCAACTAAAAAATAAAATTTAAGGTATCACAAAATCTTTCAATCTATACCTATCTTTCAATTTATTGATGCAAATATATTGTCAAGAGAAAAACATATTGAAAGCCACTACATAAGATTATTATATTAAATTTTTTGAGTAAACATTAAAAGATAATATGTTCGGTAATCCTAAACAAAATGTTGCAATTTTCATATCAATCATGCTTAAAGAATTTTGAGGTAAGATATCATGTTATCATATTTTAATTATAATAATATTTATTAAGGTAAATAAAATACACACTTTATCTTTAAGTTATTTCAAAATGGTTAATCATAATAAGATATTATGATTTTTTATTCTTATAAATTCATACCTTAAATAAATATAAATATTTATTATGTGTAATAATTATGGAATAGTTGTCTAGCATGCAATAATAATATAATTACTAACATACTCTACAATAATTATTATTATTAACCGTGTATTCCAAAATTAACATGAGAAGAAAAAAATAATGACATCTTACTAACATACTAATTAAATAAATAAAAAGTTACTAACATTTTAATATTTTTCAATTGTTTTTTCTTACCAATATGTTACTAACATATTGAGAGAAAAATAATAACATATAATAGTTATCATTTCACATTTTCTCTGCTTGAATGTTTTTTTCAATTTTTTCTTATCATTTTAAAGAGCTTGGTTAAGTAATTATGTTTGTATCAGTAAAAACATTTAATTTTGTAAACACATATATTTCAAACATGCGTTCAAACATGAATGATTTGTATGAATGCACGCGTCTTACTAGTATATTTATAATCAAGTGATTTTATCTTCAAAAATATTAACTTTATTAAAATTGATTATCAATTTTTTACTCTAAGTAATAGTGATGTGTAATATTTATATGAAATGTATATATTTTTTTTAAAATATTTTAAATATAATTTATAATTATTTAAATTTGAGTATTACTTTTGTTATTGTAAATACCATATATGTTTACATACACTAGATTTTTGTGAGTTTGTATTTAATAATTTTTAATTATATAATTATATTGTTAGTCCTTAAACTTTTTGCCAGTTTCTGATTTTGATTCTTAAACTTTTTGTTGACTAATCAAAACCTTTCAACTTGTTTTTAATCCTAACTTTTAGTCCTTCTGTCAATTTTGTTAGTTAAATGATGATGTGATATTTTTTTATGATTTTATTACAGTTCATTTTCTAGTAGTCAAGGGCCACCATAAATGTGACGATTTTTCTATAATTTGTCGCAATTTGTAACCCCAAGCGAAATCCAACCACCACAAATTTCAAAATATAGGTTTGGATATATTCAAACCTAGCTCCGGCCCAAATTTGACACATTTCGATTTTATAAGGATGAAATATGTATTACATATTTTGCTGGGGTGAAATTTGAACATTTTCAATTTTATGAGGATTTTTTGAAGGATCAATTTTATGATGATGAAAAACATATTTTACCCATAAAAATATGAAAGTCAAAAGTGATTGTATGAAAAAATATTTTAACTAATATATAATATAATTTATTTATTGAATACTTTTATTATTACATTTATTGGTGAAATTCATTGTTTATAAATCAAATTTAACATTAAATAAATATTTCAAAAAAAGGAATTAACTCATATAGTAATGTATAATAGTGTTTAGAATATAACTCAAGTCTATTGTAAAAAAAAAAATATATAACTCAAGTAACTGAAATGATTTAGTGGTTTAGGTGGTTAAAAAGCAAGAGACTTGGTTTTTGGTTACATCTGTATCATTTTTATAATATTTTCTAAATAATAAGCCACTTTGCCACATTACTAGTCCACATAAGTACTATGTTGTTTGTCCATATCATCATAAATTACTCGATCAACGAATGGAAGGACTAAAATTAAGTAATTTTAAAAATTGAGGACCAAAATTACAAACTTAAAAATAAGGGGACTAAAATTGTGGTTAAGAATAATAGCAAGACCAAAGTTGCACCTTAGAATTATGAGGAGGGATTGAGGACTAAACACCCAATTAGTGGACCTTAAGCTTGTGGGGTCCATGTGGGTCCATGTATTTTAGGACAACATAAAATCAAAACAAGGACCCTACTCCTCCATAAGTTGCCGCTGAAATTTTGTGTCTTGGGGGAGAGAAGAGAACTTCTTTTTCTACCCTTGTGTATTTTGGTGAAGAATTGATGTTAATTGGAGCATGTTTGGCCATTGTTTTTAATGCAAAATTGGTGAAATTATAGACAACATTGTTGTTGTCCTGTTTTGGTATTATTAATTAGAGAGCTTATTATGTTTATGATTATAATTGTTGAGAATTATGTGTACTAGATGTGGCCCTGCAGTTGGTTTCTTGAGTGATTTGTTTGTTTGGAATTTAAATCTCAAGCCTGAAGTCCTCAATCCGAAATATGATGCGCCCTGCCAAAGCCTTCACACTGCGAGAAATACATTTTTTGTAAAGGAGTATATTTGAGAAAATATAGAGGAGATACATTTATTAAATAAGCGAGGTTGATTTAACAATGACCAAATATATAAAATAAATCAATATGAAAGTTAAATATTAAATCGTCCTTGGAATAGCCAGGTATTGCATGTGGTTTGTTTTGGGTTGGTTCAAGTTGTATGGGTTCTTTTTTATGGGCGCAATAGTAAAAGATTTTGCAATACATCCATTCAATGTAGAAGGCTATTAATATGGTTATTATGGATGTATCTTTATCTGGGTCACTTTCTAAAAGGCATGCTTCCAACTCTATGAAGGAGTTTAGCTTGTTAAAAGCTCTATTGGTTCCCATCCATCGGCCTAAGTCATTGAGCATTAAAAGAGTATATTGGCATCCTCAAATTTGTGTCTATATCAAATGTAGTATGGATGGTACAACAAGAGGATCCCTTAAGCATGCAACTTCTAGAGGGATATTTTGTGATAACAGTGGTGTTTTTATTCATGGTTTCTCTATTTAGATTGGCGTTCACTTTGTATTCTATGTTGAGTTGTTTGTTGTTATAATTGCTATTGAGTCTAGTGCTAGTGTAGGCTGATGTAAGTTATGGTTGGAATGTGACTCAAAGCTAGTAGAGTTCCCCCCATATGTTCTTTTTCATCTTTTCTATTTTTGACTAATATTTTGGTCTAAAGTAAAGGATGGTTAGGGGGTGGGGTGTCAACATAGTTGATATGTTATTCATCTTTTTTGATGCGTTTTAGTCCAAAAATTTATATTTTAAAACTATTTAACTTTAACTAAAATTAAAAATATTTAAGTGAGAAAATTGTGTTATTGTGTTACATGCTTTGAGCTTAGGTTAGTAGGTTCAAAAGGCTAGTTGTCACTTGATCTTCTTTCTTATCGTTATTACTATGTTATCTCTTAACTTTCTTCTTTCTTATTGTAGTGTTATATCTTAACCTTATCTCCAATGGCAATGGAGGGATTTTTAGAATCCTAAGAGCAACAACTGTAAAAGACTTACAAATGAAGCTTTGAGTCAATTAAGGGGTAACAATAATGTTAATTTTTTTATGAAGATATAATTTTTTTATTGGAATTTCTGTAGTCTTTTTGTTGTGTTAATAATTAGTTGATTAAATTGGCTTTCCATGTTTGTGCAGTCTTTCCAATGGGGAGAATGGGTGTTTCTTAAATTGGTTGAAGAGTGCCGGAGGGTATCATTTGGTGTAGTTTTAGCTAGGAAAATCTAGTATAATGTATTAGGGAAAAAAATTATGATTGGATAGTGGACATATAATGTGAAGGACTTGTGCGAAAATAAAATGATTAGTCAATGACTATGTAACTCTTACATTAAATGAACTTTCTCAATCTTAAACCTTCAAGTGAGTATATTAAATGAAAGACTAGAGCAAGAATATGTTAAACCTATGGCTAATGTTGACTTAAATATGATCTTTGCTGATAAGGAAATTTTAGTCTAGAAAGAACATGTTATTCCTACTAAAGAGATCTTACCCAAATTTCATATAGAAATTACCCCCAAAGTAAGAAGGTCATTAGTTGAATAAGTAATGATTGAGAATAAGTACTTT
>QARZ01041083.1:350609-360817 GCA_013407115.1 Glycine latifolia
TTAACAAAGAAACAACAACGTCTCACCATTTTGAACCAAAATAGCTATCTAATTCACACATAAAAATAAATCACAAGTAATGCTACATCCTCCTGTTAATCATCCTAATACTTTATTCGGCCTGTAATGCTACATCCTCTTGTTAATCATCCTAATGCTACAAATACCACTAACCATCCACACTGGAACCCTATCCTGCCTACCACTAACAATAAGTGCAAACTTTAAAGAGCTACAATCTTCTCCGCATTGGAACTGGAAACAGAGAGAGAAAGAGAGAGTACCTGAGCTGAGAGAGTGAGAGTGAGAAGTCGCAGCTACATGAGTGACAAGCGACACTAGAGTGAGAAAGCAGTACCTAATGTTACAAGCGACACAAAGACGTTAAAATCGGTTTTTACAGGTTTTTAAGAAAACCAATGTTAACCATGTCCTTTTAATTACGAATTTGCCACCGCATTTTCGTTAACATTGGTTTTATCAATAACCGATGTTAACTTGCGATGTTAAATCTCATTTTTCTAGTAGTGGGATTTGTGATTTTCGAAGAATAAGGTGCAGTTTTTCTACCTTTGAAGAAGAATTGAACTTGAAGAAGAATCTCACAAGGATTAGGCTCTAGATACCACATGATGTATGGCTGAATCCATTAGCCATTAATTTCCCATATCTACCTTGCAATGAAACCCAAACTTCAAGAATCTTTCAAGCACCCAAGCTGTCCAAACTTCACGTGAAAACAAGGTTGGTTGGAAGCTTTAATTTGCAGCAATGGAAGATGGAGTTGTTAGGGATGAAGATGGAAGACACCATGGAGAACCTCTCCAATAAGTCTAGGAAGAATCACTAGAATAGCATGAAGCCATTGATAAGAAACAAGAGGTTCTTGCACAATAACTTGAGAGAAACTCTTATACAAATTTTCAGATTTGTATTAATGACATCGAAGTGTTACCTTCAGTTTTTGGGGCAGCTTATAAAGCCATGAAATTACACCCAAATGTACATGAAATGAAAAATTAAAATGAAGCTAGTAATGCAAACTAAAGAAGCCTAATGCAAGCTAAATGAAACTTGAAATGCAAGCTTCTCCTAAGGTGATTCCCTGGCTGAACCAACATGCCTAAGGTGTAGTAATTTAAGCATCTAATTGCAGCCAACAAGCTTACTTAGGTGCTACACAAATTACACACAATTGCACCTACACCTCTTTACACAATTGCATTAAAAAGCCTTTTAATTGTCACTACTTTTTCTTCTAACAAGTGCTGGAATTTATGGAATTAAATTCAACTTTAGAATACAAAATCCAGCCCTTGTTATCCTTGAGTTGGTGTGCTTCTTCATGCTTGTCCAAGTTAGCTTTGATGTGGTCTTGTAGGGCTTGAGTTCTAACTCTTGTCATGGGTCCTTTAAAGCTCACCAAAGGAAGTGCTTCAAATTCATCTTCTAGACCTTTAGCTTGCAATGGACCTCCATCATCGCTCCCCCTCATGGTGATCAGCCCTGAGTCTCAAGGAAGTTCCAAACAAAGTGATATGCCCCCAAGTACCCCCGGTACTTACTGCCACCATTCTATTTCCATGCATGCAGTTATGAAGTACGAAACATGGGCACCATCAATGCAGTGACCGTGGATAGAGACCGAAATTTTAAACAATCCCTTCTTCTCTCTAGGGATGCTTAAAATTCATAAACCTTTCCTCGTAAGGATATCCAATAAGTCATGCACCCCATGTACATACACAACAAACGACCACAGGCATATCTAGTCATGCACCCCCATGTGTATCCACAACATACAATGACATTGTCAACATCAATATTATCTCTCATCAATGTCATTATCAACATCAACATCATTTCATCTCAATGTCATCAACAACATCAACATCATTTTATTTCAATATTATCATCTATATTATCTCATTTCAACATCATCAACCACATCAATAGCATCTCAATTTCAATATCATCAACGACATCAATATCATCTCATTCATTCACAATCCATATTACCAGGACACTGGTATTTTAGGAAAACTCTAAATTAAAGAGGAGGACTACAATATATAAAACACACTTTTATACCCATTTAAAAATTCAATAAAGAATTAAATAGGAAAACATACTATAAAATTTTGGGTAGAGTCTCCTCTGTAATTAAGACTTTTCCTAAAAATCCAATGATTACAACAACAACATTATTCATAGTTTTATTCATCAATGAAAACACTATGAGACTTTATCACTTTTAAAACCAATGAGACTTTAATCTAATCAAACCACTCAGTCCAAGACACCTATGACAAAAACTTACACTTGTTGATTAAGAAAGGAATCATAGTTGTCAAAAGATCAAGATAACAAGAAGATATTGAGAAATATAGATCAACACAAGCACATATACTGGTTCACTTCTCAAGAGAAGCTACATCCAGTTCTTCTAATCAAACAAGATTAAAGTTCTACTAATTCAAATA
Organism: Glycine latifolia; assembly: GCA_013407115.1. NCBI lineage: Eukaryota > Viridiplantae > Streptophyta > Magnoliopsida > Fabales > Fabaceae > Glycine > Glycine latifolia. The sequence continues at coordinate 353,093 of QARZ01041083.1, forward strand.
TGTTCTTTTACAAGCTGTTACATGTGATTATCTTTATCAACTCTAGACAAAGAATCAGAATTCTAACACCCTATTAGAAAACAAATCACAAAGAACTTGAGAACCCTACTCAGATCTTTACCCCTAGAGAACACTTCTCTAGAAAGCTTGAAAGAAACTATTTGACCTTAGTTCTACAACAATTTCAAATACAAACAATTATCTAGAAAGGATTCAAGAGAAATACAACCTGAATGAATGAATGAATGAATATTACCAATCACTTCCAGGTTGCATGAATGTTAAAGCACATAATCAACTCTCTTGAACTTCTTTTTCAAATCTTGTCTTAACTCATCTTCATTTATGAAGCATGTACTCTGATGTGCTATTGACCTGAATCTTAGCACCTTTTGTCCTAATCTTCCTTGCAATGGAACTCACTCTTCAATTGAACTTCAAAACAGAGCATTCAACTCTTCTTTGAGTGAGGTTGTTTATGTTTTCAATTTCAGAAATGGATTGTGGAAGAAGAATAGGAATGAATTGGAAATGACACCATGGAATAGGAATTCCAATAAGTCTTGCAAGAATCACCACAATAGCTGGGAGGCTATTGATAAGAAACAAGAAGTTCTTGAAGAAGAACAAGAGAGAAAACTCTCACCACAATTCAGAGATTCTATTAATCAAAGATCAAAGATACATACATTCAGTTTGTGAGTGGTTTATATAGGCCACGAATTAATACGCAAAATGACATTAAATGAAATGTAAATGCAAACTAAAATGAAGCCCAAACATAACTTGTAAGACAAGCTTTAGCTAAGTGACCTTTGGCTTTTCAAAAATGTGCACTGGCCTTCTCAGACTGGTATAATCGATTAATTTGCTATTGTAATCGATTAAATCAGTCAGAAACTGAAATAATCGATTACACTAACCAAATAATCGATTAAAGCAATAAGGCCGTGATTCCTGCTTACAACTGACATTCTTGTAATTGATTATTTCGACGAAATAATCGATTAAAGCAGTAAGGGGTTATTTTTGATTACTTCTAAACATCCTGTAATCGATTACACTGACAAAATAATCGATTAAAGCAGTAGCAACTTGTTTACAAATGTTTTATTGAATTATTCTAACAAGTGCTGGAATTTATTGAATTAAATTGGATTTGGGACATCAAAATTCAGCTCTTGTCATCCTTGATATGGTGTGCAACTTCATGCTTGCCCAAATTGGCTTGAATATGGTCTTGAAGTGCTTGAGTCCTAGCTCTTGTCATTGGTCCTTTGAAGCTCACCAAAGGAAGTGCTTCAAGCTCCTCTTCTAGACCTTTGGCTTGTCTTGGACCTCCATCATACTCTTTTCATCTCAAGCAAGAAATGTAATACTCAGAAAACTGTTTCTTAGACCTATGAAAGCTTAGTAAGTGTTGGGTATATCAAATTCTTAGATTGTATATTCACATTTAAATCACAGACCCAAACAACTTTAAATAGAAATAGTTTTAACAGATTGTAATCGATTAAAACGTAAGTGTAATCGATTATTTTACCAAATGTAATCGATTAATACGCCAGGTAATCGATTAAAATGTTCTTCAACCAATCTGAAAAACTGCCAAGAACAATGTAATCGATTAAAGAAGTCTGGCTTAGTTTATGAAACAAGCCTTGGTAATTGATTACAGATAATGGTAATTGATAGGTAATCGATTAAGGTAGTCATGCATGTTTTAAAAATAAAGCTATGTAATCGATTACGCTTTGCTTGTAATCGATTAAAGTGTTCTTCATTGCTTTTCCAGAAACTAACACAGGCTTGTAATCGATTACTTATTGGTCTAATCAATTAAGATAGTGCATAATCTGATTTTTCCAAAACATTAGCCATGAGAGTATCCTTTTCAATGCAAGCATTAAACCTTATGTCTTCTTTAAACATGTATGCATGTATTTGAATATGCTCTATGCAATGCAAGGATCACAAGGCAAGCTTTTTGAATCAACTAGACATATTACAAACGCCTTTCAAATAGATTGGCATGTTAAAAAGCTAAAACTCTTGAGTAACTTCAGATTTGCCTTGATCTTCTTCTAGCTCCCCCTATATCCAACAATCAATAACAAATTCATCGCATCCCATTAGTTAAAAACACAGTTTTTCTTGAAAACAAGCACCCAACAGGAACAAACATACATCAATAATAAATATATCACATCTCATTAGTTTAAAACATAGTTTTTCTTGAAAAGCAGCACACAATAGGGACAAGCATACATCTCCATAATTGGGTTCCCTGCCCCCAATTATGGTATCAAAACTATAACCAAACAGTTGAAAGTTCAAAAAACACAGCACCTTGGTCAAACCGCGATGTGCTCACAGGATGGTAAAAACAAATTTTTTATTGATGCGGAAACATAGACCATCTATGCATCTCATGTGTGTATGCTTAGGAATTACTCATTGAAACACGTTGGGGTTTTAGAAATACCTTTATCACTTGAAGGCTCAAAGAAGATGACGCCCTTCAATGGTGATCCACACGGTTATCTCCTTCTTGCGAGTGAGAACTTCTTCTCCTTGATTCCTCCCTCTCCTTGGTGGCTTGCTAGGCGCATGCAAGGTGTGAGGCTTTCAAGTATTTGGTTTCTTTTCTCAATACTATGGTGGTGACTTGAGGTCAAGTGAAGGTGTAGCAAAAGAGGAGAGAACATGAGGGAGAGGAAAAGTTAGAACTTGATTCAGAATCAAGAGATGAGGGGGCAAAATTTTCATCTTATTTTTCTTCCTATATAGGTGCCTATTTAAGGTGAGATGAGGTTGTTGCATTGCATTATCCTCTCACTCCAAATCAGCCCAAGTTGTTGGGGAAATTTTGAAAAAAAATCTAGCAAGATTCTTAAAAAAAAATAACGCCATCCTCTCTCCTTCATCCCTCCAAAGTTTGTTGCAATAATAACTTGAGGGAATCTTCATCCAATCTTTATTGGATAATTCATTTAGATAATATTAATTATTCTCAACAACCAATGTTGTTGAGAGAATCTTCATCCAATCTTTATTGAATAAGTCATCTAGATAATGTGAATTATCCTCAATAACCTAACCTCATAGAATTTAAAATTCAAATTCAAATTTCAAATTTGAAATTTAAACTCAAATATACATTCAATCTTATCCCAGTTTGTAATTTGAATTTGAATTTGAATTTGAATTAAAAATTCAAAACTTCAAAATTCAAATTTCGAATTTGCCCAAAACTTATTTTGGTCAAGTCAACTCCTTGACTTACTAGGATTCATGGCCCAAGGCCCAATGGGCCTGTCAACACATTTGGGCTCATTAGTGGATAAACCAATTTCACCACCAATGCCCCAAATAGGGCGCATGATTCAAGTGGGCTTGAAGTCCAACTCTAACCCAATTTAACTCATAGTCATGATAAAGCCGAATAACTAATTATTGGCCCAAACTCGCTATAACTTGCAATAAAGAATAACCTTTGTGTGTGACCCATTAGGCCCAATTAGTCACTGACACAAATAAACTTGACCAATTAAACTCTTTTAACGGGCCCAATTCATTTAATGACCACATAAGACACTAGCAATGCTCTGCGGCCCCAGAACTAATTGAGTCGATCAAGTGATCTACCTTTCTAATTTGGATACCGTGTCTCCATCATCCCTCACATCATCATTTACATTTAGTCAAGAGCAAGGATAAAGTATCATCTCTCTTTATTGACTAAATATAGCTTTTTCACAGGAACTAGGAATCTTCTTCTATTGACTCTAAGACAGATCATAACTCCTCATGATCTCTTACTATGCATACATTCTCAAGTCAACTAGAAGTCATCCAAGCCATACCAGTCTTGTGAATGACTAATCCCTCATAAGGGATTGTGGGTCCTTTCGACACGTCCATCTATACTCATGTATTCAGGTTATACCCAAGAGTACACTGTTCTCCCTATTTTTAGACGGATAGAGTTGTACAATCAAAGTATAACCATAGGAAACAGTATTCGATGACATCCTCAAGTCTAGGATGATCCGCACCACCAAACGATAAGAGAATTTATGATATTTTAAAGAATCCTTATGGAGTCTCTCGACGGGTCAGTTCAATGTCATTTCTTCCCCAACAAATCCACCACAACATCAGCTAAGGCATCACCATGCCTGCATTCCATGAGGTCCCTACCTTGCATCTCTATACAAGTAGAAGATGTTGTATGATATGATCCCCAATAGGATTAGAAATTAGGATCATACTAGGAATGGAATTTCACACCCAGAATTCAGCCAACAACACGTCCTGTTAAGAATAGAGCATATCTCACGCTACAGAACTCGGATTCAAGCGTTATCAAAACGAGGTGAAAGATCACTTTCTGAACTACGATTTTGGGTCAAGAAACACTGGAAACGGATACATATATCGTGCGTTTTGGTATGAAGTTAACGAAGACAGAAACTGGAAAATTTGCGGGTTTGGAAAACGAATCAAGATTTGGAAGGCGCCACAATCAGAGATTGATAAGCCTAAGAACGCCACAAGGATTAACACCCTTGATAAGTTCTGAGATTCTCAAAAAAGAACCCTAGAGAAATTAGCCTCTAACCAAAAGGTTATCTTTGTATTATCAAAATTCTGCCTCCAACAAGCTATGATGTTCCCTTATATAGTGGGCATCATCCATCTAGGTTTTAACCTAATGGGCTTACAAACAAATGTAAATAGACAAATCAATAATCCAGCCCAATAAGCCTTATAACAAAATTTTATCTAAATATGAGGAAATAAAATTAAGTGCTGAATTGGCCAAGTAAAATAAAGCCTTCATGCATATCCATTGAGGCTTATTCTTCAAATTGAATTAAGTGTATCATTTTGGGCTCTTCTTCCTTTACACTTGGGCTTGTCTCAAGTAAAGTGGTCACCATGAGATTTAGAGCCTCTTTAGCCTTTTTAGCTTTTGATCTTGTCATTGGACCTCCAAGACCTTGTATGTCCTCCAAGTTTGTTGCCTTGGTCATGCCCCCTCCTATGTCCTCATCATTGTACTAGTCTTATTGAGATCATCAATGCCCTTTCTTGATGATTCAAGACTAGGAACAAGCTTTAGGCAATAGACATGTAGTGTCCTCGAATCCTCATGATCATGATCCCTATCATAGATCCTCAAGTGTACACTTGTTCAATTCCTAGGGCCTTTATCTTTAAATGCATATTGCTATAAATATAGGTGAGACATAAATATGATAAAGATAAAGTTTGCTCTTATTAATCATCAAATAATAAATAGTACAAGGTGTCACCTGGTAAATCAGATTGTCTCTAGGACACCTATATATCCTTCATGAACACCGTCCAGTGAAGCTATAACAACCTAAATTATTCTATATATTATTGTTTTGTTTGGGTTAAATTTTTAAGAATCTTTGGATAATTACTATATTATCTTTAATGAACGGATCCTAGTATAGATTTTTACAACACATAAATTATAGAAGTCATGAAAGTTGATAAGCTAAGATATATATATATAAGTAGCCAAAGTTCATTTGTTACATACATCATTGCTTTTGCTTACATTTGTAACATCCTGAAATTTTGATAATTTGAAAATAGATGTTTGATGTGATTGTTGTATTATTTGATTGTTTGATAAGTTTGTATTAGTTGAATGATTATTGTGTAAATTATCATTGTGTTATTGCTTGGTGTAGATGTCAAGTTATGTTGAGTTTGTTTGAGCTGCGTTGAATTGTGTGATTCTGAGTTTGACCCAAAAACTTATTTCAATAAAATTACTATTTTGGATTATTTAACCATTGGATCTTCTTCAAAATAATGTCTGGAACGTGAGAAATTAATTTTTCACTGAAGCAGAAAATTCTAGAATCTGGTCAGCTCGCCCAGGCGAATTTTGCAGGCACTTTTGCTTGCCTGGGCGAGTGGAGGCGGTGCTGAATATGTGTTTAAGCTTCCAAGTCACAAAAATGGATGTTTTTGCCTCCCACAAACCTTCCCCAACCTCCCACCATCACCCTCCACTACCCAAGACCACCGGTGACCACCACGAACCGTCGTTGCTTGCCACGAGACCACTACACGGAGAGGAATCCTTTATTCGGAGCAGAATCTTCGAAAATCTTCTTGAAGTTTTGGTAGAGAACGGAGCTCCCAATCCTCCTTTCTTGGTTTCATTGAGGTAATATTAGTTTCTTTTGTCTTCTCCTAGCTAGTTTAAGCTTCTATTAGTGTGTCTTGTATTTTGGGTATCGTTGTTGGAAGTTTTACACTTCCTTTGAAAAACCCTTTGAAAATGAGATGTTGTAAAAGTCTCCTTTTTATGAAATTGATGTCATTTTTGTGATCCTTGTTGAACCCTGATCACATTGGTGTAATCAGAATTTCAAAATAATGTCTTTTGATGTAAACTCTCAAAACACCCTTTTAGCCCCTTTTTGATTTGGGTGGGTATTTGACCCCAAATGTTAATATTGATCTTACCTTGGAAATCTATATTAAATTGTCTTTGATTTGGTATATAGTTGTGTCCGGGTTGGCCGGGGTGAGTACATCCTAGATGGGGGTATCGTAAGTAGTTGTATCTGGGATGATCGGGGTGAGTTTTAACTTGGATGGTTACAATATGCATAGTGTATCCAGGATGGCCGGGGTAAGAGGGAGTCTGGAATGATATAACCTGGATAGTTGGGACCGGGTTGTTCGGGTTTCGATATTTTCGTAAATAAGGAAATCATCACTTACCACCTTACTACTTCATCCTCAAATTTAATATTCAAACATTTGAACTATTTGTCTCCATACCATTCAACCTCTACTTCCAAAAATTAATATTAACCATGTCTATAGATCATCAAATCACTTCTAAAAATCATCAAGTGTAACTTCCAATATCGCTAATATTTCAACTTATAAATCATCACCTATCCTATGGTTAAAATAAATGTTTTCGCATCATAAAATATCCTTCAAATAACATAAATTTTCATCCTAAACAATAACTATAAGTCTGCCCGATTAAGCATATAAGTTAATCTAAACAAATGCTAAACTAGAGATTGAAGTCTAGCCTACCTCAAGTAAGTTTGATGAGTAGATGGTTATCCTTCTTGAATAACTTCAAGGAAGAAAGTATTTACGTGGAAGAAAGAAGAAATGGAAGTATATAAGATGATAGAAGTGAGGCTACGGTTTAAGCAATTAAGGAAATGAGAATTGAAAACAAAGCACCAAGTGAAAAAATTATAGGCCGTGAGAGAGAGTTTCAGAGGTTAGAGTTTATTTGTGTAGAAATTCTGGAAGTTTAGCAGCTATTTATATTAGTTTATTTAGTTAGATAGTAAATGAATTAATTAGGTTTCAACTCAATTAGATTTAGTTTAGTTACAAGGTAACTATCCTTGAAGATATTTATCCTAATCTAATCATGACAAATATTCCTTCATTTATGGCTTAAGTGTACGTGGAGTTTGGCTGAAGATCTTTCTTCACTCTTAAGTCCCTAGGCTTCCATGTTGATGATCATTCAAGATTGTTCAAGAATCTTGTTTTTAATTTTGTCTCAATCACTTTATTGACTTCACATTGACTTTGATTTGACTTTGGTTTACCAAATTTCTTTCTATTAATTTACTTAGATATACTTATTCTATGGTTGTTTCACGTGAATTCTTTTAGAGTATTTATGTT
>QARZ01041083.1:375817-386306 GCA_013407115.1 Glycine latifolia
GAGGAAGATTCATGAACTTGGACACTTGGAAAGGCAAGTCTTAAGATCAAAACAAATGGTAGGACACTTGTATGGCTTATAATGAACCTAGAAGATTTTTTTTATAAAGTAATGGAATCATAATGAACTTGGTTGGAATCTAAAAGAATAAGGCTAAATTTAGTTGGAATCTAATGGAATGAAGGAAAACTAAGTTAAGATGGAACTAAATAAGGATAATTAGTTAGAAAGGGCAAAAATGTCCTTGAATATTTTATTAATTTCCAACCACTATATAAAGGCCGGGGGGGGGGGTCCAAAATGAAAGTCATTTTCAAGCTACCCTTATACAAAGAGCCACATGTGAACTACCCTCTCATATACCTTTCATTTCACTTTCATTCTCTCTTTTTCAAAGCCTAAAACAAAGTAGAAGAGACCCCACCTCCTAGGAAAATCATGTGGAAGAAGTTAGCCAAGTAGGAAGAGAAAAACAAGCTTTTTAAGTGCTTACAAGGTATGTATAGGGAAGCTTTATGATAAAGATAGTTTAAGTGATGTTTGTGTTTGAATAAGTGTTTGAATGTTCATGTGTTGTTGAGTGTTTCCATGAATCTCTATAAAGTTCATGTGTTGCTAAAAGTTTCTATGAATTTCTCTAAATTCCATGTGTTGTTAAGTATTTTCTATGAATCTCTGTACTTGAATGATATGTTGAGATTCTATACATGAATATAAAGTTGAGTTTTATACTTTATGTTGAATTTCTGAGTAAAATATATATGAGACAGTGATTGAAGAACTAATATTGAAAATAAATATGAGTTGAAAAGAGTTATGAAATAAGTGAATCAGTTTCATATGTCTCATATGCATAAGAGTTGCCTCACAGAGGAGGTGTATATAAGAGTTACCTCAGAGAGGAGGTATAAGAGTTGCCTCAGAGAGGAGGTGTGTCAGATAGCTGCAGGAACTGAGTTCGAGCGTTCAAATAAGAGAAGTCTGAGCTGGGGGTGACTTGGCAGTGGGGAAATCACGCCACCCATGATGATCACATGAAGTGTGGGTGAGAATCCTATTGCAACACTGTGAGACCCTGACTGATCATTTCATTTCTGTGCCACAGGGATGGGGCTATCTTGACTATTGGTACCAATTAATAAGAGTCTAAAAGAATCATGCATCTTTAAGGATGTTGTCATTTGCATATGAATATGTTTTATTTGCTTAAATTATGTTTATCATAAACTTACCCTATATTTTTGTGTCTGTGGTTGACACCTGCTATGACCCCGATTTGGTTTAGGTGAGCAGATGAACAGTAAAGAAGGATTGGCAGGCTAATTTTGATGGAGAACTTTGATGAAGATGTTTGGCTGAGGATGTTTTGTTATGATGAAATATTTGAATTGTTTGTAATATGTAATAGAACAAATATTGGACTGTATTGTATTTTATATTACACCGAACCTTTAAATATTAATTAGTGATGAAACTTTTTGAAATCGGTCATTAGTAACCCTTAGTTTGTTATTTTATTTACAAAAGAAAAAGTATTTTTATTAAAAATTAATACAACATAAAGTGGAATCTGAGGCATTACACAGAGTCTTTGTGATTTGATTTCTAATAGGTTGTTAGAATTCTGATTCTTTGTCTAGGGTTGATAAAGAAGATCACTTGTAATTGCTTATTTGATTTAGTGGAACTCTAATCTAGTTTGATTAAAAGAACTGGATGTAGCTTCTCTTGAGAAGTGAACCAGTATATGTGCTTGTGTTACTTTCTATTCTTCTATCTTTTCTTGCTATCTTGATCTCTTGACAATTGTGATTTCTTCATTACTAAGCAAGTGCAGTTTTTGGTCATTCGAATCTTGGACTAAGTGGTTTGATTGAATCAAAGTTTAATTGCTTTTAAAAAGTGATTAAGATCCTTAAACTTTGATTTGATAAAGTTTTTAAAAGGTCAAGATTATACCAATTCACCCCCCCTTCTTGGTATTTGAGAGTTTATTCATATTGTTTTCAATAAATAGAAGTTTACATGAAAGTTAACCACATATAGAGACATCATTAACATAGAATTTCAGACGAAACAAACACATATTTGAAACTTGAAGAAAACGTACAGTTACAACATAATAGTTTACCACAACATCAGCTTAAGACATGGTCACCAATGACCTTGTTAATTTGTTTTGTTTCTTCCTAGGACTAACATATCCTCCCAGTTGATCTTCATCGAAATTAGATAAATACTCTTCTATGGCTAATATCCCTTCTTTTTCAATTAATGACAACACATGTTTATTTTCTTGTAGAAATCTTTGGCAAACTCTGACCATCTCATATCTTACCCTCCTTATTGTCATGATATTGTTTTTCACTCTAATGCAGAATAATGCTTGCACCGTAATGGAAAAGGGGGAGGGGGATGTCATTGATGCCACACTTGAACTGTTGTCAAATTTGGATAGGTGCTTGTGGCTCTTCTAGGTCTTTTTGTAGATCAATTGACTCTTTAATTCCTAGTCTTCATTCTTTTTTAATTATCTATCTTCTTTGTAGCAAGCGTATTTTTTTGGTTCTCACAATAGGAATCTAAGTGCAAGAGTAAATATTGATACTCTCATTAATAAAACAAAATTTCTCAGTACACTATTGTAATGAGACACAACACATGAACTAGAATGAATTAGACTTAGTAGTTCATTTCAAAGCATGACTACCGATAAATGATTTTCATACTTCATTTTTTGAGCAATATATTTTAGTATTTTTAGGAATTTTAGTTTTTATATCTTAATTTTTGTGAATAAAACTATAGAACATGAATTCAAGAAATAAAAAAGAGTTTTAATATTTTAATCAAATTTTTTCCACACACAACATGAATCACTAATATCTTTTAGACTTGTAATATGGCTGGTTTCTAAACAATTTTTGGTTTTTTTGGACAATAAAGGTCATCCTAGGATTAAGGAGAACAATTTTTATTTATTATTAAGTTTTGACATAAGTGCTCACCTTTCGTTCCTTTTCTTTTCCCCAACCAAGTTTCTTTATTTGAGTGCAATTTTGACACTCTTGTTATTCCACTTTTCTTTTCTTTGATTTCCTAAAGACTATGTGTCTTTTTATTTTTGTTTTTTCTTTGCCTTTTTTTAGAATAAAGAAATTTGGTCTATTTTTTCCCTTTGCCATTCTTTTTCTTTCATTTCATTTTCCCCCTTTCTTTGAGTATTTCATTTTTTGACAACCTTTCCATGTGGTGGAACCACTCCAAACTTTCTCATCAAAAATTGCTCTCCAAATACAAGGATTGGTTTTTCTTTTTGGCTTGTATTGTAAGGGTAAAAGGAAAGATTATTTTCCAGCTCAAAAATGGGTGAAAAGTGTCTTGATCAGTTTCATGCCATGTGTGAAATCATGACTATATGAGAATGAAACAAAATCAAATGGTGAACATAACAATGGTGACACTCAATACTCACTATTTAAATGGACATCTTACAAGGTTATGAGTCTGTTTTCATGAATCTCATCAATGCATGTCACACATACTAATCCATTTCAAATTCCCAAGCAAATGATTTTCAACCAAGGATGCAACTACATGCACAACTCCTGATTGAAAATAGCACAATGTGTTCAATCCTCATGGAACTAATGTGTTCAATCATTTCTACTTTTTAGTGTATCTATGATGATGTTTATCCAATTTAAACATTAGACGTGAAAACTTAGTACTTATTTGTTCTATACGTAAATATTATGTGATGGAGGTCCAAGACAAGCCAAAGGTCTAGAAGGAGAGCTTGAAGCACTTCCTTTGGTGAGCTTCAAAGGACCAATGACAAGAGCTAGGACTCAAGCACTTTAAGACCATATTCAAGCTAACTTGGGCAAGCATGAAGTTGCACACCAAATCAAGGATGACAAGAGCTGAATTTTGATGTCTCAAATCCAATTTAATTCAATAAATTCCAGCACTTGTTAGAAGAAATTCATCAAACACTTGTAAATAGGTTGTCACTATTTTAATCGATTATTTTGGCCTTGTAATCGATTACAACATTTCAGTTGCAAACAGGAACCAAGGCCTTGTTGCTTTAATCGATTAAATGGCTAGTGTAATTGATTATTTCAGTCCCTGACTGTTTTAATCGATTACAAGAGTGAATTAATCGATTATTCCAGTCTGAGATTGCAACTGCACATGTTTTGGAAGCCAAAGGTCACTTAGGGAAAGCTTGCACTTCAAGCTTCATTTAGGCTTCATTTCACTTGTATTTTCATTACATTTTAGTTGCATTTAGCTTGTAATTTCGTGGCCTATATAAGGTGCCAAAAACTGAATGTAACTAACTTTGGTTCATTAATACAATTCCTAAAAATTGTGTAAGAGTTTCTCTCTTGTTCTTGTTCAAGAACTTCTTGAGTCTTATCAATGGCTTCCCCATGCTATTGTGGTGATTCTTCCTAGACTTATTGGAGAGCTTCTCCATGGTGTCTTCATCTTCATCCCTAACCTTTCTTCCATCTTCCATTTTCTACAATTTAAACTTCTAAAACAGCCCTAATTCAAGGAGTGCTGGAAGCTTATGTGTTCTTGAGGTTTGCTTGAAGATTGGGTTCTATTGCAAGGTAGATTTGGGAAAACTTAATGGCTATGGGTTCAGCTGTTACATCATTATGTGACTTATTTATTCATCATACTATATATGTAGTACAAGCTCTGAAAGGCATAGGTGAGGCAGTGAAGAAGAAGGATTGAGATTTTAGTGTTGATCCATGCAGTGGAGAACACAACTGGACATCATATACTAAAGTGAGTGGGACCGAATAAATTAAACAATGTCACATCTGAGTGCTCCTCTGAGAATGCCACAATCTGCCATGTTACTTGTAACACCCTAATATTTCGATAATTGAAATATATGTTTGATGTATTTCTTGTATTATTTAATTACTTTATTAATTTGGATTAGTTGAAATGTTGTGTGAATTATCATTGTTCAACTGCTTGGTGTGGATATTAGGTTATGTGGAATTTGATTGATTTGCATTGACATTGTGTGATTTCAAGATTGACCCAAAATCTGTTTTGGGAAAATCACAATTCCGAATTGGTTAACTGTTAGATCAGCTTCAAATAACATCTAGAGCATGAGATATTAGCTTTTCACAGAAGCAATGAAAATTTTAAAAATTGGGTCAGCTAGCCCAAGTGAGCAAAATTTGCCTGGGCGAGTAAAGGCAGTTACAAATACATGTAGCAACGTGAAATCACAAATTTTATTCTTCCTTCTTCTTCAAAACAGTCACCCAAGTCCCCCACCCTCCTCCTCCACCACCCATGGCCACTGGTGACCGTCACCTGCCACAAGCCACCGTCACTTGTCGTCGGACCATCGCACGGAGAAGAACACTTTAATCAGAGCGGAATCTTCAAAACTCAACACGAGGATTCGGTAGAGAACAGAGCCTCAAATCCTCCTTTTGCAGTTTCTTCGAGGTAACTCTGTTTTCTATGCTTCTCCTAGCTAGTTTGAACTCTCTTAGTATCTTTTGTAACTTGGGTACCGTTATTGAATGTTTTTACACTTCCTTTGAAAAACCTTTGAAAATGAGACGTTGTAAAAGTTACCTTTTTAAAATATTGATGTCATGTTTGTAACCTTCGTTGAGCCCCGATCACATTGGTGTGATCGGAATTTCAAAATGATGTCCTTTTGATGTGCACTTCCAAAACACCATTTTAGCACCTTTTAAATTTGAGTGGGTATTTGACCCCGAATGTTAATATTAACCTTGTTTTTGAAATCTATACTAAATTATCTTCGATTTGTTTTATAGAGATCTGCATTTGGGCCAAAGCACGTGAACTTAAGAGATCTCAAAATGATGCTACAAGGAGCTGACAAAGGGATATAGATAAGTGAGTGGAGTTTATTATTCATTTATAGCTTTTGATACCATAGTTGGGGTCAGGGAACCCAATTATGGAGATGTATGTATGTCTGTCCCTATTATGTGCTGATTTTCAACTAATGGAATGCAATATATTTGTTATGGATGAATGAAATTGTGAATGATGTTGTTGTTGTAATGATTATATTTTTTTTGGGAAAATTCTTAATTACAAAGGAGACTCTGTCCAAATTTTTATAATTTATTCTCCTATTTACTTCTTTATTAAATTTTAAATATGCATGAATTTGTTTTGTATATTATAATTCTCTTCTTTAATTTATAATATTCCTAAAATATCAGTCTCGTGATATTATGGATCGTGAATGTATGAGATTTGTGTTGTCTGAAGACTTGGGGAATGTGAATCTCAAGCATGTGTATATGTATATATGTGGAATGTGATTACTTGTGATGTTAATGATATTGAAATGAGATTATGTTGATGATTATATTAATAAGAGATGATGTTGATGATTATATTAATATGAGATGATATTGATGTTTATGATGATGATATTGAAATGAAATGATGTTGATGATGTTGATGATATTTGGATTGAGATGATATTGATGTTGATGATGACATAGATGAGAGATGATGTTGATATTGATGATGTCATCATGATGGATGTATGTTGTGTATGTACATGGGGGGTGCAGTAACTTGTTGGATATCCCTGGCAGGGAAGATGTTGAGTTTAAGAATTTTAAGCATCCCTGGAGAGGGAAAGGGATTGCTTAGAATTTTTAACTATCCACGGTCAGTGCATTGATGGACCCATATTTTATACTTCATAATTGCATGGAAATAAATGGTGACAGTAAGTACCGCGGGTACTTGGGGGCATATCACTCTGTTTGGAACTCTCTTGTGACTCTGGCTGATCACTATGGCGGGGGACTGGCTTGTGCATGACAGGGTGACCTCAACAAGCTATTGCATCATTTTCCTAAGTGAGAGTGTCATGTGGGCATGCTTAGGCTATTTCCTAATGAATGGTACCATATTGCATTTGAGAATTGAGTTAAGTGCAGGCATCATTATGAACATAATTGATTTGAATTGTGGAAAAAGTTGATGACTAGTTTGTTAAGTGTGTGTTGAATTGATTGATTACTGAGAATGATTGTGGTTATCATTATTGTTTTCTTGCTAATCATTGTTATATGATGCTTGTTGATCTTTTATAATAAACTCACCCTTGCCATTTTGTACTGTGTGCTTGGTACCTGTGATGATTGTGAACTTTCGTTCGTGGGAGCAGATGAGCAACAATAGGCTATATTGGAGAGAGATCCTTTTATTGGAGTCGCCAAGCCGACGTGATAGCATTGGAATTTATTTTGGGAGAAAGTTGTGTTTTGTTATAAACTCTTTCTTAGTTGGTTCCTTGTTTAAACTGAATTATGTTTTGACATGTGAATGATATGTATTTGTTTAATATATATATATATATGTATTTATTTACGTATTTGTGCATTTTTTATGAATGTATTACCGTGAGACCCTTATTTTCACAATCAAATTAATAGAGTTTTCATTTAAAATTTGAAAATTATAAGCTTAAAGTAGTGATATCATAGCGACAAGACTAGTCGTTACATTACTAACATGTATATGTCTCACTCCCTTTTATTTCCATAAACTATCAATGTATATTTTGTCACTTAGGTAGCGTTTGGTTGATTTACTTACACTTGAGTGTATTTGGGAGAAAAATTTATAAATAGGTGTGGATCTCACACCTCTCTACACGTTACTTTAATTCAAATATTTCACCTATTTTCATCTCAATTCACTTTCTCACTTCTTTCATTCCTTTTCTTATCAGTGTCACTACTAGAAAATAGCCTTTTAGCATTGGTTCTTTTCAACTTTCAACATCTGTTGTAAACCGATGTTGAAACCAGCGTATCAATGTTAGCATCAGTTATGCAAAATTGATGTTAACATACACTCCACAACATCGATTTTGTCAATTTTTAAGATAATCGATGTCGTAGAATAAGCAATAAACCAACAAAATGTAAAATATGAAAAAACCAACATCAATTTTTAGGAAAATTGATGATGGCAGGTGCACCACAACATCAGTTTTTCTGGAAACCGATGTTGGTTTATACACCACAACATCGATTTTTGTAAAAACGATTTTTTGAATTTTTGTAAATATCCTGTCTATTTTCTTAATATTGCCCAAACCTTCAAATTAAAAAAAATAGACCAATCCAAGCAGTTTCACAATATAAATTTTATATTATTATTGAATAATTACTATCAATTATAAGAAACAGTTAAAGAAAACAATAATGTCAATACATAAAATCGTGTATAACTAAATGTAATTAAATATAACTATACAATTGTAAAATTCCTTAAATACCTAGTGTTTCATTTTTAACTCTAAGATAACATCTTGCCCACTGAATGCAAATTGCCTTTATTGTCTTTGGTTATGTAACATCCTGAAATTTCGATACCTGAAAGTATATGTTTTATGTATTTATTGTGTTATTTGATTGTTTGATAAGCTTGGATTATTTGATTTGTTGTGTAGATCAACCTTGTCAAATTGCTTGGTATGAATGTTAATTTATGAGAACTTTGCTTGATTTATTTTTGTAATGCGTGAGTGATAGTTGACCCATAACCTGCTTTGGTAAAATTATTATCCCGGATTCGTTAACCGTTGCATCGTCCTCAAATTTTGACAGTATCTTTCCAATCCATCTTTTCATCTTTTAACCGTTGGGATCTGCAAAAGAACTAGGCTCGCTAAGCGAGCCAAGTCGCGCTGAGCACAATTCCACAAAATTTCCTGACAGTGAGGAAATTGCACTGAGCGAGGAAGGGCGTGCTAAGCGAGACCTACAGGTGCGCTGAGTGAGCCAGGGCATGCTAAGTGAGACTATTGGGTTATAAATATGCACCAGCAGCACAAAAACGCGTTTCTCTCTCTCACTTTTCGCCCAAAACCCTAGAACCACCCAAGACCACCATCAACCACCACAAACCACCGTTGCTTGCCACGGGACCACAACACGACGAAGAACATCTTAATCGGAGTGGAATCTTCAGAACTCCTCTTAAAGTTTCGATTGAGAATAGAGCTCCCAAATCCTTCTATCTTGGTTTCCTTTGTCTTCTGTTAACTAGTTTAAGCTTCTCTTGGTGTCTCTTTTGTTTTGGGTACCTTTGTTGGGAGTTTTACACTTCCTTTGAAAACCCTTCGAAAATGAGATGTTGTAAAAGTCTCCTTTTTATGAAATTGATATCATATCTGTAATCCTTGTTAAAACCCGGTCACATTGGTGTGATTGGAATTTCAAAATGATGTCTTTTGATGTGGATTTCCAAAAACACTGTTTAGCCCCTTTTTGATTTGAGTGGATATTTGACCCCAACTGTTAATTTTGACCTTATCTTAGAAATCTATACTAAATTGTCTTCAATTTGGTATATAGAGCTCTGTTTTTGGACAAAACACGCGTATTTGGAGGATCTCTAAACAAAACCGCGAGGCCTTAACAGGAGAACCCCTAGTTACGTAATGGGAGTTTATTATTGTAGTCATAGTTTTGCTACCATAGTTGGGGACCAGGGAGTCCAACTATGAAGATAACTGCTTGTCCATGTTGTGTGCTGGTTTTCAAGAAAAACTAAGTTTTTAACTAATGATGTTTGTCTCTGTGTGTGCTTATTTTCAAGGCAAATGATGTTTTTCACTAATGGGATTCGGTGTAATTATTGCTGATGTTGTTGATGATAGTGAAATTGAGATGTCATGGAAGTGGTTAATGATGTTTATGTGATTTGTGATGTTGAAAATGAGATGAAATTGATGTTTATGATTATAATGTTGAAATGAGATGAATTTTATATGTGTGATTATGATATTGAGATGATATGGTGTTCATGTTGATAATGACATTGATGAGAGATAATTTTGATGTGAACAATGTCATTTTGTGATGTGGATATACATGGATACCCATGGGCAATGCATGACGGGTTACCCTTGCGAGGAAGGATTTTTTCCTAGCCGAGTCATGCATTGATGGTGCCCATGGTTGTATATTGTGTATGTACAAGTGGGATGCACTGACAAGTTGGTTATCCTTGTGGGCAAGGATTTGTTCCTAGCCACTGTCTGTGCATCGGTGATGTTGTGGATACACATGGGGGTGCATGACTGGATATTCCTGCGGTAAAGGGTTTACAAATTGTAATTTATTTAAAATTCTGGTCCCTATCCATTGTCATTGCATTGATGAGCCCATGGGATATGTTGTGTATGTACATGGGGGGTGCATGACTGGATATCCTTACGAGGAAGGGTTTACGAATTTTAATTTGTTTAAAATTCTGGTCCCTATCCATGGTCAGTGAGTGCATTGATGGTGCCCATGTGTCAATACTTCATAATTGCATGGATGGAAATAGAATGGTGGCAGTAAGTATCGGGGATAATAGGGGGCAATCACTCTATTTGGAACTCCCTTGTGACTCAGGGTTGATCACCATTGGGGGG
>QARZ01041084.1:0-41590 GCA_013407115.1 Glycine latifolia
TTTTTTTTTTTGGTATAGCACGGTTTACTACTTTGCTTGCAGGACAAGGTAAAAACTGCAACAAATTAAAGGGAAAAAAGAACAAATTGCATTGCTCAAATCTTTTGTTTAAATTTTTTGAATTCATAATAAACAAACCTCTCAAGTTGTTAGTTTACAATGAAACTTAAAAAGATATTGTTACAAATAGACAGTACGGAACTTAAACCAAAGACCTTGCTCAATATTCTGAAAGAAGGAAATGGAGGGAATTGAAACAATTCATGTCAATTTCCAGTCTCATTCAAGAGGTGTCTCTTCTTCTCTTTGGTCCTCATGAGCTGCTGGTGGTGCTGGCTCTTGTGATGGCTCCTCTAGTAGTGGAGGTGTAGAGGAACCAGTCCTCCTATGTGCAGCAGCTTGGAGCACATGGTTGTAGTTCCCTTTCTCCATGAAAAGTTGTGCAAAGTGGACCCTGCAGTAGAGGACACCATCAAAGGCAGCATAGTTTGAATGTGTGAGAGGGCACCCTGCATGAGTACACCTAAAGCAAGTCTTGTGGAAGCATTCCCCTTCAAGTGTCATCTGTTTCATAAATTGAACCAAATTTGCATGGATGTATGCATGGTTAGTTTTCTTAATAAGCCAATATCCTAATCCAAGTGATATGGAATCATTTTACAATCAAATTGCTTAAATGTATTTCAAATTAATATGTTTTTTGGTCTGAAAAAAATTTCTACTTTATTTTTTGTGTTCATATTTAATTACTAAAAATGTTACATTGTTTTTATTATATTTCTATTTCAAAAGTTTGCATAGAAAATAGTGAAAACAGTGAGAATTATGATATTACAAACTTATTTCCTTTTACATGGGGGAAGATATGAGATTACAAACCTTTTCCAGAGGATATACTGTTTTTGTGCAAACTGAGCATTTGTCCAGGGTTCCACTGAACATGGAAGATAGCTTGCTGGGGGTTCTATTCTGTTAATGATCATGATAAATTGCATATTAGAAAGAGAACACAAGAATATATAATTATATAGTCTCATGAGAAGATATCATAAGGTAAGAAAATGATAATAAAATTACAGTGTAAAGCTGATTTATATGTCATTCAATCACAAATCACTGTATATTCTTAACTTTTAAAACAATTACCTTAAAAATCATACCAACGATAATTTCTGATTGGTTGACAATATAAAAGTTTTTACACCGACGAGTATAGTCATTAAACTCATAAAATTACGTATAATTGGTAAGTAATTTGTAAAGTAGGCGCCAAGGTAGGATAGTGAACATACCAGCTCATTTTGTTTCTCAGAAGACTTTGCTGCAACATTTACAAGAAAACAACATAGTTTCATTAGCATAAGTAACAGAAATTAAGTGACATTTTCCTACCTACTTGTACTTTGAGGTTGGATTATGAGAACAGCACAAAAAGATTGGCCAAAAGATGGTCTTCGTCTTACCGAAGTTCTTGCTGAAATTGCCAGATTCCTTGAAAAGCTGTTCAAAATGTGTCTTGCAATAAAGAATTCCATCCATTGAGGAGTATGTAGACATCTGACCAACATTAAGTAGTATATCATTGGCACCCTCGATTTAGGAACAATGTTTAAAGGACATTTTTATTGTAATGAATAGTATAGTATATCATAGCAATTTAATTCAATGCGTGTTAGAATTAACTTATTTTGTATTGAAAAGAATTTAATCTTTCCCAAACATTCATTAACTTGTTAAATAATTTAATTCACAATTTCTTAACCCAGGAATTAAGAAGCCAAAAGAATGTTTGGTTTGTTTTCTGTCTTCATTTCATTTTAAGTTGATATGTTTTCATTATCAATTACAAGATTGTAACATTGTTTTCATATTGTCTCCGGTTTCAAGATTTTATGAAGTAAATTTTGTAAACTCTGTGTGTTATTTTACTATTTCCTTCACAAAATCATGAAAGCAGTAAATATAATAATAAAAAAAGTAGCATTCCATTTAAGATTTTGTACAATATGATTAAAACAAAATTACCCTTTATTAATTATGATCTCTTTCATTCCAATTGCATGTGAATTGTGATGTTACAAAGAGACAACAATAACATTGAAAGGAGAATAGCCAAGAAAAAGGAGAGCTATATGTACCGTAAGACATCCCTTGCAGTGACTGCATTTGAAGCAGTTTTTATGGTAAGGGATTCCTTCAAGAGTTAACAAGTCAACCACATAGACAGTCTTGTCACATGCTGTGCATTTATCAAGAGTTCCTGTGAATGACATGTTTGTTTTCACCCCTTTATTGCTTGTGTTTATTTTTTTTATTTTTGGTTCCCTTCTGGGATGTCTGAGGAACAAAGAGGAGCTAAACAAGAATGCACACACCTCAGACAAAAGGGAATTGAAGAAAGTCTTCGATTTGTCTAAGCAAAAAGTAACTTATATCAACATATACTACCGGTGGTAAGTTGCAAGTGATTGGAGACCCTAAACAATGTGAAGCAAAAATGGAAATGTTATGTTGTGATTTGTGGATATGATCTAATTGGATGGAGTGAAAACAGGTTGATCGATTTGATCATTTCAAGGGTGGAAATTATTGGATGCAACAAAAATAGCTATGTCCAATTTCTCTTTCATTTACTATTCTGGTATAATAACTAAGATGTGGATTTCATAATTAAGAGGTTAATAAAGGAAGTTTTAAGAGAAAAGGATGTTAAGAGAGATAGAGGCAACGCTACATCCTAACTGCTAACATGTTTGCAATTTTAATCATGGCATAGTCCAAATTAACCTTGTTCAATTTGATAAATTAAGAGACTATTTTTAATATGTTTTAGTTGGGATAATTCTATGAAGAGGGTAAGCCTCCTAGTTCTTATCCTCCAATCTTGAATCTAGAAACAAGAAAATAGTTCCTCCTCCCTGGCTCTGAAGCCCCTTATTTAAACGGGTATTTATCTATTTAAAAATGAAATAATTGTAGAGTCTGTGAATTAATTAATTAGAGTTAGGTACTAGAGTCATACATTAACATGCGTAGTAAAATTATACAGATCATATAATTTTGGAGACTCCAAAGATAATTTTTAGAAGTAAAATTATTCCATAATTCCAAAAATAATAAAATGGTAAACATTAATCATCCTAGAATAGATTTTGATTTGACTCGAGAGAAATATAGTAGATTAATATTATAATGTATTTTGTTTATTCAAATATTTAATTAATTTGTTCTCTCTAATATTAGGTCCTAACCAGGTCATAAAGTAAGGGTGTTTCATTTTTTTCCATAAATTCATTTCGAAGGTTCATTTGCTGAAAATTAAAGAAATAAAATCAACACATATCCCAAGTATAGTTTGTGTTAGTCTTACTAATTTAAGTATAGTGTATAAGTTAATCTCACTTGTGTTGGTGCTCTTCTTGATAATTCCTAATGTCATTTTCTCCATCTTTCTCTAGCTTCTCAAATTTCTACTAGCCAAAAAAACTTAGTTCTCAAATTACAGATCAAAGTTTAAAAAATAAAATAGAAGCTAGTTATGTAGTATATTACAAAGAAAAAGAAACAACATAATCTAAAGATCAAAATGTTTCCCACCATAATATTTAAAAGGATGATGTGGCTACAGTACAGCTTTTGCCAATTATTATCATAAGAATGTGTAGGCTAAAGAGCACAAAATGGATCCCCCCCCCCCTCCCCCTCCTCTGAAAAAATTATGAGTCCTACTTCAATTAAAGCACTTCCATGCTTCAATAAATTCTATCATTCTAAGTTTTGCAAATCTCAATTCATTCCATTCAGGAGAACATTGCCACCTTATTAGTAAATCACACAATCAAGGAGGCAACACAACTTGCTGACACAGAATGAGATCTGAAATGGTCTTTCCATGCCGATCAATTCGTCGAGAACAGTTGACACCACCATCCAGTATGTTCCTGACAACAATGTTTAATGACTGGATTCCCTTGACTTCATATACCTCCACCTTTACATTTTCATTGACCCATTTATCTCTTGGATTTCTTGCATCTAAATCAGGAGAAAGGGACAAATCCAGAAGATTGGAGACCACTGATTTTACCCATTGAGATGTAATAATTAGTTTCAACCTCTCATAATCAGAAGGAAAATGTGGGATGAGGGAAAAATTAATGTCATTTCCTTTATCTCCAGCCCTGCTGTGTGCTACATTGTAAAGTGGAATCTTCTGGCCAGATGGAGCAGGTGAGCAACTACTACCGAGAGAAACAGATTCTGAGGATTTGTCAGTTTCAGCTTGTAGCTTTGGTGGCCATGTCAATATGTGCCTTAGATTGTGGTCAGGATCAACTACTTTATTTAACTGACTTCTTGTGTTCCTCTTTATCCCAGTTCGCCAGAAAACATCTTCCCGCTTTACCTGAAGAAAAATCTACCTATGATGAATAGTCCTGGCAGCAAGGTTAATGAATGTTGCAGTAAGACCAAGATCATAAGCAAAGCAACCAAGATCATAAGCAATGCAACCAAAACGAACTTCTTCAAGACAACAAGTTTCATTGAATGTTCAAGTTCATTATCTGACTTCAGCAGTTCAGAAGGATGATTTCACTACAATGAAACACTGCATGTCTCATTACCAGTTTGACAGATGATTTCCTAGTTCTCATTCTCCAAGGCAGAATGTTGATTGAACAACAATT
This sequence comes from Glycine latifolia, assembly GCA_013407115.1. Taxonomy (NCBI): domain Eukaryota; kingdom Viridiplantae; phylum Streptophyta; class Magnoliopsida; order Fabales; family Fabaceae; genus Glycine; species Glycine latifolia. The sequence goes on from QARZ01041084.1 coordinate 4,689, forward strand.
AATTCTTATCCCATTAAAAAATATTTTGCTCTAAATCATTTTACTGAAAATTTGGTGTTTGATAGATCTCAATGGAGTCTATTGGTCCATGTGTGTTAGTATAGTCCTAATTCATGCATATACACAAGTGTGAGGAAATCCATGAGAGGAAGGGAAAGAAGAGAGTACCAAATGTTTCTCTAGAAGAGTCTCCTTCTTATATCCAGTACTGCATTCAAAATAAAAGATATGTCAACGTCACTAATGATCTGCAGAAAGAATTATAACAGCATTCAAAACAAAATGAACTAATATGCAGATAACTAATACAACTAACTAGCTCTTCAAAGTTCAACAACTCAGTTTCAACTTTTTGCTCCAACTTCATTCACAATTTGAGTTTCCCAAGTCATTAATAGCAAGTTTGTGTTATAACAGTTGAACTGAAAACTTCAAGAACATAGAAATTCTAATGCGCTGTACAGAATCTGATGACCAAAGCAACATGACAATATAGCAGCAAGTTCAGGGAAACCTTGGAATTAAAATTATGGTTTAACCAGAAATCACCAAATTAGAAGAACATTGATTGTCAATTTGACACAGGTTTATAATTCTCAGCTATAAAAATTGGTCATTAAGAATTTTGGTCAAACACATGCAGAGCTAGATTTAATGAAACATTGACCTGATACCACCACCACCAGCTGGTCCATTTGTATACAACGCTATAAATTCTCTGGTAAATTGGATGGCTTGTTCCTTCTGTTCAAAAAGGCCATCCATGCGTAGCCTAATATCTTCACTAGTCGTCTGTGATGACTCATTTTCATTCCTGCTGGTAGCTTTAAGGCTATCAAACCCAATTATATAAGAAAGTATATGGTGCTTAAGACCAGGAACTATTTCTTCCATCCATGATCTAACCTAATTAAGCATATGAAGAGACGAATATATTAATCAATAGTAAGCTAGATGTATCTCTAATAGTGAAGGAGAATCAACATAAATTATATATAAAAAAAATGAAACTAGCTCACTGATCTAGAAGATGGTTATAAGGTTGTAAAGGTTACCAGATATTCTGCTGCTTTAGCACGTTTAACACATTCATAACCTCCATAAGATATCTCTCCCCATCCTTTCCATCCACAATCCTATAGGAAGTATTTGGAACATCAAAGGGAGATTCTGTGGAACCAATGGATAATGATTCAGAAATCTACCTGTGGAACCAACTGCAAAAGCTTATCAGGAACTGAAATAGTAGATGGTTTTGCCCCATGACAGTAAACTCTAGAGCTTGATAATGGAAGGAAGGAAACATCCTGAAAATCAATCACCTGTTGAAGAACACAGTGATTTTTTTCTTTCTCTTTTTGTTGTATATTTTACCATCTAGTCATAAAAGTCCAGTGTGCTTCATAACAAACATTTTAACTTACCACATCAGGGGTTACATAAGCCCCAGGGTCTCCAACCTCATATAGTAATTGTTCAGCACATGTATTAAAATTTAAAACTCCCCCACTTCCTTCAGACTTTGCTACACATACTTGGCCATCAAAACAGATTTCAGCATAAGGCAGTGATAAATCCAGTAGTTGCTGGAAGGACATATCTCGGTACTTGTCTCCTAAAACAAGCAATATATAGCTTAAACAGTATTATCTCATTCACACAACCCAGCCATTTATATTTTATCTCATATGCAAGGATAGAGTTAAGCTATATTAGCATACCTGGATGCATGAAATATCCCCCTGTGAGTTGGCAACCACATTCTAGAAGATGGCCAGCCAAAGATCCTTGAGCTAGATGTTCTAATTCATCCCAGTTCCATCCTAGCTCATAAACCTACCCGTATACCAGCTTGATCAGAATTATGTCCAACAGATAACTAAGCTATTAAGAACTGAACAACCGAACACTTGCAATCCTATCTTTGCTTGTTAGTATAGTACAATCTAAGATATTAGTTACATTCTAGGAAAAAAAATGTAATATGCTCTTTAAAAAAGTCTAGAACTTTTCTGAAATAAAATCTTAATTAATTTTACAAATTTTAGTACGAGAAAAATACAACTATTTCTCTCTACTAAACAGAATAAAATGAAACAAAACAGAATAGAATGTTCAAGTCCATTTCATCTACACACCAAAAGCTACCAAATATATCTATATCGTTCCTTCTGTCATCTTTTTATTAAAATAAAGATAAGGAGATGGCTCAATGTGCTGTGGTTCATCATTTGGATCCCACTCTATAAGAACAAGCATAGTGCTTTTAAGAAGAGTTATCCTAAGTAGACATTAGTTAATGGAGTCTATATTGACCTGATTAAAATAAAGAATCAAGTAACAAATTAAACTTCATAAAACTCCCTATACCTTACAAAGAAACAATATTGTCCATATGAAGACTGAATCAATTCAATCACTAAAAAGCAAACATTGATGGAGAAAGGAGGAAAAGATGGGGAATATAAAGGAAAGAACATATCACATTTCATACCATAGGTGCTAAGAATAAAGCAGCATCTGCAATTCTCGATGTAATTATTACATTTGGTTGGTACTTTTCAAGGCAACGAACAATAGGAGCAGCTCCCAAGTAGGTGCTGATACCCTTTGAAATCATGCATGAATAACTAAATTTGATCAGATTATGCTTATGACAATATTACAGACAGAGTGGAATAGATTGGTCCATTCACTCAGTTCAATAAGTAAATCAGAATGCATCCTTACAAGTAAATAACTGAAGAAAAACTACAAAAGCAATCATTAATATCAACAACCAACTCTCATAAAAGCTTAAGTTGTTAAGTGAAGACTCGTGAAAGATTTTATACTTACCACTCCCCTTTATACAAGAGCCTTTTGGATTTAAAGCATGAATAATGCATGGCCTACCCTACCTTACAGTAAAATTCAACTTTTCTGCTAAGAAAAAGGAGGTGGCAAGAATCAAACTATCCACTTGATCATGAAGACTGATACAATGTCTATGAACAATGACCAACTATCCCCAAAGCTTAAGCTGTTAGGTGAATGCTCATGAATGGTTTAGTATCTAACAGTTAATAAAATTCTTCATATGACAACCAATACATAGTTAACCAAAACAGGCATAAGAACTAAACTTGTCATATGACATCACCAAATAAAACAAGTATGATGAAAAGTACATCTGACATTTGATGCAGGCCTGTGGGTGAATGCTGCCCACAAATTGGTTGGAAATACATCACAAAAATGAAAGGAAAAAAAATAGAGTTAATCAGATAATGACATTATATGTGAACACAGACAGCCTCATGGGTCGTGAGAACAGATTCTTACACGCTCCATGATATATGATTTTGCTGGAGAAAATCCTGAACCTGAAAGATGTTGTATGTATATATATAAGTTCTAGAACTTAGCATAAAGAATAATGAGAAAATCTCCCAAATTCTTTGATATATAAATATATTAAAAGATGAAAGAATAGTACAATAAGATGCATCAATAATTTCAGGGAAGCACCCTGCAAAAGAGCTAAAGACTAGGAGAAAAAATGAAAAGTATTTAAGCTTAAATGAAGAGTAAATAAATGTAGAGCTCATTAGGTTAATAACTAACATTGTTTTAACCAGAAAAATCTCCTTATTAGGACACTCCTATTGTTTGTTTATACATCAGAGAGAAGTAACACTCTACATATCCCATTACAGAATCAATCATTCTACTCCAACAAGGACCATTACCAAAGGAGGCATCACCCAACATATACCAAACAAAATGAAAACTAGAAATTGTAACAGTAGGTAAAAAAACAAATGCCTGAGACAAATAAACTGAATTGGAAATTAGTTGGTATTTCAAAACCCCCTTCACAATTCAATCATTCATTTAAAATTTGACAATAACATAAGTCAGAGGAAAGTTTATAGGGAAATCTAAATACCTATATTAGTGACAGACACCTCGTGAGCCACAGCAACAGAAACATTGAGACCCAGGCTGTTAGCTATTTCTAAGACCGTCTGTTGAGCACCCACAGGATCCACTTTCAGAAACAAAGAGTGAATGAAGTTACAAAAACAAGAGAGAAACCATAAATATCAATTCAAATAAAATGCATTACTAAAAACTTAGTTGAACATATAAATTATAACAGCTTCTGATGTTCAATAATTATTATATGATCCATTAAATGCAGCATTAGAAATTCTTACTTGCACCCATATTGGTAATTATGCAAGTTCCTCTTTCCAAAGCCAGAGGCAGCAGCATATGCATCCAGTTAGAAACTGCAGAAATTTTTTACAAAAATTAAACTTAAGAATAAGATTAGAACACTGCAAGAGCAGGAAACACCTACTCTGAGAATCATAACCATCACCACCAGACATCATGATCTGATATCGATCAGCAAGAGTTCGCTCGGCCAAGCATTCAAGAACCAGATAATTTAGTTCTTGAACTCTTTGAAGCAACTTAAGAGCAGCCAAGGGCTTGTCACCACCAAACCCCGCTCCACAACCAATGTAAACCTTATCACTTCGCCTTTGGGGATTACTTCTCTGTAATGCAATATCAACAATAGAGTCAATTCCTTCACTAGCATTGATGCTGCATTAAAGACAGTAACTAGAAAGATAACCCAAGGTAAGGAACAATAAAGCAACCAGCTTGATCAAACAGTTATGGATCTCTTCTTCATCCTGGGGTTCCATCACTTCAACTTCTTACACCCCTGGTTCTGCTAGCAAAAGAATAACCACATGAAAATAATAATAATAATCTCTAGAGAAAGAATCTGAATTTAATGCAAAACAAAGGTACAACAAATCATTCATCAAAGGGACATTTTCATTCTGAGAGTAGAGTATCGGATAACATTTTGCATCAATGTATTCCACTCAATCTTGAGTGTGAAAATTTAGGACTGTTAAACAAAAAGGATGTGCTCAATTTATCAAACACCTTAAATTCAAACCAGTTTCACCATCCTCTATTTGCTTTTTTCTTTTTTGAAAATCATTGAACAACAATATCAAATTCAAATCAAATCTATAATCAACAGTAGGCTACCATCTTGGCATACCATACATCAAATTGGGATTATTTTTTTCCAACCTTCGCAAGAGTACTACTGCACTCATATGATATCCCACTGGTCGAAATGAAAACTTGCACAGTTGCACTAAACAAACCATACATACACTGAGATGACATAGAGCATTAGCAACTTAGCATATTATTTCCAATTTAATGAGACAAACTGAGATAAAATGATGAATATCACAACATGCACAAGAGTCGTTCACATTGGTTAATTAATGTAGCTCAGATTGAAATAGCATCAACCATAATATAAGTTCACAATCATATGCCCACTTACAAATGAATGATAAATTAATAATATGATTATGCAAAATCCACTCAAAGCGATGCACAAATATAAAGAAAATGATTTGTGTGTATGAAAATGGGAGGAACTGAACGAGATTGAAATCCACGAGTGGGGATTGATGATTGAATGAGATTGTGTTGTGGAGGTAGTTCCTGTATCTGGATAGGACCCACGCAGCCTCAGTTATTTCCTTAACCAGTCAAGGTTTTTTGTTGGTACAATGGTTCCGTGCTTGAATTGACAAATAAGTAATGACAAAAATTAATAAATGAATTAAAAGTTTGGATATGGTTCATTAAATTTGAGAGAAAATATTTTTTAATAACACACACAGTCACACGTGTGTGTGAGATACATATAAATTGATAAAAATATATAATATCTTACTTATTTTGTGTGTTTAATTATTATTTCAAATACATTATTAGGAGTTATTTAAACTTAAATATATATTTAAAATGTTCTTATTTTTAGTTGTATAAGTCATAGAATATATTTTAAATACATAAAATTAAAATGCAGATTAATTTAGTTTTAAAACTACTTAAAATTTTATTTTATGTTAACAATTTAATATAAATATATTTTTATTCATTGCATTTAATTTACGCATTTAATTTAGTAATTAAGTTTAATTTTATATGCTACAAATAATTAAATAAAAATATATGTCATAATTTATAGAATTTAACTCACGTTGTTTTACATGGAATAAAAAAATAAAAAAATAATTTATAAATATTAAATATAAATCTTTTTTGTTTGCCCTTACACCATTCACCCAATAATGCTCTTATTATGAATTGCATACACACTGTAAGTTATTATAAAGACTCAAATATATATTTTGAATAGGAGGAAAATTACATATGATGAATGAAGAATATTCGAAAATTAAAAGACTCGTTTGGAATACGACTCAAACAAATCTTTTTACTTTTGGATATTCTTGTTTGGAATACGATTCAAATAAATTTTTTTTAAGTTTATAACACCTCTAACATCATTGCTCCAATCCGAAAATAAAAAGACTCGTTTTCAAACCAATTCCATCATGTTCCAAAAAAAAAAGAGAAAGAAAGAAAAATGAAATTCCATCGTTGACCTTAATCAAGTTTATCACTTAATTAAGATGGAGCCAAGACTACACGTAAGCGAGTCAAATGATCATCCAAAGGAAAATTTGACTGCAAACAGCTATATTATTTTAAATAAATCATTCTATTTTATTAATATAATACGGCATAAGGATAAATCTTATATTAAATACTTTTGTTAAAAAAATCACACGTAAACTCTTTAACATGAAGAAAAATATATAAATTTTGTGACATGTTGACCAGAGAAATATATTATAATATAAGCAAAGAGAACATATATATATGTATATCATGGTTATTATTAGAATAGGACTAAACCGGCCAATGTAACTCGAGATCACTTGACTAATTCAATCGACTTTAATTTAAAATTGACCTTGAAAACATTGATGTTTTTATTGTTTAATGGAAGAGAAGGTACGAAGAAGAAGAAGAAAATATAAGAATTTTGACTTTAAAACAAAATTTTAAAAATTTTGTTTCTCTTAAGTACCGCTTAGTTTAGTTGTTTATTTTTTATTTTTATTTTTTGAAAATAATTTTTATTTTCAAATTTTACGGTTTAAAAAACATATATCTAAAAGAAAATATTTTAAGATGTCATTGCATTTTCACTTCTTTAAAAAAATTAGAAATATTTATTTGTTATTTTCAATTTTAAATCTATTTTTTAAATATTTTCTAAATATTATTATACAAACTTATTTTTACTCTTATTTTTTATTTTCTTTAAAAATAAAAAATACTCAACCAAACGTTACCTTATCTTTACTTCATTTCAAATTCCAAGTTTTCTTTTCTTCTTTTCACTTTCTCCATACGAAACATATACAATGTCATCAAAGACATGTGATCAAGAGTATTAGATGAACTAGTCATTTGATCAGGGGACAATTATAATTACATTAATCAAGCTTTAGATTCAGGAAGGAATCAAAAGAAGAATGTGAATTGATGATAAAAATGAATGTACGTGTAAGAGACAACACCACCTGTGTGTGTATTGGGGGATAGGGGTATATGAATAAAAGGGTCATTTAATTTGTCACAACACGAAATAAAAGAAGACATGACAAAATCTTCGTCAGGACAATACTATTATTGTCCCCCTTTTTTTTTCTCCCAGTATTGGTCTTCCCAAGTTTCTACCTGCCTTATTGAACTAGCTTTCTTCTCTAGAAAGTCTCGTAGGTTTATAGGCTCATATGGAGGAGGAAGAGTGCATGGATTTGAATCACTAGGAAACTTCACCATTGAGTCCTCCATGAACCTCCTTTGTGTACCATCTACACCACATGCCATTGTTTCGGGGCAATACTCCACAGCATTTTGAGGTATAGTTGGTTTGAACCTTTGAAGTTTTGCATATTCATTAAGTAGATGAAACATGTAATCATATACGTAGTCCATGTCCATGTCCTCATGAATGAATTTGCTACCAGCTTCCCCTATTGCTTGTGCCTGCCAATTTGAGGTAATAATGTAAGACACATAATTTTTTATATGATACTTATTATTGTGACATAAAGTCTTCAATAAAAGTAGAAAGCTTTTATGAAGAAAACAATATTCATTAAACTTTTAGTTACATTTTCAATATAATAAATATTTTTAATAGAAATTATCCACTCTTTAGCGGTTTAAAATAAAGTTAAAAGGTTCATATTAAGAAAAACACTTTTTATATATATTAAAAAAATCATCTAATGTTCATTTTTGAATAATTGGAATTATTTTATACAATTCATTAAATACTCTTAAGTTATTGCATTTAGTACACTTGCAAACTAGGTTAAAAATACTAAAAAGGATATAAGTGTGTAAAGTGAAATTATTGTATGATTTTGATTAATCTTCACATGTGGCATAATTGAGTTTTTAAATTTATGAGAAAGAATTAATAAAACTCAATTATTTGTTATTTAAAGATTGGTCATAAATATGTTAATTTTGAACCATAATAATTTGTGAGGAGAGAGAAAGAGAGAATATGATCTCAATCAATTTCTCCACGTAACATGTAGTTGAAATTTTCAATATATAAGATTTAGAGAAATTTAATTACAACTCATGTTTTAATAATATATATATATATATATATATATATATATAGAGAGAGAGAGAGAGAGAGAGAGAGAGAGAGGTTTGACCTTATCAGTGTTGTTGTTGCCCCATTCCACTGCAAACTTTAGAGATTTGCACTTGCTGTTGTCTCTAATCGGCCAATAGTGCTCTAGTGGCACCATGCCTCGGACAAAAAAATCATGGAACCGAGACCTAACATATAGAGTCGTAGAATCGCATGCCAAAATGTACTTTTCACTCACAGACCAAGCCCATCCTTCTACGTATATTTTATACCTGTGCCAAGCTCAATACATATGCATATCATTTTGTGTAGACTAATGTATATTTCAATATGCCTAAAGAGGTCTTTAAATTACATACCTATGGGTGCATTGGTCTCCTAAGTTGGATTTCTCGTACCCTTTACTGGATTCTTGATCCCAATCCTGTGTCCAAAACATATATACAATACATAAATTGTGCCTTTGACTTGATTTAGTGGACAAAGAATTGATAAAATACAATATAAAACCTGTATGTATAGGTGAGTGTTCCAGTCATCTTTTTCTGTGACATTGCACTTCATAAGATCTTTCCTAGTTGGAGTAACAAGAGGGTTACCCTTCCAATAGGCGTATGGAACTCTGTCCTTCCACTTGGTCTTTTCGTTCCCTTCTTTGATTTCTTTTAGGACATGTTTCCATGGCTTTATATTTATCTCAGCCCTATTATAAATAAAGAAATCCAGATTACAAGATGGGAAAAGATATTGGTCTAGTCATCAGAGTTAGGTGTACAATCAATTTGAACATCTAATATGATGGGACTTGAAAGTATGCTTAAAATGAGGGATCAAACAAACAAAGGTCAAAAGTTGAGTGAAAATAATGTGAAATAAAAATAAAAAACATCGTTACACTGAATATGTGTATGGTGTGTGTTCATTGGTCTCATCGGAAAAGATAAAAGTGTATTATATGTAATTATTATCTTTATATACAATTAAAGAATCAAAATGAAAAAGTGAATTGCTAAACTTTTTTTTTGTTTACACTATTTTAATTAAAACAAATTTCTGATTCACGTTTATGCATTTCATTTGTTTTACTCAACAAATAAAACATTTTTATTTATTTATATCTTTTAGTTCAATTTATATTGGGTGATGTACAAGATAAAAATAATTAAGAATTCCTTACTTCAAGCCTTAAAATCAATCTTCCCACATATAAAAAATAATTTTAAAAAAATATATACATTTTTAGCCTAATTATATATTTAACAAGGACATAACATACACTTAAACATAGTATATAAGCAACCTTTCTAAATTAACAAGTGAAGTGATATATTTAAATGCATGTCATGTCATTGCTAAACAATAACACGGATCATTTTTAAAATTTATAACGAATGAAATTAACAAAAAAAATAAAGAATTAAAATCAAAATCTGTCTCATTCACTAATACTAATAACATATTTAAACAAGATTGTTTTTTAAATAGAAGAAGAGAAATTGATTTAGCACTTACCATCCCCAAAAGGACCAATCAGGGAACACAATATCCAAGCTCCACTGATCCGAGCAATACCTAAACAATGGTGGAGTGGGAGCATTTGGGGCTTTAAACCCCTCCTTTGACACAACGGGCCTATCATCACAATCAAACAATAGCTCCAAATCAGGCACTTTACCAGGGTACATTCTCAATAGTTGCAATATGCCCCACAAAGTAAACACATCTCTCGTCTGAATAGCCTTCTTATACTTCTCCACGTACAACGTCCCATCCACAATCACTAGCCTAAAGTGTGCTGTTCTTCTTGCACCCTCCAACATTTCCCTTGTGATCCCTCTGTCCCTCTCTCTCCATGGCCATAGGTCTTCGTGGATCCATCTAAAGTATGAGGGGCACGTGCGAGTGGGGTTGGTAGGGGTGTGTGTAGTAGGGTAGTCTCTTGAGCATGTTTGTGTCACGTTTTGGGTGCATCTAAGTGGGAATTCTTGTTCTTGGGTTTTGGTTGTGGGGATGATTGAGATTGGAATGGAAAGAGCTGCAAATGTGGACTTCAAAAAAAAATTACAATGTCAGGGTACTAGTAACTATTTTAAATTGCATCAAAATAAAAAGTAACTATTTTAAATAATTAGATCAAACAATAGAGAGTATGTTAAAAAAAAAATGAGTATATTTTTTAACCATTATAATTAAGATATTTTTTGAAATCAGAAACTCTTCAATTCTACAGATCATGGATTTATAAACACATTAAAATTTCAGTAAAAGAAAACGAACATATTAACAAACACGAACGAGATTTCGTTTTACAAAATTGCAGTTATAGACAAATGCATATATAAATGGACTCTATTGATTTGTATTATTTATATATTTTTTATTTGGTGTTTTGACACGACTATTAATGCTGCAATTGTTTCAACACGCGCGAAACCCAAAGAATGCGAACATGGCCGGGCACAGAATTTTTTCCTGTCCCGTGTCTCCTACTTCATTTTTCTACCACGATCGCACATATGACATATATACACGAAGAGTACTGTATGTATGTATTCTTTCGATTAAAAAAATAAATTCTTAACCATCATGGTTTATAAATCAGATTGAGAGCTAATTCAATCCTAAAAATTATTCTAAAAGTATAGATTATTCCTTATTTATATACACTATTTTTTAATACTATGGTTAGCTGATTATGAAATCAACCATATAAAAGTTGACAGAATTAGACATTTTCTTGCAGGTGTTGGTCTCATAAGTCTAATAATAATGGCTAAGATACATAGATTCATCTTAAAATTTAAATTTACGTTTAATTTAACCGGAAAAAAAGTGTGTCCTCTTTTTGGTATCTCTCTTATTGGTCCTTATGATAATTGGTCTTATGACAATAATCATGAGAGATTGATGAGTTGGAATCCAGCACACAAAAACTTGTGCTAAGAAACAAGAACCAAATTTCACTTTTTAATTTGAAGAAAAAACATTAATATGCATGGTAGTGATAATATATAGAAGCAGAAAACTACGTATTGTAATTTGCATGACTCACCGTATTCCAGATAGTCAAAACAAGGAAAGCAGCTACAAAGCAAACCAGCAAAATCACGGTGGTGCTAAGTGCCGTGCCTTTGCCCTTCTTTGACAGCAAACATGGCTTCTGATTATTAGAACGCCCCCAAAAGAGCTTCAGATACGTCTCGTTGTCCTTTTCCATGCTTCACTACTTTATTTTTTATCACTGTCTTCTTTTCTTCTCGTAGGTTTTGGAGTTCTATATATACTCAATTGTGTTTTTTCAACCTCAAAACAACAATAATAGTAGATGGTGTTGGATCATGGATTTTGGATGGTGTATTTTCTCATCAAAGGCTCTATTGGTTGGTGTTTGAGTTATGCTTGAGAGAGATATATGGTGCAGTGACGACTGAGGAAGAGAGGAACCATGGATGTATAGTGAATGTGCTTCCTCAAATAGTCAAAGCTGAAATTTATAATCTTTAAATAAATGTCATAATTGAATTTTTACTTTTTATCATCAAGAGTTTTTATTTTTATCCTGTATACAGTTGTTAGTTTTTTAAGGTAATTATCAAATGGGAATTTGATTTTCATCTATACATAAGAAAACACATTATCTTCTGTCAATAAATTGTCTATAAAAATGGAAATTATATCATCTTAGATAGAAACAAAATTTCAATATGAAAATATGAATTAGAGTAAATCACTTTTATCTGCGGAGATATACGAATATTGCAAACACACATATTTTAAAATAGAAAATTTAAATATATATTAATAATATATATATATATATATATATGATAATTTATCTCACAATTTTTATTCTTATTTTTTATAAATTATTTTAAATTTTACTATACATTTAAAAAATATTTATTGAGCAAGTGAATGATAACTTGATAAATTAAAAATATTTAGCGTATATTTTATAAAAGATACATATTTTAAAATATTTTAAAGAACATTCTTTAACGAAAGTTAAATGACTAAACTATATTTTTAACACTAATATTTTTCGCCAAAGGAATGTGGGTGATAAATATTTATTTTATATAATTAAAATTTATAATATCCGGATTATTATTTTGTTGGTGAAAATGTTAAAATCCGGACTGAAACAACACTTGCAGTTACGAGCTACATCAAGAGGTAAGAATTTGGAAAAGGGGAAAAAATACACTCTTAGAAAATAAGTAAAAGATTTAAAAGAATCCTCTAAAAGATTTGTTTATTTTTTATAATGTATGGGTTTACTAATAAAAATAAATAACATTTTTTTAATGGAATAAAAAGAAATAACATGGGGTACTGATATTATGTTAACTTGTTTGTAAAGCCTATTCCACGTTTATACCCGAGATTTGCTCCTCAATCCGATCGAGTCGGGTGATTTTTCATTCCAACGTTTCAAAGGGGCAATTAGAAAGACACCAAGTCTTAATTGAAAGCTCAAATATATGGAATTCTCCAATGAATCTCACTACCACCATGTTCTTGTCTTTTATGGAAAAAAAATAATAACAATAATTTATGTAACGAATTAGAACCTATGAGAAGAAAACAAGAATACTCCAATATAATTGTGTACATTGCTTTGTTTCGTTCCCACTTTCTCCCGTCAAACACACATTAGTAGTACATTACATTTCGTAGGAAGAGTGGGTTTCAAGAAAGTGATGAGCGTGAGACAAAAGGATGAAAAGTCAGCGACGACTGTTAATTTCATAATATAATTATATTGTGAACTGATGAATACCAAACTAGTTAGCAATTTCCAGTAGTTAATTACTTCTAACTGGTCAGTTACTTAAAAAATGGTCCAAATTTATTAGGAAAAGTAGTATATTATATTAGAGCATTATTAGGTTAAGATCCACGAACTCTGCCTATAGCCTCCTCTATAGTTTAGCAAACCACGTGCTCACTTATTCTTGAGCGTTGCACTATTGCAGATAAACATTAATGTTAATCTTTAACATGGATTTTCAAAATGAAACGTAAAAACTAGGAAGCTAGGGTTGGTAGATAAATGTTCTCCATCGCCAAACTATGTTAAATTAGCTATGTTACCGGATCATCAGAGAAAAAAAAACTATATGTTACCGGATCAGTTGACACTAGGTGTCATTTAACTCTTATACACTATTTAATAGTTCAGCACAGTCACATTCAATTTGAGTTTGATGCTATTATTCTTCACGCAAAGGAGTTTTCTAAGTAAACAAGCAAAGAGAGTCTAGATTTTATACTAGTTCACACTTCCATAATTTGATTCTAACTTGTATCAAGCTTTGATTGTTAATGAAATTATATGAAAGGTTTTTATCATTGAATTGAAATTTGTACAATGCAAAAAATTAACCATTTAATCATTGAATAAAAAGGTTTTGTAATCAAGATTAAGTCTATTAAGTTTTCTTGCAAATTAAAAACTAATTGATACTTTGTCACACTAATTTACTTTGGCGAATAAATGTTATTTAAAATATTTGTCAATGTCCTTTAATCCTCTGCATCTATAAATTAAATAGATATCTAGCTTGTAAGAGCTTCAATCACTGCACCGCTAACATATAGTTTATTTGAAACATTCAATTTTGTTTTTATAAATTCTCTTCTCTTTTTCAAGCAAAGGTTAAATACAATCTCCTTCGATATAAATACTCTTCGTTCTAGAAAAAGAAAAAAAACTCTTAAAATATCTCTTATTTCTCCCTTATTAAATAATGTAAGTGTTAAACTATATATCAAACAAGACTTGCATGCGAGAAGAATTTTTAGCCTAATGGGGGATTAATATCAATTAAAGACTCGAGACTTTGTAGATGTTGCTAGAATGGGTGGTCCCAGACTAGGAGGAGTGGAGGACCAATGTACAATGAGACTAAAAAGCATTACAAATATATTTGGTAGATACCACTTTGTGTACGTTATTTTTACACCGATAAATTGGTTAATAACTTGATCATCAGGTAACACAGTATTGTGGATTGATGAGATGACCTCATATTTTTCAGCCTATTTTGGATATTTATTTATTGACTGGAAATGTAGAGTACTAGTTACTAGACATTAACGTGCACCAAACTATCAAGAAATTATGCAAACGAGAAATTGACTTCGATTTTTGGAATTAATTCCGATTCACACTCCATGTGCCTTTTTGCCAAACTTTGCAAAAAGGTTTCATACAGCTAACTCACTGATTCTATATTTTTCTATTTAAGCTCACCGATAGTAATAGTGTGTTTGGAAATCAACGAGAATCAATTCTTCCAACCAAAATCATGATGTGACTAAAAGAAAAACTTACCATTTGTTATTTTTTGGCTTTCAACATGAAATTTGGAATCGCCACAAATTGAAGGTAATCTAAGCACACTATTAAACTGTGAGGTGTTTATAGAACTGTGACCAGACCGTGAAATGGGTTTGTTGCTTGTTAGGCCCAAAATACAGATTTCATAACAGGCTAGGGTTGAGAGATCTATCTCCACCTTGGAGTTACTATTCTCACCCCATCCCCCCTCTTATTGCTTCTACACCTAATGCATGATGTAAAAGTTACATTTTAAATTAGTCTTCCAGAAGGTAAAAGTTTAAATTTCAAAAAGGCTAATCTGTAATTTAATTTTACATCATATGTATTTATGATCTCTAATAAAAATTAATTATTATTTTCCTTAGTAGATATTTTGTATCAATAACATAATTTAAAAAAGAGTGTATGAGACTATTTTTTTAAAGAGATTGACTTTTATGTTTCATATAAATTTTACACAATTTAATTAGAGACTATTTTAAAATAAATATTATAAAAGTTAACAACCTTATTAGTAATTACAATAATGGTATAAAATTGTACTATCAATACGTTTCAAATATATTGTTTTTAACAATAAAGACTAAACAAAAAATTAGTACACTTTTTGGAAAAACTTTAAGGCAAGTTTTAAAAATGTAAAAGTAGTTAATCAATCATTTTCACCACATTACAAGTCTTTATAAATAAAATCCCTCTTTCTCTAATGACTTTTCACCAAACTATTTTTATGTTCAGGAATCTTTATTGGTTTTGAGTAGTTGTATCATTTTGTGTGTAATTTTTTTTTTTAATGGTAAGGAGTACTACTTTATTTCATTTAGAATTAAAGAATAAATACGATTTGGAATTTGATCATGAAATTAATTGTTAGCATAAATTTGTGATACTCTTGCTAGATTTGCGTGCGTAATTAGATTTGACTTGAAAATGTTTTATTACAAAGGTTAAAAAAAGTTGTATTTTTTAATATTAAATTGAATTGAGATTACTGAAAGAATAATTTGACTCATCCTAAAAATTACATTGAATTTAATTTTAAAACTCAAGCTTATCTAAATCAACCTCAGACTAATTAAATAAGTGAGACTGGATAGTGTGATGCAAATTGTGGGCTTCTACTCAATGAACCCAACTTTTTTTTTTTAAGTGCTTAATGACCCAGCTTGAATTTAGAAGTCTTGTCATTATCACTAAAGGGCTTTGCTTCCTACACCATTCTCTTTTCCAATACACTTAGCGATTTTTTTAAATTCTAAAACTACCCTTCATCGTTTTACTTACTGATGTGTGGTTGTGTTTTCATTTGCTTCAGCTGTTGCTTATTTTTTCAGTGCATCATTTGTAGTCATCATTGTTGGTTGTTGTTTTGCATATTTGTGTGGCATTGGTCGTTATTTGTTGGCGGAGGTCGTTGGAAGTGGTGGTTATTTGTTCACCGGACGTTTGGGGGTCATCGGAGAAGGTAAGTGACTTTACCCTTTACACCCATTTGTGTTGTCCATACAAATTATTTAATCCGTATGGATTATATGGATGCATATGGATTATACGGATTATGAAACTGTATTGGGTAATCCGTATGCTTCATGCAGATTTAGTAATCTATTTCATACGGATTAGATAATCTGTAACCTTGGCTTTTTTTTGTAATATGTATATTTTTAAAAATCTTGTATTTATTTAAGCATAAACATGTTTTATTATGTTAGGAAAATAGTGGTATAATAAATAAAGTATTAATGTTGTGATGTGAGATTTTTATTAATTTGTAACAATCCAAATAAAATGAAATGTCAAGTGAAATAGTGTAGGAAGCAAACACCAAATATTTAAGGTTAAAATTTATTATAAACTGAAATGGCAAATGATATTGTTATATTGTTTGATTTTTTAATGTGGATATAATTTGTCATTATTGTTAACAGTTTAATGTTAGTAATGAATATTTTGTTGGCTGATTCATTAAGATGGACAATGATGAGTGAATATATGACAGTGTTATGGTTGAAGAAATGAATATGAATGAAGATAATGGATAGGAATGTTCTTCATTTGAAAATATGAATTGTGAAGTTAATTGTTCTGATGCCTTCAAAACTTATGAGGTAATTTAGTTTTGTATTTTGTTAAAGTTGTAGAATGAATGATAGTAGAAGATTTTAAATGTATTATGTGTTTCTCCAGGTGTTTCATTCTCGTGATGATGTGTTGAAATGAGCTCGTAGTGTTGTCTATGATATTGGTTTTGTGGTAGTGATAATCAAGTCTGACACATCAACTGAAAAAAGAGAAAGAACATCGTTTGTTTTAATTGGTTGTGAAAGGAGTGAAAAATATAAAGCATACAAGAAAGATATAGTAATGACAATGACTAGTAGTAGAAAATGCAATTGTCCTTTTAAGTTGCGAGCAAAACCAGTCCCATGAGATGAAGGGTGGATGGTGAAGTTAATATGTGAATCTCATAATCATTCTTTGGCTAAGTCATTGATTGGACATCCATATGTTGGACGACTAACTGAGGATGAGAAGACTATTGTTGCTGATATAACAAGGTCCATGGTGAAACAAAAAAATATTCTTCTAACTTTGAAGGAGCACAATGCCAATAATTTTACAATAATGAAGCAAGTGTACAATGCACGATATGCATACCATTCTTTTATAAGAGGCAGTAATACTGAAATGCAACAATTGATAAAGCTTCTTGAACGTGATATGTATATCCATTGGCATAAACTAAAGGATGAAAATGTTGTACATGACCTTTTTTAGACACATATGGATTCAGTGAAAGTGTGCAACACATGTCATATGGTATTCTTGATAGATAGTACATACAAAACTAATAGGTACAAACTCCCTTTACTTGACATTGTTGGTGTAACACCTACTGGAATGACATTTTCAATTGCATTTGCATATTTGGAAGCCGAACGTACAACCAATGTGGTGTGGACTCTTGAATGCTTCAGAGGGGAATTTGATAAGTGATTTTTATACCACTTATTTGATACTTTTCTGACTTTTGCTTAGTCTTCATCGCCATTCACGAAATAATTTAACCATTCATTCCAATTAATACATAATGGGTGACAACTCATCCATGAATACAAGACTAATAAAACTATATCATGGTATACCAATATTACAAATTATGACATTATAACGAATTCAAGTTACAAAAATTTAATAAAACATACCATTATATATGTCAATTGAATAACTTATATTAAAAAATTAGAATTTTAAAAAAATACGTATACGAATTGTACAATCTGTATAAGGCTTACGGATTCAACAATCCATAAGCCTCATACGAATTGTGCAATCTATATGAGGTTTTACGGATTTTTGAATCCGTAAGCCTCATGGATTGTGCTAATCCGTAAGATGTACACGAATTGTGCAATTCGTATGAGGCTTACAGATCGTTGAACCCGTAAGCTTCATACGGATTGCACAATCCGTGTACATCTTACGAATTTGCAAATCCGTGGACCACCATAAATCAAAACCTAGCTGCCTCAAAATTGACACGACACGACCAACGATTGCCACCTGAGACGATTGAAGATTACGAACAACACCACATCCACTGGAGCAATTGCAGACAAGAAGAAATGTCAAATGCATATCGAAATCCAAAAACAAAGGGGCTGGGTGCGCAAAAGAGAAGAAGACAGAGACTGGTGCAGAGAGAGAATAAGCTCTTCCAATTTCTTTTTTTTTATTTAAACTTATAACAGGGGTATTTCCAGAATTGTACGGTAGTGTGCTAAGTGTATTGAAAGACTACATTATGTAGGAAGCAAACTCCATCACTAAATCTCTTCCTTAAATTTTTAGGTATATTTGACTTAAAACTTCGAAATATTTTACTTTAAAATCAAACTTTTGACTTTCATTAACTTGCCCAATACAATTAGTCTTGTTACCACATAATAAATTAAAGAAGGCAATTTTGTCAAATCTTCTAAATCTTTTGTTTCCTTGAGCTGAAACTAGATAGCCAAATTTTTTTCTTCAAACTCAACAATAAAATCCACTTCTCCCTCCCTGGGCTAGGTGCATAAGTAGCCCAATTCGGTGACTACTAGTGGGATAAACAACTAAAATTTTCTTAGCAATTATTCTAAATTGTTATTGATTCAGAGTTTAATTTTTATTCTTAATTTAAATATTATACTTTTTTATTAGAAGGAATTTAAATATTCTACTAAAATAAAGGATTTATATAAACTTTCATGTAGTAAAAAATTATTAAATAACCACTTAATTAAAGTTGGAGGTGTGAAGGCAAAATCAGGATAAAAATTTTAATATTTCATTGAAAACAAAAAACGTTAATCAATATGAAAAAAAAAATGGTAAAGTGACAATCAATACAAAATGAAGGGAGTATAAAGTAAGTTGCCTTAAAAATTAACCTACAAAACAAAAAATGTTTCAAATTGTGTCAAAAACAAAAAAAAAAAAAGCATCCGTGAATTTATTTGTAGTTTTTTTTTAATATATAATTCAAAATAATTTATTTATTGTGTTTAATTTATTTTAATTTTTTACATTTTTAACTAAATATATGTGTGAATATTTAGATGCTGCTTAACAAATACTTATATGCGTATATGGCGGATTTTAATCTAATAGGTTGGTAATGGAAGGTTACTATATAGTAGCTAGATTTTTCTTACCTCATTGTCATCATAGTTGCTTTATACTTTTTTTTTTCTTTTTTAGAAAGAACATTTAAATCCGTGTGCTATGTCATTTTCTAAATGAAAGAAAAAAAGTTATCGAAAAAGAAAAAAGAAAAAAAAAAAAAAACAAGTTCGTGTGTGTTACATCATTTCTAATAATATCGAGTCAATTTTTCCCGTTACATAGCAATTTTCTTAGAAATGTAGAAATTTTAAACCCTAATTCATGTTTAAATTGGAATAATAAAGACATGAAGTACATTTATTGCTTTGATTACTAATATAATTCTTCAATTAATTACTTGGATTAGACAGTTGATTTAAGTAGAACAGAAAGTAATAGAGGGGAAAAAGTAGAAATGAAAACAAAGAGCTGTCATGCAGGCCACGTAGGGAAACATATGTTAATGCACATTTTTCCAACGCAATTTTCCTGTCTTCCAACCACATTTTTTTTTTTTTCCAATGGTCAACATCAATTATTAATAAGTAATACTTGCACGAAACTTATGAGAAAGGGAGCACTGTCCCTAGTAAGGGAATAATGCCAGGAATGCCAAAAAGAAAAAGAAAATGATACTACAAGTTAACATTATGGCCAATAAAAAAAAAGTTAACAGTGTCATTATTGGTTAAGAATCATATAGCTGGCTATCTTTACAAAAATAGTTGGCATTGACTAATACCTTTTCTTGCCTTTGGTCTCACAACGTGAAAATTTTGTAATAAAAACAAGGTCTTTAATAATTTTAATTTTTTTTTCACTTGAATATCACTCTTTCCGTCTCAAAATAAGTATTATTTTAAACCATAGACTATTCAATCAGATAAACCCACTAAAGACGTTCATGCCTTTCACTCAAAATAAGAGGTTTGTGTATTTTTGGTCCAAAGAAGGTTTTTTAAATTGTGGTCCCACTTTAGTCTAATCCTTGATATTGTAAAAAAAATTGAGGATAAATGTGACTGATGTCATGATGCAGTCATAGACACTTGAAAACTTTTGACATCGTAATTGTGGTTGCGTACTGATTTCCAAAAACCTTGGTTCAAAGTTAACATTGCCAAGTGTGAACCTTCAAAACGTGTGGTGTTGTTCAGTTGTCAAGCTTATAGCACAATGGTCAGTGAAAGATGTACACCTATTTAATACTATTGTGTATAACATCAATTCCTCCCACTTCTGATAGAGAATCAACCAGATTCAAAATCAGGCAATCACACTGATATGAATTCTTAGTTTTTCAGTTTTTCTGAACAGAAGATTATATATATTATGCTTAATCCTTCAATGAATGTGAAAACTATTTATAATACAGCTAGCTAACAACAACTAATTGTCATACAGATGCAAGTGAACGGTTTTCAATACAAGGTACAAACAGCTTTAAAAAAATGCTGAATGGAAGAGCACCAGTGTTAGGGTGCTAATGTACAACCCAGTTGCGATTTCTATACATTTTGGTTCCTCATTGATTTATCTGCATGAAGAACATCTTCAATCCAAGCTACAATGTTGAATGCTAAGCCTTCTAATACTCTTGAGTAGCTTTCTAATATCGCTTTTCCTACATCCTGCGGAAGATAATATTCATTCTTAGTCCTTGAGTTCATAATCTAGATATCTGCTAGTTTCTACAGTAGATATCCATATCATGGTGTCGTAAAATGTTCATCATTTGTAAAAAATGACCTCGTGATGTCTTTTTTGTTATTTTTCAACTTGATATGAATTTGTAACTGGCTAAACTTACCCGGTTGTATTGAATCTTGCATGTGTCCAATGATGTTTGTGAAAGTTCAGGATATCTTTGCTTCAAGCAAAACAACAAAATCTCAGCTCTCTCATGTAAGATGTAGTTTTTGTCACTTCGGTCTGCGTCAGCCATGAGATCCTTAACTTTGTTCCATGAGGTTTTTGAATGGCTCAGACAAGCTTTTCGCCTCCAAGTGAACATTGAAGACTCAACCTTATCTGCCAGCTCAAGTGCTTCATGTTCAGAACTTATTTTGAGACAGTCAAGAAGGTAATCTGGTGAGAACTTGTCTGCAGAATACATATAGCGGTAAATTGTGTCCCCCAGACTTGTTCTTCCACTCTTAAGTTAGAGAAGAGAAAAATAAGTCAGATAAAATTTTAGAAAACATGAAAACATACTACTCGATGCGTTCTATGCAACCAAATTGTTTATAGTGATGAGTGATGACCACTCTTGGTTTCACTTTCATGTAAAACACTTATTCTCCTGCACAAACTTTATTATTTCAAGGATATAAGCATAAGACTAATAGAGGATTTCATTGAATTTACATTTTTAGCATCATATATGATTCAATGAAATTATATAATCCTTTTCTGTGCAAGACTCATCTACAACTATCTTGCCCTATGGCAACTTAGTGAAATCCTGAATCACATATCAAAAGTATTTCAGCTGTGCAGACTCATTCCTTGAATTTTATGTAGACTGAAACTTTGAGAAACAAAATAGTCTTTGATAACAATTGGATATGAGGACTAACCTTGGGAAGATTAGACATATATGTTTCTGGGATATCCATCTCTGCAAGAGCACTGCTATTTATAGCCATTGCTGCTTTATGAATTTGATTAGCACAATCTCTTTTCTCATTCAAGTGCTTTCTTGACTTATCAGAGAGGCCCCCAGGGTGAATACAAGGAACTGGCAGCCACCACTTCTCATCTTTTCTCTGAACAATCCTTCGAAATGAGCCTTCCCGTGACCGAGTTGAATTCCCTGATATTCTCCCTTGCTCCACGTACCAAAATTCAGTATCCTGGAAACTATCCAATATTTCCTGTAAAAAAATAAAACAAAAATTGTAAGGCACAAAATCTTTGGATGAAAACAGAGTTGTCACAAACAAGAAGCATTTGAAATTTATCTTACTATGAGCATTGTGTCAAGCTTCTGCAAAGCTGGGAGGTTGATGTAAATATCTGATCTTGGTTTGCTTGTCATCATCTAAGAGACACCACTAGATAACATATTAGACACATTATGAGATGCACAAAAATCTTCATTATCCTTATAATTAAAGTGTTTAGAAATAATTCACCTCCACAATTGTGCCATCTTCTAAATATTGTGCAGTTGGGGAAAATTCTACTATGTAATCACACACAGATAGAAGACAATTCATTTCTCTTCTCCACATAGCCTTCTTCTCAGGCTTGAGAGGCTCCAACTTTAAATTTTGTCCAAAAGCAGTTGCTGCAAATTCCCAATTCAAATAAGTTAAACCATAGCCATACTATTGGACATGCTATTGCTACTATTAAAAAAATTACCGTAGAGATTGGTAATTGAATTTGATAATGTAACTGCAGTGCAGACACCTTTCCCACCACCAGACATGTCTTCCCCCAATAGAAGCTTTGAAAATCTTTCCCTCATCATGTCAAGCTCTATAAATACCCACAAAACTGAGTTAATTTCTATATAACTGCATTTTTTCACATAGGAAAAATTAACAAGCTGTGAGTGCAAACCAACCTGTCTCTAAGAGGTCAAGGTCATCAGATTTCTCATCCACTGAGTGTCTGTGCTGCTTCATTCCTAACCTTGAAAGAGCAGCTTGACTAGCTCCATGTTTTATTGGTGTCCATAGAGAAGGTGAAGGTTCACTTGCAAAGCTATTGTCATCAATAGGCTCAGAGAAGTTTGAGACCTCCGAATTAGACCGACAGTACGCGAAGGATTCGCCACTGAATAAAGGGGAGTATCCAACGTTTTCAGTGATTGAATGATCATTTTGATCCACAGAAGAAGGTGAAGGTTGGTACCCCACATCAGAGTTGTCATCAAAGTTGGATGATTTGTCCATCTAAACTCAACAATCTATGTTAAATTTCCTCAACACCTACACATATAATCATGGAAGTTGAGTCACAAAAATTGGGTTTGTGGACTCCAATAGTACTTAGTAGTTATTACACTAGTACTCCATGATAACTAATGAACATAGTCACATACTATGATATCAAAGTAGGATCCACTACTCAGCTCAAAATGAACAGGTACTTTATTGAAATTGAACTATGAAAACGGGAAAAAATAAAGGAAAACAAAAAAGACATATCAAAAGAAAAAGGCTTAAAACTTGGATGTTCTTGTCCCTCCTTAACAAAAAAGCAAAATCTTCCAAAGAATGTTGCTGCTACTGAGACCCCGGATAATTCACTGAAAAGGGTTGCTTACAAAGCATTCTTTATCCAGAGGGTGACAAAAAAACTGAAGTTTTCAAACTCCAAAGACAAACGGTTATGGAAAAAAAAAAAACGAAAAAGCAACGGTCCGGCATTCTTTTCTATGTTACCTTTTTAAAGGCTTTGGTTTGAATTTGAACAGTGGCTAGCTAAATAAACATCATTTGAAACAGTTCCCTCCTTAGCGTTTGTGCCTTTATCTTCTCCCTTGAAGACTATTCATGCCAAAAAAAAAAAGAGAGAGAAGAAAGCTTTCTTTAGAGAATGAAAACTCAGTTGCAAAATGACTAAAATATTGTGTTGGAGAATAATACAACAAAATACATGCAAGGTTATCATAAATAAATAAAAAGGGAGTTAGAGATTGAAGTCTTGGATTGGAGTGGGTGTGTGATACTATTTATGTCTAATTGTAACTACAAAACTGACATACTTGAATGAATAAAAGATAAACTAACATATACCTAAGTAGAACATAAAGAAAGGAGGAAAATGAGTTTTATGTTTGTGTTG
Source organism: Glycine latifolia (assembly GCA_013407115.1). NCBI lineage: Eukaryota > Viridiplantae > Streptophyta > Magnoliopsida > Fabales > Fabaceae > Glycine > Glycine latifolia. The sequence continues at coordinate 29,057 of QARZ01041084.1, forward strand.
ATAATATAAACATATTATTGTTTAAATTATTTTAAAATAATTATTTAAAAATTAATAAATTTATTATATATGATAAGTTGTAATTAAATAAGTGTAGATTTTTTACATTGCATAACCCTTTTTTTAAACGTAGAAATGAAAACAAAGAGCTGTCATGCAGGCCACGTAGGGAAACATATGTTAATGCACATTTTTCCAACGCAATTTTCCTGTCTTCCAACCACATTAATTTCTTTTTCTTTTTCGGATGGTCAACATCAATTATTAATAAGTAATACTTGCACCTTGCACGTTAACTTATGAGAAAGGGAGCACTGTACCTAGCAAGGGAATAATGCCAGGAATGCCACAAAAAAGAAAAAGAAAATGATACTACAAGTCAACAGTATGGTTAAGAATCATAGCTGGCTATCTTCACAAAACTAGTTGGCAATGACCAGTACCTTTTTTTTTTTCCTTTGGCCTCTTAACGTGAAAATTTTGTAATAAAAGCAAGTCTTTAATAATTTTAATTTTTCTCCCCAGAATACTTCCATCTTTTATGTTATATTGCTTTTGCTTAAATTCAAAAGTACTCTACGATGTTAAATTAAATATTCCTTAGTTACATAGAAATTAATTTTATACTTTAGACTTTTTTTTTGAATGTTTAATATTTGAGGTCTACGTGCCTTAAGAGTTTATCAAAAGTTTGTAAAATAAAATTCTTAAATTATATACCTTTATTATTTACTCTTATAATATATGGTTCTCATATTTTTAATGAAACAAAAAAAAGAATAAATATATTTTTTTTTGTTACATGCATACACCTTTTTTTATATATAAATATCTACTTCTGGGGTCACATATTTGATACGAAATAATCTCTATCCTATAATAAGTGTTGTATACGAAGAAAAACAAGTCTTGAAATAAGTATTATTTTAGTTTTTTTAATGTAATATTAATATTTTTTTCACTAATAGTATTAAAAAGTGTTATTTTAGTTTTTTAGTATATTTTTTCATACGTAGAAATTAAACTCACACACACTACTCAATCAACTAAATTAGATTCTTTGATTTTAATTTTTTAATATAATATTAATAATAAGGTTTTTTCGTATAATTACTGTTCTTTTTATTTACTTATTAGCTTTTTTTGTGTAAAAAAATATTAGAACAACACTTATTACGAAACAAGGGAATACTTTCTAGCAAATCCTTTGATACAATGACACCACATTAATTATTAATTATCGAAATATGAAACTAAGGTCATTGAAAGATCAATGTATTTTGTTTTTAAATTTGTAAACGATTAAGGGTGGAGATTGAGAGAAGGAAGGAAAGTCGTGTTTTTTTTACATGCCCCGTAGCTTGAAATTATTATAACTAATGAGACAATGCATGTAGTGTTGTTGACAAAAAATAATAATAAATGTGTGGTGTGTGTTGCATATGTTTTAAAATTAATAAAAATAAAAGCTTGTTTAAAAAAATTAGATGGACAGTTTAGTTGGGTAGGTGCACCACAAAGTGCTCAAAGCTTTTCAAACTCAATATTTGTGGGATTGTGGATTTTTTGAACTGATCATGGATTGTTTGGTTAAATAAGTCTACTATAAAAAGATTCATGTCTTTCAGAATTAACGCTTAACAAATTGTGAATTATGCAATCAAATAAGTTGATCATAAAGTTCCTACAACTTTCAAGTTGAACACTTGAGGGATTGTGAACTCTATAACAAGGTAAGTCAGCAAAAATGTCCATGTCTTTTAGGCTTAGGATTTAAGAGTTGTGGACCATTCAACTCAAAAAATTTACCATAAAACACTCATATCTTTCAAGATTAACACTTAAAGGAACATAGATCATTCGACTTGACTGTTGATTGTTTGACTAGGTACGACGATAATGAAATGCACGTTAGATTTTGTATAAACAAAACAATGAATCACATTTCAAATAATAATAGATAGATAATGAATTTCATTAAACAAGTTAATTAATTCAAGATTTTGTCCATAAAAAAAGATTTTGTATATTAATTGAAGTAAAGCCTTTTTGATAACTTTTATACCTCGTAGGAGATTAATTATCTGATTCGACCGATAACACTATTAATATAAAAAAAACAAGAACATAGAAAAAAAGGGCAAGACAAATTAGCTTAAGTGTTGTTTGTGTTTTGCAATTAGAGTGAATGAGTAATGATTTTGTTGCCATTTGAACGGCAAACAACACTGTTTGAACCTAGAATTAACCGAATTTGACGTCAGGAAAAACAACAGCCCTTATATGAATACCGAGAAAAACACAACTTACCACCAAACCCATCACAATCTATTAGCTGTGTAATTAATTAGCGACACAAGAATGGTAAAACACACGGCGGAATGAGTGGAAGTGGAACACTTTATACGGAGCAGCCACGCAAACCCACCATACGTGTTATAGTTACTCATTTTCCCACTTTTACACCCTTTCTACTATCTTCTCTTTCTTTCGGATTTTTTTATTAGGGTTTTAGTAAGTTATCAATAATTAATAATGTTCCCATAAAAAATACAATAATTCATACAAAATTTTAATTGTTTAATTTTTAATTATAATTCTTTATTTTACTCCTTAAAGTAAAATTCATGCTCACCTTAAAACAATTCATTTAATCCAATAATATGGTTTTCACCAAACAAAATAAAATCACTAAAAAAATCACGAAAAAAGTCCAACATATATGGTTGGCATAATACCTAAAGGAGTATATCGGTGGCAACATCTTTATTTCTTTCTTTTGTTTTTCCCCTTTCTGGTTTTGATTCTTTTGAATTAATTGAAAGCTGTTCGCAACGTTAAATTTGTGAAAAGGTGAGATGAATCATGATAATTATAATTATCAAGTGCTAAGAATAGTGATTATTAATAATGAAAGAAAAGTTGTCAAGAATAATTCTCTTTACGTCTTTATCTTTAGGGTGCATGATATGATTGCTTCTTTTTTCCCGTGTACACACCAAGTAAATTAAAGGTCCCTATCCTTAAAAAAATCACGCGTCTCTCTTTTATAATATACTATTTTGCATTTTCAGTTAAATAAAACTATTCATTAATTATATTTGGTTAATTGAACCAACCCTCACAAATATTTTTGTGATCAATATTAAATTTCTATATAATATTTAATTAATACAGTATTGTAATTATTGTTTCACTCACATCAAACTTAAAAACTCGTGTACTATATGTCCCTAGTGTAATATTATTCTTACGACGTCTTATTACAATACCTTTTTTTTATGTGTGTGTGAAATATACCTTTTATACTCAGACAGATAAATAGAAAAGAAATATAAGTATAAAATAGGTAATGTAATAAAAAAAGGAAAAAATATGAAAAAATATAATGTGTTGGATGGCAGGTATATCTCTATAACACATATCCATTGCCTACATAATTAGTGTACTTGTCAAGTAGCACAGGCATGTTTGAAACTATTTTGAAATTTTTGTTTTTAGAAATGTTTTGTAAATCATTCTAAAACCTATATTTTGAAAGGAAAAAAAATAATAGTTGGAATAAGGTGAGTCAAGTTGAGTCATTAGAGTTAGTCAACTGTAAGTTGGTTAGAAAATGAGTCGATTCAACTCACTTATATATTTGTTAAATTAAGCGTTTGATCTTCATGTTCAAGTTCATGTACATAGAATGAAGAACATTTATTGAGAGGTTATTTTTCTAAACAAATCTTAGCAATTTATGATATTAATCTTGACTTTAATTTTGATTAAAGGATACTTTGAATTTTTACTTAAAATACTCTCTTCATCCTAAAATATTGATGTTTAAGATTTTTTTTCTTACAAACTAATAAAGTAAATATTTCAAGAGAATTAACATTTATTAGATGATAATTTTACTAAAATATCATTATTCTTTCTCTTAAGTTTAATAAATGTATTATTATGTCTTTTAAGACAACATTATTTATAACAGGATAAAATTAGAATAAATGTTTGAATATCTCATTAAAAAGTGAGAACATCGATGAATTTGAACATTTTCTCAAAGGTTTAAATATCAATTATTTTAGAATAGGAGGAGGAGTGAACCCAACTTGACTGCGCGCATTGACAAACTATGTGAGTTAATCCACCTAAAATAAATATATTAATTAAAAATAGAAAAGGAAAAAATACTTAAATATAAAAAAATTCATAATTTTAGTAATACAATTCAATTTTAATTTCAGTCTTTCGTGAATATAATAGTCAAATTTTGTTATTTTTATGGTAATAAATGAAAATTTACACCCACGCTTTTATTAACTGCTACACACACTTAAAGTGGCTGTAAATCGTCATCAATGAAATATTATTGTAATTAAAATGTTATTAATTACAGTAATTATATCCTTTGCATTTTTTTATTTGAAGGAAATCATTTGTGTTTTTTATTTATAATTATAAAACATCCTCTAATTTTCATTTTATCTTTTGTAAAGATTTATATAAAAAAATACGAATATAATTATGTAAATATTTAAAATGAAAATTGTGATTTTTTTTATAATCATCAATAATATAAAATAAATAAATAAATCATTCTTGAAATTAAACAATTAATCTCCTTGTGTTGCTGTAAGTAAAAACAGTGATTTTTTTAATAGGCCTATCTCCAGCATGCTAATGGTCAAACTAATGAAATCCAAGAAACATATATATTGGAGATACATTTTCGTGTCTTTGGTGAACCCTTCTTTCTTGGATACCCTCATTAATTATTCGCACTTGGATATGGACTTTTGGAGAGATATTTATTGATTCGTTTATTTTATATGAACAAAATGTGATATCACTAGTAGTCACTTATCCTAGCTATCTACCGAAATCTCTTTTCAAAGATGGTGCCACGTCAACGAAAATCTAAATGGGACCCACCAACCGAAGAAGAATAAGACGTCCTCCACCACCTTGTATTCTCTCAATAATACACTTATACACATGCCCATTTATCATCACTCAATGCATAAACAGATAAACTCCATTCATTTCCATACATGCATTCGTGGCCACCAGTTACCTGTATTACCTGTCGGCACTTCACATCCACCGCACGATCAAACCACGCCGTCAATCAACGGCTCCAAATCCCCCATGCCCCTCAAACATTGTGCTCCCACGGATTCCACGCTTTGTTCATTCCAAGTAACGGCAAAATTAGTCATGTAATTATGCCTAAGTCGGTGGTGTTACTCATTTAAATAATAAAAATACCTTATAAGTTTTTCGAAGGTATACGTTTTGTTAAATTAAATTTATGTCACAATTTTTTTTTATTTAACTTATATAGAACATATTTAATTTACTAACAAATTATTTTAATTTAATAAGTAATCTCAAGTTCATTTATAATTATATTATATATTGGATAGAATTTGTCATCCGTAGATGACTCAAAATGCATGATTGATTAATTAATTAATGTGAAATTATAATAATTTAATTAAAAGTTTGAATTTTCGAGTATTAAATATTATGTTAACTTAACAATGATTAAGAAGATCTAATTTAATTAGTTGAAAAAAATGTATAAGTGATGTTAAATATTTGATAATGTTCCTATGCATAAATAAAGAAACTAACTTAACAATTAAGAATATAGACAAAGATATATCATTTAATGCTAATATGAGTTTCACTTACTAATTTAATTATGTATCGTATGCTACTAATATGACCGATGAATGCTGTTACATGTATGATGGTGCGGTAATTTCACTATTTATCCGTTTGAATTTCGCGACACTTTAAATTCAAAGCCACTCTGTGTTGAAGAGGCACAGCGCAACTTGTTTATCGGAACGTTGCTATAAACGTTATTGTTTTCAGATAAACACGTGACTATCTATCTATCAATCGATATCTCCGAGTTCAACCGAACCAATCTCCGAAGCTATGGCAGAGCTCCAAACCAAGGTTGAACCTGTTACGGTCCCGGCTCCGGTGGAGCCCGAGCCACCGCTAGCTGAGGCTCCACCGCTCGAGAAGAAAGCGGTGGCGGTGCCACCACCTGTTCCGGCTGCGGCAGAGGAAACCCAAGCTCTTGTTGTTGTGGAGAAGGAAAAGGAGAAGGAGAATGAGAGTGAGTTTTTGTTCTTTCATGTTTAAATTTCCAAACTTTTGCTTTGCTTGAATCATGGGTTACCGTCAAAATTCAAATTTTACAATTACATGCTAGCTAGTAGCTTGGTTGCTTTGTCGATTGTGTTGTATTGTTTTTCGGAGTATCCATGTTAACATGGTGTGAATTATATTCAATAACTTTGTTCAGTAGTAAGAATTATTTTGTATTGTTTTGTAATCACATATACGAGAATTTTCCTTGCTCAAAAATTATATATTCATTTGTACGTTTATCATAAAAAAAATTTATGTGTCAATGATTAATTTTTGCCGTGAATTGTGTTATGTTGTGACTGTTTGGTTGATGAGAAAACGTTGGAAAATTGAAGGAACATGAACAGTGTTTGTAAATTCACTAAATTGTCTCACAGGTCTCTTACCTGGTTTTAATTTGTATTGTTCCACTTGACTTTCTTTTTTAATGAACCTTTTTTGTTTTTATGAAAATGTTTTGGAGCTTGATTTGAATAGTTGGTTTTGGCTCAGTTCAGTTTATTATTCATCCACAAGTTTTCTTTGGTGTACTGTTCTGTGCTTCTTTTGGGTGTTGATTGGTTTCCAGGAGATAATCATGGGTTGTCATAAAAAATCCTGCTTTAAGTGATTGATATGTCTAATTTTGGTTAGGTACTATAGAGTGTTGAGTGTGATGTTTGTGAATGTTCTGTTCTTTAGTTTCTGTCTGGTTTCTGAGAAAGCGTTGGGAAATGGGAAATCAAAGGAAAAAGAACTATGGCTCTGTAAGAACTTCTTTTTGCAATTTTACTTATTTTGGGTAAAGTTGTTGCAATTTTACTGATTTTAGTATTGTTTTATTTTTTCATCGGTTATATATTTTGTGATCCTGTTTTATGTTTCATGATTTTTTATTTATTTATGGGATCTAATGATTTTCCATTTTCCTTGTTCCCCTGTGAGTGTTTATGGTATTTTTGGTTGAAAGGAAAGAAATTGAGGAGTAAAGAAAATAAGATAATGTATTTTCTTCTATTTAGTCAGAGAAAGAAAAAAAGTTGACTTTTTTTTCACATTTTCTTCAATTTATATTTCAAAAATTTCTCTCCTTTTTTATTTTCCTTCTACCATACCAAACAAACCCTTTTAAAGATGAATTAGAAAAATATTAAGGAGAAACTTTTTCATTTTGTATGTTCCAATTCTAATAATTCATTTAACATCTTGGCTTACTTATCTGTCTGTTCAAGGTTCTCCATCAATGATCTTCTTTGGGTTGCCTTTCAATAATTAGCTGTGTATTCTTTCTTTGATGTGTCTTCTAAATGGGGTAACCTCACTTTCTTTTTGGCTTGCAAAAGTTGGTTCCACCTATTCTTTATGCTTATTATGAAAGCATAAATGTTTATCTAGTTAATTGTACTAGTTTTTTCGTGAAGTTAACTGAACAATATTCATAGTATATATTCTTTCATTGTTATAAATTCATTTATACGTGTCTAAATAGGCTGTACTAAAGCAATTTTCTTTCGACAAAAGCATGTTCATCGTTTCTTGTTCTATACGTCAATGCACAATTTCTTTCCCTGTCCCAATAAAGTGATTTTTCCTTAGGCCCTCCAAGTTGTCAAAAAATATTGTCCCCCCATGTTGGGATGAAAGGTCTTTTTCCACTTTGGCTAATGATGCTTTGATTAATAGGAAAAAGTAATGCTAAGCATTTTTCTTATCCATCTGGCTGTCTTTAAATTAGAATCTGATCATGAAAGCCAGCATGCATTCTTTACCATTGATGCAATTTCACCTTTGAGATCATTGCTTTTCTTTACCATTTTACTTTTGATCTACAGAGATACCAGAACCTGTAAAAAAGAACGCCTCAGGTGGATCCCTTGATAGAGGTTGGTGTTAGACTTTTCTCATGTTTTAGTTCACATTGTCTTTTTAATATTTGATCTTGATTATATAGTATTTACACTTTTAATATAGCTTTTTGTTTCATAAGTAACTACTTGAATTTGTTAATTTGAGAAGCACTATCTAGTCTATGGACACCTTTCAAATGTACATGCATGGATTTCTAGTTGACATTTCTCTATATCTTGCTATGTAACATGAATACGTATTCATACTAACTTATGTTAAGAAACCTCTTTCTAAATATGCTTTCTAGAGATGACGGTTCTCCAATTAATTTTTTTTTGGATGGCATATATCTTCCTTAACACAAATGACTGATGCAATTCTATGGTGTACAGACATTGCTCTTGCAGAAATAGAGAAAGAGAAACGGTTGTCTAATGTGAAGGCTTGGGAAGAAAGTGAAAAATGCAAAGCAGAGAATAAGTAAGTCTTTATTTTAATTCCATTTTGTACTTCGTCCTTCTAGGTATAAAATCAAGTTACATTCCAAAAAAGAATCCTCACTTGAAAATAGACAATCTATCAAATTAGTTCTATGTTGATACGGTTTGCATGACACAATAACCCAACAAGTCAAAACCCTTCATAAGTTCATATGCTTCAAGATCAGATGAGGCCTATATTTAAGATGTGGCCTACCAAAAAGAAAAATTTAAGACTTTTATAGGCCAATATGTTAAGGGAGGAATATTTCCACAAATTTAAAATGTCATTTTTTTTTGTTTTTTATTGTGGGTGTCTTTATGTTAAGAAATTATTGTTTTCTGTTAACAGAGCCCAAAAGCAGCTCTCTGCTGTTGCTGCTTGGGAAAACAGCAAGAAAGCAGCTCTTGAAGCTCAGCTGAGAAAAATTGAGGTATTATTTGTTGCTCAGTGATTGGTTGATACAGTGACATAGTTTTTTCTATTATTTTTTATGCATGTTTGGCATAATTCTGAACATTATAATCAAGATAAGAAAGACAAAATAATGTAAGAATTTATGTTGTCCTGTGTTAGATGGAATAATATACATATTCTGTTGACACAAAAAATATCCAGATTTTTTATCCAATAAATTCTCTTTTCCTCACCCTTGTCCCATTCTTACCAGACATGTGGAACCTTTATCCAATTACTCTCTTGCTTTTGTCAAAATGGTATCAAATACCTATAGAGTCCCTAATTGAATCCATTTACTAAAAGAATTATGCTATTATTAATGAAATGAGCAGCTACAGTCTGGAACGTACTAAAGTTGTTACTTCTTTTATAAATAGATTTTGTCCATATCCATTTAACAGGTGAGCTATCCCTTTCTATCATAAGAATACAAAGTAGTGTATAAAAACACTCCAATTTTGACAGCAGAAGTTAAACATGGCTTCTCCTGGGAGGGGACCCCCTTTTCTGCTTCCTTCCCGGTCAAAAGGATAAAATTTAAAAGGAAAAATATTCTTTAATACAATTTTTTTTAGTTTAATTTTGTCACAATCAATATAAAGATTTTTACATTATTAATCAATTAAAATTCACTCTAAATATTGCTCAAGTAAGTATCATAAAAATCAGTAATCTTATTATACACGACCATTGATGATAATTGCATGCTAGTGTATTTTGTTTTTATTTTTTAATCAAGAGTGCATTCTAATTAAATTTATTTATGATATTTAAATAATGAAATTGAAGTTAAACAAGATTTAATGAAGTGAGATATAGATTAGTAGACAGTGTGTCTTAGAATAAAATCGAGAAAAACTATAAGTTTGGTGGATAGTTAGATAGTTATTATCTCTATATTTCATATGGTCTTTTTTTAGTCATTTTCCTTTTCATCTCCCATTCTTTTTTTCACCATTCTTTTCTTTTATCTTTTCTTTTTCTTTTATCTTTTTTTTTTCAACCTCCTAGTATGGGTTCATCTATCACTAATTTTAATTATAATTAATTTGAGTTAAATATGTTATTGAATTGTTGATTCAAATAATGAAATTGAACATTGAATGTCAAATAAAAACATACAAGCACTTAAAAGAGTATTGCATTCATCTTTTTAACACACTCGAGTCTAAGCAGGAACAACTAGAGAAAAAGAAAGCAGAATATGGTGAAAAAATGAAAAACAAAATAGCCTTAGTTCACAAGCAAGCAGAGGAGAAGAGAGCAATGGTTGAAGCCAAGCGTGGTGAAGAAATTCTCAAGGCAGAGGAAATAGCTGCAAAACACCGTGCAACTGGAACCACTCCAAAGAAGGCCTTTGGATGCTTTTAAATTTTTATTCTTTTTTTTTTGGTTGTGTTTTTGTGTCTGATGTCATAGCAATAATGAAATTTTTGTCTATAATATTTTCTTGTTTGTTTTTTAAATGTTGTTTATGTGTGTACGAAATGGAAAGGGGGACAGTATGAAGTTTGTGACGTACAGAACAGCCTCTAGATCTTTTTGTTAAGATGAAGTGTTCTATGCTGTTTATTCATTTGTTTTTTTCATGACAGAATCATTCTATTCATCAAGCAATAGATTTTCTCTCTCTTCGTTATTAAGAAATATTTTGGAGTGAATCAATAATTTTTATCTTGAAATTATAATGTTCAGTTGAATTGGTTCTGAAAATAAAAGAAATGGAAAAATAGTTTTTAAAATTGTAAATTATCCATTAAATTTAATTTAAACTTATAATTACAACAAACTGATTTAGTTCCTTTGTTTTTAATTAATTAGTGTCACGCCAACAAGAAATTGATACGAATGGTATTATATTTGATTCCCTTAGATAAGATTTTGGATTTAAATTTTATAGATGAAAAAATATGATTAAGATGAGAAATTCTACAAAAACAGATTTTTTGCAAAAGATTAATCATCAACCAAGTTGATGAATATTTTAAATCAATATCATGGTAAAATAAAATTTATTGATGTCTCAACAAGGTGTTGTTCTTGTCACATTAACAAAATGAGAATAATTCATAAACCAGAGATAAAGAGAGAGCAACAATTTTGCAACTTCACACATTCAAGTGAGTTCCCCCACGTTGCTACGACATAAATTGGGACGAATTTGAGGTTTCATAAGAAAATGTGTATAATCTTTATGCCTATTTGAGGACAGTATTTAATGATGCGGGGCTTCAAGGACTATAGGCGAGTGCTTTGTTTTATGCAATAATAAATAAATGTGCGCGGAAGCATGATCATCGTTGAGTATCTCAAGATAGTTGGACACTTGCACGTACTTTGTGTTTCTCTTAAAATTAATTAATCAAATGAGTCCTCGGATTAACTATTTACCGAGGAATATAATTTAGTTGATTAAGCGCGTAAGTTATTATAAATCCTCCAACCTGTCTCCAATTTATACGGATTAAAACAAAAAAGTTAACTATTTATTTTTGTAACCGTTGCTTGTGTAGCCATGGTTCATGGAATGGAGATAAAGTTGCTCTTATAATTTTATCGGTTCAATAAAGGGGCAACTGCATGATTGCAACTTGTTTGCAAAAGAGACTGCTTAAAAGTTACAATAATAATCAAATTACTTGAGTAACTAACAAAAAAAATCAAATGCGGAAAAGTTGAGAAAGAAACAGTGGTACCAAAAGTAATATCCACAAATATTTTTTCAACACATTTAACCCAAGTTAATTAGGATTGGTAAATAGTGGAATAGCTTCTGTTGGGTGATTTTAAAATTAAATACAAATTAATTATTTAATTAGCAAAAAAGGGTAAAATTGAAACAAATTGGGAATTTGGGGTTGTCAAACACGCCTAGCTTGGGCGTGTTTAAACACGCCCAAGCTAGGCGTGTTTGGCCCCCATTTTCCCTATAAATAGCCCCAAATTTTTACTTTTCACCATGAAGTTGCTCTGCCTTCTCTCTAGAACTTGGAAGGAAATTTTCTACAGCGAAGCCCTGCCGAATTGTCTGAAGCGAAGCGCTGTCAACAAATAAATTTCTCTGCCTTTTTATATTATTTAAGCTGTTATATTTTATAATTAGATAAATGTTAGGATCATATGAATTTGTTAGCGACATTTATGTTAGATTCATAGGAAGTTGTTAGTGCTCGGGTTTAAGATTTATGGTTTAGGTATTGCAGTTTAGTTTTAGGGTTTAGGGGGTTAGTGTTTAGAGGGTTAGGGTTTGGGGTGTTTAGGTTTATGATTAATGGTTAATTGTTGTAGTGTGGTAGTGTTTAGTGAGTTTAGGGTTTGGGGGGGTTAGGCGTTAATGGTTTGGTGCTTAGTGTTGGTGGATTAGGGGTTAGGGTTTAGGCTTGAGGTGTGTTAGGTTAGAGGTTATGGTTTTAGGGGTTAGTGGGTTAGGGTTTGGGGTGTTTAGGTTAATGGTTAATGGTGCTTAGTGTTGGTGGATTAGGGGTTAAGGTTTAGGCTTGAGGTGGGTTAGGTTAGAGGTTATGGTTTTAGGGGTTAGTGGGTTAGGGTTTGGGGTGTTTAGGTTAATGGTTAATGGTGCTTAGTGTTAGTGGGTTAGGGTTTGGG
>QARZ01041084.1:45199-131909 GCA_013407115.1 Glycine latifolia
TTGTTAAAAACAACTAATTAAAAAAAGTAACAAAACGGAGCATACATGTGTCATTCCATCTGGATATCCGGTTTGGTAAAGGCAGCCAAAATCTCAATTGGACCAAAACGTTTCCAGTAGTTGGATTCTGCTAACATCTTGAACACGTCTTCATTGGTAATCAACTCTTTAATGTCATATTCGATTGCGGTGTCTGAATATTGGGCATGGGCTGGATGTCGGAAAAACAATTTTCTCACCACCTGTGATGTGTGAATCCCATTAGGGGAAACCCCGACAGGTACAACTTCCTTGATGACATCCTTGAGTGTTTCAGTGGTGCAGCCTAAAGGAATTTCGAATCGTATTGGGTTTGTTCCAATAAAGGCATACCCAATAAAATCCGCTCATCGTGGTATTTTTCACTTGCCGTTGTAATATAGCATTGCATCATGTTGGGGGACAATGTTCTCACGAAGCATGTTGAGTATACCATCTGGTGTTCTGTTGATGCTACATAATATTTCTATTGGGCCAGCACCTGACATTTTGTCATTGCACATTAACATTATGCAAACATCATCATCATTTGTCAGTTGTAAACAATGAAAAAAATAGTGCTGACCTGCATGTAGGGATGGTTGCCGGTAGTGAATCTCATCAACAACATGGGCATTGGTTAGCAGTAGGGTGTCGTGTATCCTACTCTTCAGTGTCTGAAAAGAACAGTCATCAGGAACTCGCATTGGTATCGGTGAAGGACACTGAAAACAAACACCAGTTTCGTTGTGTTTCATTGATCCATTTGGAAAAAAGGAATGCTAATTTGGAGTTAGCAATTGTCTGACTGTTTGTTTCTCCTAAAAATGTCATGGTATTCAGATTGAATTTAGCTTCTGGAGGTGTGATGTGTGGTAATGGTGTCTTGTGTGGGTAGTGGTGTGTTGTGTGGTAGTGTCTGCCTTATATAGGGGTCAATGACGCCCTACTTAGGCGTGTCCGATGATGCCCTTGTTAGGCGTGTTCAGTCACGACCTTATTAGGCGTGTTCAATGACGCCATTGTTAGGCGTGTTCAATCACGCCCTTGTTAGGCGTGTTCAATGACGCCGTTGTAAGGCGTGTTCAGTCACGCCCTTGTTAGGCGTGTTCAATGACGCCCTTGTTAGGCGTGTTGGAAAAAAACTAGAAGAAGCATAAACACCAACACGTCATAGGCAAAAATGAAAGGTTGACTGGGGCACGCTGGAAAAAAACCAACGATCTTTACACGTTGGACAGGTTGACTGCGGCACCAGACACAAGACAACAACAATGGGACGGAGGGACTCTACAAATTGATTAGGGTCAATAAAGATAAACAGAGTGATTGCCAACCAGGTCGTTCTTTATATGATTTAGGAATTTGCATTTAGGGAAGTACTCGGTGACCGAAAACCACGCCCTTGTTAGATGTGTTCAACGACGTATTTGTTAGCCGTCTTCATGTATTGTTCGCATTTCCAATATGGTATTTTTAATATAGTTCACATAACGTCGTATGTGTAACGTAAATCATGCTAAATAAAAAATAAATAAAAAAGGAAAATTGATGTCCAACTTTATAAATCAAATACACATAACATACCACTGATCAATCAAACATAATTACAAAATCATGAAACACCACCCCGAGTAGGACAAGCTCTACGAGCATGTCCAACTTGCTTGCACAGACCGCATTTACGAAGTCTCTGAGATATTTCGACTTCGTCCATCTCGTTATGTATTCTAGTGGACCTTGGACGACCCTTTGAACGCAACATTGACCTGTCAGGAATGATAACTGGATCTTCACTCGGGGGAATAGCAAGTTCATTACTAATTGGCTGTCAAGGTAATGAATAAGCCTGAACTAAGTTGGTTACCAGGAACACATCATCCACATATTGCAACAGATTCTGCCGGATATATAAAGCAACAGTCGCGGCGTGGCTACAAGGGTATTTGAAGGCCTTAAACTTGCCACACTGACAAAAACGCTCAGTTAGGTTGACTGAATATGCCCTCTCCCAGCCATCGTCAACCTCAAACTAAGTTTCCTGAAGGTTATATGTGCGTACATTATGCCCTGCAGCAACGGTCTGATTATGCCTCAAAGTTTCAACGACATTTTTACAATGTCGTTGTGAATGCTGAAGCTGTCCAGTGGTCGCCTGACCCCTGCTCACAAAATATTGAACCAAACGACTGTATGTGTGCTTCACCAAAGCAGTGATAGGCATGTTCCTTGTTCCCTTGAAGACCTTGTTGACTGATTCAAACAAATTTGTTGTCATATGTCCATACCTTCTCCCCTCGACATCATATGCACGAGTCCACTTTTCCTTAGGAATGTTGTCAATCCATTCTGCAACCTCAGGACTAGTATCACGGAATCGTGCAAACGCTATGTCGAATTGAAGCTTACAGGGAGTATAACCTGCACAATTAATAAAATAATTTACATTAGTTGGCTAACACATTTATGTCAGCTTAATAAATGACAAATAATTGTTAACATACCCAAAGTCATGAGGGTCTTCTTCAATCTAGCATTCTTGAATCTTTGATTGAAATTACTGGCAATATGACGAAGGCAAAAAAGTGATGCACAAAAGGTGGTTGCCAACCAGCATGATTCTGTATTGCAAATATAATACTCCGGTGCCGATCTGAAATAAGACATATATTTTGCATCTGGGTTACGTGGAAGCGAATCTTAGCAAGGAAATATTCCCAAGCTTCCAACGTCTCCCCCTCGACAATGGCAAATGCCAGTGGCAGGCATTCATTATTTCCATCCTGACTCGTGGCAATCAGTAATTTTCCTTTATACTTGCCATATAAGTGAGTCCCATCAATTTGAATCACCGGTTTGCAAAATTTAAAAGCCTCGCAACACTGTCTAAAAGTCCAAAACATGCGCTGAAACACACGCTTACCTCATACCAGTCGATGTGCCACATAATAAGCATTGGTTTGAATATCATAAAAAGAACCTGGTGAAAAATGAAGCATGTAGTTGCACCACCTCGGCAAAAATGCATAAGATTCTTCCCAATCCCCATAAATCGTTGCCATTGCTCTCTGCTTCGCATACCATGCCTTAGAATATGAAACTTTAAATCCATAGCTATTGGTGATCCTCTCCTGAACCAATGCAATTGACACGCCGGGTTCCTCCTTAACCATTCCTGAAAATGAAATTGTAACATTCACATTAACAACAAACCTTAACACAAATTAATATTTGACTACTTAAGCAAAAATATTAAGTTCATACCAACTACAAGTGAAGCAATAATATCAACATCAAGTTGTCTGTGATCCTGTGTTATGTGGTCATTCAGGCAATTGTGTTTTCCACCCCATCTTGAAACAACCCACTTCTCACTGTACACTGGTTTAAACACCCTAACCCTCCAAGGGCAACCATCGGTGTGAGCAACACATTTCATGGCAAACTTGTCAGGCTTGCTCTCAACCACAAATGCTTCTTGATGCTCCCTCATCAGGTTACGCTTAATTGCAATTTGTGCCTCTTTTTTGGATGGAAATTCCTGTTCAACAAACAAATCGTCCCTTAATTGCCAGGGACCTTGCACTGAACCCGAACCTGAAGCTGAACCGGTAAAAGATTCTTCTTCGCTTGGGTGATTCCAATCAATATATGTGTAATGTGGAATTCCGTCCCAAAAAGGAATAACCGCGCCACCTGTAAATACAAAACAGTTTAATAAACATACTATGCAAACTAAAATACTATAATATACAGATATACAAATATCATACCACTTCATCATTCATTTAGGTCATGTAACATACCTTCAACAGGTTGTTCTGATTGCGTTGATCCAACGTTTGGATGATGACGCATTCTAGACGACCCCACATCAGGGTGTTGTTGGAATGCAGTTGCATGCACACCAGAATCTTCATCATTATCGGACGCACTTGCATTCTCCTGAAGAAGACGATCTTCCATTGCGATATTTTCATCATCTTCATCATCATCCATAACCCAAGTTGGGTCATGCGAATCTTCCTCAGACATGTTTACACCTACAGCACCATATGATGCTGCAATATGTGCAGAATTAAAAGCGGCTAACCTTGTCGGTAAAACAATATCATCTGCTACGGTATAATCCACATACAATTCCAAAAATTTCTTCCTTGCCTGATTCAAAAATTCTTCAATCACCATTTCCAATTCTTCATCATCCTGTATTGGAAACCCCATGTATTGTTCATTCTCCCATAATCTTGCAGTCAGCAAAGTGATACATGACTTGCATTATGCCCTAATTTTGGACGTATCTTCTAATGCAAATCATCCAATGTTGTTTTTCGCTGGATACGTGTCATCCTTTTCTCCCCTTCAAAGGCAATACCTGTTTGCCCTTCAATTTTCCTTCCATTGAAAAAAAAGACTACACGAACACACTCCTCATGACCTGAACTCATTTCCTGCCCTCAACAAAAACAACAACCTCAAATTTTAAGAAACAATAAAATAAGCTAAAAAACATAAACCCTAAAATTAACGCCTGAACCACACAAACACCCAAAACCCTAAATTATCAAACATAAACCCTAACCCCTAATCAACCCAAGCCAAACAATAGACCATTAACCTAATCCCCCCAAACCCTAACCAACTAAACACCTACACCATAACCCCTAACCTAAACCGACCGACAATAACCACTTAACCATTAACCTAAACCCCCCAAACCCTAAACCCACTAAACACTAACACCATAATCCCTAAACTAAACTCCATCAAGACTAACCCCTAAACGCTAATACACACACACACACTAAAAATCAAACCATTAACCTAAACACCCCAAACCCTAACCCACTAACCCCTAAACCCATAACCCCTAACCCCTAATCCACCAACACTAAGCACCAAACCATTAACCTAACCCCCCCAAACCCTAAACTCACTAAACACTAACACACTCCAACAATTAACCATTAACCTAAACACCCCAAACCCTAACCCACTAACCCCTAACCTAACCAACCTCAAGCCTAAACCCTAACCCCTAATCCACCAACACTAAGCACCAAACCATTAACCTAACCCCCCAAACCCCAAACTCACTAAACACTACCACACTACAACAATTAACCAGTAACCATTAACCTAAACACCCCAAACCCTAACCACTAAACACAAACCCCCTAAACCCTAAAACTAAACCGCAATACCTAAACCATAAATCTTTAAACCCGAGCACTAACAACTTCCTATGAATCTAACATAAATGTCGCTAACAAATTCATATGATCCTAACATTTATCTAATTATAAAATATAACAGCTTAAATAATATAAAAAAGGTAGAGAAACTTACTTGTTGACAGCGCTTCGCTTCAGAAAATTCGGTAGGGCTTCGCTTTAGAAAATTTCCTTCCACGCTCTAGAGAGAAGGCAGACCAATTTCTAGACAAAAGGTCAAATGGTACGAATGGTCACAAGGTAAGATTGTGGGGCTTTTTATAGGGGAAATGGGGGCCAAACACGCCCAAGCCAGGCGTGTTTGGCTGCCCCAAATTCCCAATTTGTTTCAATTTTGCCCCTTTTTGCTAATTAAATAATTAATTTGTATTTAATTTAAAAATCAGCCAGCTTCTGTTACATAATAAAAGAATTTCAACTCAGTTATACAAAAGCATGAGAAGAAAACCAAATCTCCTAAAATACAGGAAGCTCAATGAAAGATTACAAGAGTAAAAGAATAAAATTGAGGTATTAAGCATAACTTATCATGTTAACCTCATGTTAGCAGGACTACTCCTCGATATCAAACACTTTGTTTTGAATTTATTCAAAGTCACTGTGAGAGTTGAAGAGGTAGGGCTTATTTATAGGAAAATTGCTACAAACGTTGTTTCAGATAAAGATGTAACAATATTATAGGAAAATGTTGCATGGACCACTCCATGCATGCATGCTATCCAATGCTTAGAGAAAGAGAAAAAAAAATAGATATGTGAGTGTAATAGGTAATAGATGTTGATGGAATATTCATAAATAGGGTGTTTTCACTTGTCACCTCTCATATATGTATATATGAGTCCAAAGCTATGGTAGAGCTCCAAACCAAGTTTATTCCGGCAGCAGAAGAAATAACCAAAGCTCTTTCTGTTCTTCTGTAGCATGAGGATGAGTTTTGTCTTTCTAAATATAATTTAATTTTTAGAGATGATATATGGTTCACCAATTAATTTTTACGGATAGCATATAGTATTTTCCTTAACAAATGACCGAAACACTGCTTTGGTGTACAACAAAGTGTACAGCTATTGCTCTTGCAAAAATAGAGAAAGAGAAAGGTTATCTGATGTGAAGGCATGGGAAGAAAGTGAGAAAGCCAAAGCGGAGAATAAGTAAGTCTTTATTTTAATTTCATTTTGCAGTTTGTAGTTTGTAGTAATTTGGCATAAAACCATGTTACATTACGTAAAGAACCCTAACTTGAAAATAGACAATCTATCAAATAAGTCCTATGGTGATACGGTTTGCATAACACAATAACCCTCCTAGTGCAAACCCTTCATAAGTTCATACGCTTCAAGATCAGATGAGTGATTGAGTATTTTTAGTTTAATATTTTTTTATTCTTCTTAGCTTATTTGACTTCTCTTGTACTTTTATTTTCTCATTGTAATTCAATTTTTGCCTTAGGCAAACAAGTGAGCTTAATTGATAATTGTTGCTTATTTTCGGAGTTTTTGCTTACTTGACGTATCTTTCTTGTGCAGGACCTAGAGGGCTCTACAGAGCTCCAAATGACACATATGAGTGTCCCTGGAAAGATAAGGAAAAGATCTACAAGTTTGTCAAAGATAAGCCAAGGCCAATTCTGTCATTTTGAGGGTTATTTTAAGCTTGAAAGTCAGAATTACTGCACTTGAATTTTGAGCTGCGAAATTGGTGTAATTAGTAATTAGTTAGATTAGTTGGGCTTCATTGTAGCTCATCCTTCCCTACTGACTCAGTCACTATATTTAAGTGATTTTAGTTATTTGGATGGACACACTTCATTTTAGCACAAACACATTTTGTAGTGACTTTTAGAAGTTTTTAGAATTAAAACATTTTCTCTCAACTGTTCTTCACTGTTCTTCATTTTCATTTCTGTTCTTCCATTTTCTTGCACTCATTTCATGGTGTTTTCATTGATGATGACCATGGAAGGCTAAACAATCAATCAATCCAAGGATCCAAGTCCAAGCAAGGAGAATTTTAGTTCTGGTTTGGTATTTCAAATTCTGTGTGAATGTTCACTTTCTTCTTCAATCCTCTATTCGATTTTCATGATTATGAATGTGTTTACGATTGAAAGCGGATTAGGTTATGGATTCATTTCCTAATTTCGAATTTTAATCATAGATTATTTGGATGATATTTTCAATTAGGTTTGTGGTTTCAATTAATTTAGGGGTTAATTCGATTGAACTACTTCTAATGAAATTGAATGAACTTTCACAACAAAATTATTATCTGAGAACTATGATAATTTGTATTGCTTGGTTTGGTGAATTGGATTGATACTTTTTAATCTATTTTAGAATACCTTTTATCAATTCTGTTAGTTTTTATTTTGTTACGTTTTTCTGCAATTTTTATTCACGCATGTAAACTGTTTGATAAAAATCTCCTCATTATTTACTAGTGAATTGAAGTTGAAACCATATTGATTGTGTCTTTGAGTCGACCTAGGTTAATTTTGTTCTACAGAATTAGCGTAGTTTAATTGTTTTGAAGCGATACGACATCGATACTTATACTTAAGATGTGACTTACGAAAAAAATATATTTAAGATGTGATTTGTGATCTGTATGTCAATATGTTATGGGAAGAATGTTTCTACAAATTTACAGTGTCATTTGATTTTTTTTTAGTCTGTTTCATTATGTTAAGTTTTTTGTAAACTTGAGAAATTATTGTATTACAGGGCCCAAAAGGGGTGTTCTATTCTTTTGCTGCTAGGCATAACAGCAAGAGCGCAGCTCTGGAAGCTAAGACTAAAAAATTTGAGATAGTACTAATAAAAACTAACAATTAACAACTAATATTTGTCCATAAAAAAAACTTCTTGTTCAGTTATTGGTTGACAAAATGACATTGTTTTGTCTATATTCATGATATCATGATGCATGTTTGGCACTGCACATAGAGAAGCACATCATTTTTAAAGGTCTATTTTTTTTAGTTGAAGATCTAATTCTACACAATATAATCAAGATAAGACAAAACAAAGTAAGAATTTATGTTGTCCCGTGTTACATCGAATAATATACTTACATAATTACATGCTTCTGTTGACACCAAAATAAACGTAGATTTTTATCCAACAAATCTTCTTATCTTCACTCTTGTCACTATATTGAGTTAAGTAGGTTCACATAAAGATACAAGCACTTACGAGTATATTGCATTCAACTTTTTAATAACACTCTCGTGTCTGTACAGGAAAAAGTAATAGAGGAAAAGAAAGCAGAATTTTATGACAAGTGAATAACAAAAGAGCCTTAATGCACAAGCAATCAAAGGAGAAGGCAACGATTGAAGCCAAGCTTTGTAAAAAAAATGAAAAAGAATCTCAAGTTACAGAAAAATGCTGCGAACTACCGTGCAACAGGACTCCAAAGAAGTTCCTTGGATGCTTTCGTGGGGTCTGATGTCATGGCAACAATGAAATTGTCTACAACTTTTCTTTCTTGTTTTTAAATGTTGTTCATGTGTGTATGAAATTCAAAGGGGAACATCATGAGTATGTTTGCTAATTAAGGTTTCGTTGTTTTTATGATAAGGTTTAGATATTATGAATATGTTTGCTAAGTAATTAAACAAAGATTTTCAGTTAATTTCTAGTATTTTTATTTGCTAAAAAAACTTGTTTAACAATAGAGGACAGCCCGTAGGTCTTTTTGTTAAGATGCTTTGTTCCATCTTTTTCTTTTCCACAAAAAAATAATTCTTACTATGAAACATCAAGCGATAGATTTTCTCTTTATGGAAGATGATGACGTTTAATATTTTTTACTAATGACTAGGAAGCTACCTTCTGTGCTTCTTAATTATAGATTTTCAAGTGTTCTTGTTTGATATTAGTTGCACATAAAACAAATGAACACATCAAAATCATAGACTACGTAGACTATACAGAAACGGAATGTGTTTAAGGTTGAGGGTCAAAACTCTAAAGAGCTCATGGGCCAATTTTGTATTACATCTTTCCAGAAAATAATGTGCTCTAAATTAAAGTTAGTAGTAATTTAACTGTGTAATTTTAGTGATTACATGTAAATAGTGATACGTTACATCAATAATCGATATGATATGGGATATATATATATATACATACATATATATATATATATATATATATATATATATATGAGTGTATCAATATAAATTTCAAAATTACATATAAAAAATTAGATAAGAAATAACAATACAGTAATTTCAGTCAACTAGTCGCATTTTTACCGGTCCTTAAATGTGAAAGCCTAATAATAATCAAATTTCTGCAATGTCTAGTTCATTTCTCCAATTCTAATAGCATGTTTGGATTAGATTAATTTGTTGAAAGTCAAAGGAACAAATAGCAGCTTCCACTTTTTTAACCTTAATTTTTGGTTTCGGAATCAATTTTGATAGTTATCCAAACATGCTATAAGTCTATAAAATAGCCAACAAAAAGCTACATGTCAGCATATCAACATCATACGTGCACTAATTAAGGGTAAGGAAGGGTTGGTGTCTCATAATTCTAAGAAGCTCATGTCATTGTTTATAGGAAAGTCCAACAAGAGCTGCAATGAAGTGTCACAAGAGTCATGTTCTAGTTCACTAGAGCTTGATGATGAATCAGAGACAATTTTCTTAACACCCCAAAAAAACTCCTTTTTGACAATGCTTGCTGGGGTTGAGGAAGCCAAATCTGTTGTGGTAGTAGTAGTGGTGGCAGACAGTGACTCACATTTGATTGAAGATTCTGATTTGTGGACATCACGAAAAGATTCTCCAACTTCAGAGTTCCAAATGCGGAGGAAGTAGTCAGTGTCAGTTTTGTTGTTGTTGGTGTCGTTGAAATGTGGTACCCTTGAGAGCCTGGCCTCTGCTTCAAGCCTTGCACTCTCCCACTGGGCCATGTGGCGGGTTGAAGTGGATGATGCATGGGCCTTGTCATTTAGGTTGTGTGGAGAGGCTAGTGGTTGGTGGGTTTGTGGGTCCAGGCCCATGCCAATGAGACGTTTCTTTAAGTGGGTGTTCCATAAGTTCTTGATCTCATTGTCTGTTCTTCCTGGTAGCTGAGAGGCTATAGCAGCCCACCTGTGAATTTGTTCATTTGTTGAATATTGTCAAAAACAGAAAAAAGAGAAATTTTTATATAGTATGAAACTATTATAATCTCTATTAATATCTACATGACAGGTAACTGAGTTTACTATTTTTTTCTCTTATTGATCGAAAAATTTGAGTGTATTAAATATAAGTTAATTGAGAGACACATGATGTTCTTGAATTACTTAATAATTTCTTAGAAAAGAGACATACAATTATTATTAACTTCACTGAAATTTGAAAATATCAACTGCAGATCCCAATGATGATAATTGTTCTTCATATGCAGATGGCCCAAGATGTCTTTCCTTGGGATTCAAGAAATAATGGCTCTAAAAATAATATTAATGAAGGACAATCAATAAATAGTGAAATTAGTATATAACTTTGTTCATATTAGTCTTTGATTCATAGAAGCTAAATCTAAAGTTTCTGAACATATTGCCAATCAAAAAGGATTATTTTGACTAATAAAATGTGTATTCACTACAAAAAAATTGACCAATGAAATGTGCATTTAAGAACTAATTTGATTGAGAACATCTTCATGCAAGCTCTTCAGGTGTAATTTAAATCATTTAGGTTTTAATTCAAGCAAGAAGATATATTATATGCTTAAATATGTTTTTAATCCTTGTAAATTAGTATATTTTATATTTGGTCCCTATAAGTTTATTTTCTAATTTTAGTTCCAAGTTGGTATTTTTTTAATTTTAGTTTCTGTAAAATATTTTATTCATTTTTAGTTCTTATAAATTTGTGTTTTTCTAATTTTGATTTCTGTAAAGTTATAATAATTTTTATTCATGGTCCCTATTAGTTCTTGCATACAGGATTAAAATTGAAAACACAAATTTACATCACTAACAAAGAGTGAAATATCTTATAATGATCAAAATTAAAAAAATACAAATTTATAAAAATTAAAATTAGAAAAATAAATTTATAGGAACCAAAAATAAAAAAAATTTAACTTACATGACAAAAAACTTGATTTTATCCATGCAGTAACATGAAATTGGAATCCTCTTCAAGAGTTATTCCGGACAAAAAAAAAAGAAAGACACAAGATTCAAATGAGAGTCAAACCTTGTGTCTTTCTCACTCTCCTGTTGGACGACAGCTGCTTCAAAAAGAGAAATAGGAAATTTTAAACCAGTAATGTTATTTGGTATGAGAATTACGTTACGAATTGGAGTACGAAAAGTAGGATTGATAACCATACAAGGTGGGGTGGTTATGGAAAGATTTTTTGCATATCTCTCTTTTAAGTTTTTAACCAATCACATCTCTTCCTAACTGTTTCACGAAATATTTTTCGCACCAAAGAGCATTTTCCCATTTTAAACACCATATCATATCAAACTTTCAATTCCAAAATATCTGCCATTAACTGAGATTTGGACTCCATTTTCACATAATGATAAGTTGAAAGACAAGAACTAGACCATTGACACTTCAATTCTCTAATGAAGCAAAGTTATATAAGTTGAAAGCAAACACAACTATAAGAATTGAAATAGATATTTCCATCATTTAACAAAGTTGTGTTAAAATTTTGTATCTCACTCTTAGTCAACATTAAGTACCTATTTCCAAGGATACCATGAAGCTGTATGATTAGTTTTTCTTCCTCAAGTGTAAAGGAACCACGTTTAATATCTGGTCTGAGGTAGTTTGTCCATCTTAGCCGGCAACTCTTACCACAACGAAGAAGACCTGAAGAGGGAGGGTTAAAGGCAAGTTATGTAAAGCAAATATAAAAAACAAACTGTTCATGTGAAGAAAAATCTACAAATGGACGAGTAAATTGGCACTTGGGAACACAAAAAGAAGAAGAGAAAATCAACACAAAAACATGACCTGATATTTAGAAACAAAATGGTTATTAATGTAAAATCTACAACTAAACTTAACTCGAGTACATATTTCAAATATATTCAATGCGTAAAAATATTTCTATTAAAATTTAAGAAAACGTGGAGTAAACACTTAAACTCTAGTTCATACATCGAGATAGAAAGAAAAAAAAAGAAAAGAAAATTACAGATATGATATATAGATATTATGATGTAATATAAAAAGAGAAAAAAAAAGATGTTAATTATAGAATGTTTGGATGTTGTAATGTCCACATATTAATACTCTAAAATGAGAAGCGTTGATATCATGTTCTTTTTAATTGATCCAATTTCATTAAAAATTACAAAATTATGAGTGTGATATGTTAAATAAGGAAGAAGTCGAACACAATTTTGTTATTTCTAACCATTTTTTGCAAGAGTGTGTTACAGCCGATTTCAGATAAAAGCTTCTCTACCTAAAGGTGCAAAGTGCAGACTTACCAACAATTTTTTTTTCAAAAAAAAAAAAGAAGCTAAATTTAAGGAACATATGCTTCATATCAATGGAAAGCTAGCTTCAAAAGTAGCATTTTTCATTGCTTTCTGAGTGTAACAAAAAGAGGGGGGAACTTTTGTTTCCAAGTGAGAAAAAGTGATTTTTGAAGTAGTGTTTCAAAACATAACCACTAAAACAAGGACCTTGAGGTCAAGCTAACAAGAGAAAAAACACAAAACAAAAGGGCATGAAAACCTGCTAACTTGGGGACAGAACGCCAACTTCCATGACCACCATTCTTGTTGATATAATTAACAAGAATCTCATCCTCTTCATCAGTCCAAGTACCCTTCTTCAACCCCATCTTGTCACAACATGGCTTCCTTCCCATCCTTACCAACAAAGGACATTCACAAACTGAAAATCATAATATTATTCATATATTAATAAACCAAATATATAAAAGAGATAGAAACATTTTTTAATTTTTAATTTCACACACAAACCTTCAAGAGTGAGTTTCCTTGCACGTTGCTAGCTAGCACTTGAAGCCTCTAAGTGGTTATGGCATAAATTGGGAAGGATTTAAAGTTGAAAGGAAAAAATATTGTGTATCATTATGATCATTATGGCTATTCGAGGAGGCAGTATTTAATGATAGGGGACTTGCAAGTATTATAATAAGGGTGTTGAAATTTAAACTAATCTAAAATAAAAATAAAAATTTGTTAAAAAAATTAGAAATTGAATCAAATTAATTTTTTTGATTTTTTTTGGATGATTTTCTTTTTAAAATCAATTGGTTTAATTCGATTTTAGTTTGTATTTTTGAAATTGAATCAAATCATAACACTAATAATAACATTTATGTTACTTTAGTTATATGTTTTATGTGTGTATCTATAATATTTTGTAGTATTATCCATACAAAATTTATATAATGTGTATTACTTTTTTTATATGATTTTTTAAAGATATGTATAATTTAAAATAGATGAAATTTTACAGATTTTTATTATAAAAAATTTAGCATATTAATAAATTTTATAAATTGTTATAAACAATTTTTTAATATTATTTTATTTAAAATATGAAGAAAAAATATATAAATTTCTATAAAAATCATAAAAATCAAATTAAATCCCAAATCATAAAATATTAATATAATTTGATTCAAATTTTATTTTAAATCAAAATTAAACTATATATTTTTTAAAGTTTGGTTAGGATGATTTTTTAAATCAAACTAAACCAAAGCAGCACTAGACTATAGTATAGGGGAGCTTCAAGTTGGCTTTATGCAATAAATGCGTATGTT
The DNA here is from genome assembly GCA_013407115.1 of Glycine latifolia. Lineage (NCBI taxonomy): Eukaryota > Viridiplantae > Streptophyta > Magnoliopsida > Fabales > Fabaceae > Glycine > Glycine latifolia. Next base: position 59,229 of record QARZ01041084.1, read on the forward strand.
CAGTAAATTCAGAAGTTGAATCATCGTTCCACGTACATTGTGTGTGTGTGTTCTCTTTTGTTTTCTTTATTACATACTCACCGATAGAATTGTAAGAGCATCTTTATCTCTTTCCCTGTCTACACAGGTTACCGAAATAATAGTAGTAATTAATGGTTAATCTAAGTTTTTATTAATTAATTTTAGATTTAATTATATAATTATAATTAAAAATTCAATTAAATTCCTCAATTATTAAAACATTTAATAAGATCCTTTAATTATTTTAAAAAAATCAATTAGATCCTCAATTATTAAAAATTCAATAAAATTCTTTAATTATTTAAAAAAATTCAATTAGATCCTCAATTATTAAAAAAAAATTAGGTTTCTTAATTATTAAAAATTTAGTCAAAATATATATTTTAGGCTAAAATGTAAATTTTGTTACCTATTTTTCCAAATTCATGATTTTAGTTTTTTTATTTTTAATTGAAACTTTTCGTCCCACAAAAATTTTTGATTTTAGTTCCCTTTATTAGTTTTAGACTTGATTATGTACTCTTTTTAGTAAATTAAACTTATTAGCAATTAAATAATTTTAAAAATATTATCATTTGAATAATAAATAGATATCTGTTAGTCTATATTTAAAAAATACATAAATCGGTGTTTTAAACTGATCATTATAACTAAAATTACATATTTTTAAAAAATAAGAGATAAAATATTTCAATTAAAAAATGAAAAATTAACTTTTTAAAAATGAGAATAAACTAGAGTCAACCAAATCAACGCTATATTTTTTCAGTTGCCTCTCTTCCTTCCAATTACTCATTTGCACGGGAAACCAACCATCTCAATACCACCAAAATGAAGCCTTGCCCCCTAAAAGTGCATTTGGCATAAGTGAAAGTGAAAGAAAATAAAACGCGTATAATAATATCTTTTTCTTTGTTTAATTAAAAAATGAAAGAAAATCTCAAGAAAAATTGACTTTAAGATACAAAATTTTAAAATTTTCTTTCCTTTTACTTTTCATCCAATTTAAATTTTAAAATTTTATTTTCTCTCTCATTTTTTTCCTTCCTACCAATTATAGGGTAAGCCAAAAATCAAAATCAAAACGTGCACATAAAGTGCATGTCTAGTTGGGCGTCACATCCCACCAAGGAGAAGCCATATTGCTTCAAATTATCACGTATTTGCTAAGAAAATTTAATTTAATTAGTTAAATATAATCAAAGTTATGATAATCTATAATATTGTCTCTGATTATTACATATAAAAAAATTATCACATATTTAATCCACAAATTTGGAGGTGAATGCGGATGCAAACACACTATAAGTCACCACTTTAATTATTTAAATTTTTTTATATAACATCTTTTATTTATCCTCAAACCATCATATTTAAAATACAAAACACAAAAGCTGCATGATAAAAGAAGATAAAGGGTGTGTGTTCTTTACATAAGGTTTTTGTTTTGCACATAAATGGCATGACTGATAAAAGCGGATGCAGTGAATACGATAGTGACTGCATTAAATACAGATTCAAGAAGAAGAAAAAAGTTAGTACTATAAGATTGAGTAATGAACATGTACATCAATACATACAGTGACATGCTCAGAGATTTCAAAGGATAGACTGAGCGGAAAAGAAGCATCGATGAAGGTCTAATTAATGACATGCAGTGTACGGATTCAGCATCAAATAAGCATTTAATTTTCTACATTTCATGTTTTTCTATACAGAAAGAACGAATAAGGAAAAAAAAAATTTACTTAACCATTATCCAAATACTCCGTGTCATGCAATACAAAGATAATACAAAATAAAAGGGATAGATATTATACTTAATATTATTTTTATATATACAAAAGAATTTATTTTTAGTTTCAAATCAATGATGAGTAAATTATTAAGATACAATTTTATTATTATAAAAGAATTCATTCTCAAAAGAAGGAATAAGAAAATAAAAAGAATAAATAAATATTTCTCTTCAAAAAGGGAAAAACTAATTTTGTTCTTCAACTTGTCATCAAAGAATGTAGTTTCTGATTTAATTCTCTTAAAAAATATAGTAATTACATCATGTAATTAGTCTTGTGAAACAATTTTTTTATTAATTTTAATATTAAATGATTAATTTGATAATAAATATATTTTTTAAAGATTAATTTGATATTAACTTATAAACTTTAGAACTTAATTTATCATTAATTTGTATGTAAAATATAATTATTATACTTTTTACATATTAAAAAACTAAATTAGAATCTTCATTGTTTTATACACTAAATTATCATCGACTTATACATAATTTTATTTAAAATACAGTCAAATATTAGATGTAAATATTTCTCTGAAAATAACTTAGTTTGTTACATTATAAAAAGAGTGATGATATATAGACATTTATATTTTTGAAACATCTCTTTTTTTTCTCTAATTTTCTTTTCATATCAAATTATAATACCTATAATATAATATCTATATTTTCTCACTTTTCTATATCAGCAGGTGTCCATGTTTGGGGGTCCATGTATAATATTTCTTGTAGAAAACTAACTTTTTGCCTGACCTAACTATAACTAGTTAGTTTTTGATTAACATAGCAAAATGACACAGAATAAAACATAATATATATGTATATATATAAATTTAATTTCATGCATATTGTATTTTAAAAAATAAATTAGAATTTAATGTGCATGCCGTGAGACGGGATATTAGCGAGGTATGACTTGGTGTATGTATTGTGCATTTTCTTTTCTCATCTTGTACGTCTGAGTGATTCTTTCCATTTAGGTAATTATGTTCCCAGGTCTATGTTCTAGATCTTTGTATAGTTGTTTCCCCTCATACGGAATCTATTCAAAATAGTGTTCATGGATTCTTACACCTAATATTTTTCGATTCACCAAAAATAAACAACTGATCTTTTTCCCGATTTTGCCGAGTTAATTTTTTAAGAATATAACACACAATAAAATAGAGGAATAGAACTGATTGATTAAGTTTTCTGATAAACTTTCGACCAGATGATCCTTATCCTGCAGTGATCAGCTTGGGGTCATAAATGCAATCCTAGCTAATATTTTTTATGTGTATTTTTTACTTTTTAAAATAATGAAAAAGCAACAATGAGGTTAGATATCGTACCATATGTCATCCCTCAAAAGTCAAGAATTACAGATTTGATGAATCTAAATTCTAGATATAGATATATCCGCACAAAAAAAACTGGAACTAGCGTATTATTATATTATAGTTGTGAAACTCATCCGCTTATTTATTTTTGATTCAGATAATAAATCACTGATATGATTAATGATTAGTCTGATTTAGTATATATTAAAATTTTAAAATTATATATATTATTATATATAAATATATAATTAATAGTATCAATTTATATTTCAACAAATTCAAAATTCAAAATCTAATTTTTTTAATAAAAAAATAAAAATTAATAATTTTTTTATTGTAAAATCAATTTTATTAAACTGATTCAACCAAAGATTCGATAACCTAATCAGCAAATTTAATTGAGTCATTCTGAATAAATTACAATCCAATAATAAAATCAGTCTGATTAATTAGATTATAATTGTATTAATCCAACCGAGCAACTCAAACTAAATTTCACAACATTTATATTATCCGGTAATTGGTGTGCAAATTTACGAGGATTATGAGCCATAGTTTCTTTTTTCTTTTTTAGGAAATTAATCATAGTTTCTAAAGTTATCATTTGTCAATATTGATGGATCAACTAAGAAATTAAAAAAATTGATACTTGGTAATAAGAATCTTCGATATAAGCTTTTTTCTTTTTTCGTCGATACAGTTTGAATATAAACAAATTTCTATTACTCCAAAAAGTCATCTTAATATTTCTGCCAACTAATAAAAAGAAATATTATGATAATTATTTTTTAATATAGTTGGTAAACTAGTAAAAGTCTTTTCTATAATACTTTTCTCAAATTATAACAAATTTAATACCCCTTTCTGGCTCAAGTTAATACTACCGTGTATGAATTTCCATTTACACAATTCAAAGGTGGATCATAGAAACTATTTTTAGTTGCTTTTGGTGTATCTTAACATAAAAATTTAATCCAATGTGAATCACGAATGCTAATTCATACGCATAATACATAACATAACTACATAAGCGTTTTAAATGCCCAACTTGTTTAGTAAGGAATTGAGCTATGATATCCCCAAGTCCTTTTATGAAGAAGACTGCATAATAAGAATAAGTTGGAACATAACAAAGTCAGGCAATGTCTTGTAAGACTTCACTTCACACAAAGCAACAATCCTTTCGGTGTGTTTAGTCCATTCGTTCATGAAGACGCTGGCTAGCCTGGAAAAATGGAAAATGTAAACATAAGATTTCTAGCTATATGAAGCACAATTCACTGTCACATTCACTTCAATTCATATGTATTTTTTTTTTTTCTCCGGACTTGAATATAAAAAAATGAACTAAATTTTAGGTTAATTAAAGAAGTTAGTTAATATTATTTAATGCTACTAATCACATTAGAAAAAGTAAACTGCACAACCCATGCAGGTTTAAAGATTCCATGAATTCAGAATAACAACTCCTCGCACCCTTCGTCCCGTTGCGATCCATACGCAATGGATGTACAGTAAAAGAATTCATAATGTTTGTCCCATAAATACATACCAGTGTCCTAGAACAAATTTGTTTTCTAAAATAATGTCCCATAAACAGTTGAACAAAACACTGAAAAGAGAATAGAAAAGGGGAACTTATCCTAACGGTTTGCTTTCTTAAATTTTAGAATCACTAGTTTCGAAAATATTTTCAAAATTTAATGGAATTTGAATGAGAAATTAATGACTGAGATGGCGTAGAATTGATTTAGAAAATTTTATTATTACTTAAAAAGCGAAGAAAATAAAAATGCTCTTAATTATACATTTGAATAAATACATTATCTGCAAAGATACTAATAAATCGTTGACAAAGTTAAGGATTTCCTGTATAAAAACGAATTGAAAAGTAACAAACTGATGCTTGGAAATGTGCATTCTTTTTTTACTTGAAAATGTGCATTCTACCCAATGCTAAAAATCCATGAAAATCAGAAGATACCCAGCAGAAATACCATTTGAGTCCCATGTCTACATAGCTTCATGAAATTAACAACTGAAAAAAAACAAAGAAAACTATCAAAAGAAAGGCTACACAAGCTTGGTAAGGCCTTCCAGTCTTCAACGGTGGCCATGAAAATCCTAGCGACAAGCAATTGTGGATAAACCGGCACCACCATGAACCATATGGCATAATATGAGCAGCAAATGTTGAGATTTCTACAACTAATCTACAATCTATAAGAGAACCCATATTGGCAAACTGATAGCACAAGGGTCTTGCTAATCAGTAACCCTAGGACACTGATTAAGGAATCGAAAACAGAATGTTTTAATTAAAATCCACATTGAAAATGCATTGGAAATCACAGTAGAGAATAGAGATATATTCATGACACTTTAATGAAAAATTACTATTTTGAATTCCTTAGTCGGTGCCCTAAGGACACTGATGAGCATTTGCCATAGGATAATAGCATAAGGAAGGAACATGTTCATACCAAGGTATATCATCCCTAAAACATTCAAATATAAAACTACAATACTAAAAACATGTAATGACAGAATAAACCTGCAAATGTAACAACAGAAACCCAAACTGGACCCAATAACTATCTGGCAGATAAAAGCCAATATTAAACTTTTTAAAGGTCCCAATAATGTTTCAGGGCTCCCAAAACCAGAACTAATCCGAAAGCATTCAGTAATGGGTCCAATAATACCAAGTTTTTGACAGTGCATCCTCTCATGACAGGTTCCAATAATACACAATTTGTCACTAGCTTTGCAGATCCTCTCACCCACCTACTCTAACCTGCAAGAAATCCACACGTCAGCAACAGCAGCAACAGTACAAATAATAATTGATAAACCATGGGCTAAAACAAGTACGCATATACCAATGCATAGAACTACAAGATGAATTTAGCATATACAATCCTGAACATATTTAGTACATGTAAAGAATCCAGGCAAAACTTCATCAAATAATATTTAAAAAATGAAGATAAACACAAATTGAGGTTCCATGAATAGACAACTAATAAAATTACATACTTTTGGCTGATCACAACGCATTTATTTCATCCTTAAAAGAAATTAATTACAACACCCAAGTCCTTCGTGAGAAAGATATTGAAACCAACTTGCAGTAACACTTAAAATTATTCACATTTATCTCCACTTTTAGAGACAACTCTTATCTGAATTTGGGAAATGCCCATTACAGATACGGAAAACATAAATCCTATCACTCACCACTGCTATTAGCCACAATTGTAAACACAACACTGGTATTTACAGCCAATCACCGGCAATAAATTGCCTGGTCAATTTGTGGGGGAATCTGCTTAATTTCAGTTCCAAGTTCTTGTTCAATCCTATATCTGAACAAAAGATGGAATGCATCAGAAAACATACAGCAAATATCTTTAAAAAAATCAATTCAAATGTAAATTACATACAGATTAAAGCGATCCTCATAGGTAATCAAGTTCACTGCTAAACCAAGGTGCCCAAACCTCCCAGAACGACCAACCTATCATCAGCAGAGCATCCTTTAGAACATGTAACATAACTAATTAGGTGAGGTAGGAGGTTAGCAAAAATCAAACATAACATACCCTGTGCAAATAAGTCTCTGCGTTCTTGGGAAAATCAAAATTAATAACAACATTAACTGCTTGAATGTCTATTCCTCTAGTAAAAAGATCTGCAAATGTTTCACATATAAATATAACAGTATTTGTAAAAGTAGAAAATCTAACCAAGAGTTTAATTATGCAGATAAACTAATATATCATGACACAGCCTACACCAAACAAATATAGATTATACAATTATTGATTACTACATTTGTTTTTTAAAATAAAAATGCAGATATTATCAGAAAAAGAAATGGGACCAAAACCTAATAAATATTGCATATAATCATAACTGGTAGGATGGGTATCATTCACAAGCAAAAAAAAAAAAAAAAACTTCATTTTGCCCAATCATAGATTCTAAAGTGTCAGCAACATACCGGTACAAACAAGATTTCGACATGCGCCATTGCGGAAGTCATGAAACACTCTGTTACGATGGTCTTGCAACATCTTTGCATGAATGTAGAAACATGAATACCCAAGTTCCGTGATTTTCTTGGCAAGGAGTTCAACCCGATTCACTGAATTGCAGAAGATGATAGACTGGTTTATTTGCAGCTAAAATAGAAGCCATCATCAGCATTAGCATCATATTCACAGGCAGTATATAAGAAAATCAAGAGAACAAAGAAAAAGCAAACCTTAGAAAATAGAGTATTTAGGCAGTGGACTTTCTGTCTCTCTTCCACGAATGCATAAAATTGTGTAATACCCTTCAGAGTTAGCTCATCCATAAGATTGATGACATAAGGTTTTTGAAGATACCTATCTTTGAAATCCTTTACAGTAACAGGAAATGTGGCTGAAAACATCAAGATTTGACGGGTTGTAGGAAGAAAATGAATCAGCTGCTCTATAGAAGGTTGAAACTCTGGGGACAGAAGCTTATCGGCCTGACAAACACAAAAAGCTATGTAAAGCCTTAGATTTCTAAGTAGTTGTTACAACTAAAGACATAAATCTTAAAAGTGCATAGAATAAACATGCACAATAATGAAAAAGAGAAGATATTCTGCTCAATATTTAAAACATGTAAGAGAAATCAATGAACACAGGCATTTGCTTCCACTACCAATTTGACAACATTTATAAATACAATTCCTAATCCTAGCACATTGGACAAAAAATTAAAGAAACCTAAATGCATGCACATCAGATCATATTCATCGAATAAGATCCAATCACAATTTTTTCCTTTGACTTCCTAAACCTCTTTAACTATGAAAATGTTTTCCAAACTGTTCATGCCTCTCAACCAAATTATATAAATGAGTGACTTACAGGTGAAATGTGTTTACCTCATCCATAACAAGCATAGCGCAATCTTTCAGAATACAAACACCTTTCTTGGCAAGATCTAATATTCTTCCCGGAGTTCCAACTAGTAAATGAACTGGTTGATATAAGCGCATTATATCATCTTTCAGGCTGGTACCACCTGTTGTAACCATAACTTGAATTTTCAAGTGCTTTCCAAGCTCTTTGCACACTTGAGAAGTTTGCAATGCCAATTCTCGGGTTGGGACCAGTATAACAACTGTAAGACACAGAAAACATGGGTAAAGCCAATCATCATGCTTATTCAAAAAACCAACAACCATGAAATAACTGAAGATAATGCAGAATTGAATCATGAATCAACAATGCCACCAAAAATATATCGTAACTATTTTCAATCATGAATCCAAGTATCCACACATCCATCTTAATCTAAAATAACTTTTCAGGAGAATCAACAAGATATCCATTAATTTAAAGGGAATTTCAAAATCCTGTAACTAAAACATAGAGCTTTTATTAAAACCAGATGTCCAGTAGAAAATAAAGAGAAGACAAATAAACTCTGAATCTAACATTGTTTCATATATATATATTACTTCAATTCTGTGTAGGGTCACATCTCAGATTTGTTGCACCGAGTGAAGACTGAAACTAAATACAATCAAATTGTTTCATGACAAAAACAGGCTACCAGATATGCTTATGGAACTGAGACATCTTTATATACAGTCCCATCAACTAGGCTATGAGAATCATGTGAAAAGCTTAAAGTAAGAGGACTAGAAGAGGACATCAAACCTTGAATAACATTATTGTCCTGATCAATTTTTTCCAATGCAGGAATGCAAAATGCAGCTGTTTTGCCAGTTCCATTTTTAGCCCTAGCAAGAATGTCACTACCAGTAAGAGCAATCGGAATGCTTTCTTCTTGGATGGGAGAAGGCCTTTCAAAACCCTTCTCATATATTCCCATAAGCAGCTCACGCTTCAGAAAGTAATCCTCAAACTCATTTCCTTTAGTTGCCGTTACATCCTGAGGAACAAAAAGGCGGCAGATCAAGACAAACGTGTATATATTATAAAATAAAATTAATAATGATAAACCCGTAAGCATAGTAGCTAAACGGACTAATAAATGTATGGTATCATTTATTTTGCCTTTCAAGTAGATATTAGAAATATTAAGTGATTGTTTATACTTTATACTTAAAATATAATAACAGTATAACACTAAATTCAGAAATTTAAAACTTAGGATAAATGCTAGGGGTATTCGTGGTTCCATTTTGTTCAGTCTTGGATTAAAAAGTCATCCAAACCAAACATAAAAATTATATGTGGTTCAGTCTGTTTGGGTTTGAATGTATTATCAAATCTGAACCAAACCAAACCAATCTTTTGTGGTTTGGTTTGGATCAATTTTTGCGGTTTTTACTAAAATATTATTCTATTCAAATTTATATACTTCCTTTTCATCTTTTAAATCAAATTATATTAACAAAATTGCTAATAACAATATACAAAACTTGTTAATATGCTAAACATTCTATAATAAAAGTTAGTCAAATTTCCATCTATTTTAAATCAATCATATCCTGAAAAAGTTGTCTGAAGAAGAAAGTAGCATACAATGTATAAGTTTAGTATACATAACAATATAAAACATTGTGAAACTTAAGTAATATACACATAAAAAGTATAACATTGAAGTAATATGTAAGTGTTGTTGTTTGGTTCAGTTTTAGAAACAAACCACAATCCAAACCAAACCGATTGGTTTGAGCACAAAATCATCCAAACAAATCCAAAAAATGACGGTTAGGTTCGGTTTTGGGTTTTTAGTTTGGATCAGTTTGGATTTGAATAGCCCTAATAAATGCCATTCATCGCACTAGTTACAAGGAATAAAATTCAGTACATCTACTAAATCTCTAGACAAAGTATAAATAGTTGAACTAGTTTGTAAAATCAGTATGATTGTAGTCTAAATAACTGACAGTAATTCAACACAAGGCACTAAAAAAGACAAATCAATCAATGAAATTCCAGTTAAATTCTATGACAAGAATGATCTTCACCAAACATTTATAATGTATGCAAAAAATGACTCCATACTTATAAGGATATGCAAAAACAAAAAGTAAGAAATTAGAAATATCACAAATAAGGTGTAATGCTCTAAGGATCTCAAAGAAAATATATGATTAACACAAAATGCACATAACAAATAACTTCAGGCATTACATGATGTTATTCCATGACCATACCTCTGTCTTATAGCGAGTATCAGCTGGTGGAATCTTTAGTCTTGCTTTCCAATCTTGGGAACTAATAAAGGAAAACCAAAAAACAAATGACGATTCTCTTATGTTTTGAAATAACAGAACAACTAGCAAGAAAATAGCTTCATCTAGCAGCAAAAAACTAAACCATACATTGTGATTTGAACAATTCCCAAGTTATTGTAAACTCATAATTTCACTAAAATAACTCATAATTAAAAATCCTAATTGTTTATAAACTTTATATCATAAACAGATAAACAAAAAAACATGTTTCAATCATTGTTATCTACGTACCCCATTGCCCGGAGGCTCCACGCTATGCGCAGGTAAGGGAGAGGGATATTGTAGGCAGCCTTACCCTTGCATATATAAAGAGACTGTTTCCGGATTCGAACTCATGCCCAACAAATCACCAAGACACAACTTTACCGTTGTGCTAGGGCTCGCCCTCTTTCAATCATTGTTATCAAGATTGTATAAATTGCTAAACAATTCACGTGTTTCTATTCAATTCTGAGACACAGCATACCTAGAATCATATGAATTGCAGGATTCTTTTTACGATGAATTGACCACTCAAATAAAAAATTTTGGGGGGCAATCCAACCAGACAAGGAGTCATGCAAAACAAGGTAAAAGTGCCGCACATTTCAGTTATCAAAAGTGCACAAGCAGCAGCACATAGAAAGAAGGCCGGCAACACCACAACAGGACCTCACAATCAGGCTGGACAGACAACAGGATCTCTTCGATCTAGAGATGCCAAAAGTAGACAGGTTCCAGCAATACCAGTGTGATCAATGGCAGATCACAGAAATTCAATAACCCATTATATCATATAACGGATAGTGCCACAGACAAATAGAAGAAGTCGCATTCACATAGCATTTGAAATTTGAGTTGCGCTCAAATGAAAATTGGCACAATATTAACTCAAGTTCAATTGGCCAGAGACTCCACGAAATAGTGGTAGCAGTCGTGATCCACGGGAATTCCACGATGCAATAGTACTATAGCAGCGCTACAGCACCTATTAAACAACACTGGGCAACACACTATAACCGTATCCACCAGTCAATCCAGCATCGGATGCTACAATAGCATCACCAAAAAGCTAAACCACAAGAACACAGAAGTAAAAATCCTCCACTCAACAATGCAATCACAGCCATTGTTAGCCAATGCAGTTATGCCCAAGCAACCAAACCAATCAAATTTTCAAACAAAGCTTTCACCATTACCTACACAATCAGAAAACTCTAAACAACAAGCAGTACAACATCAACCAAACATACCGATAACACCAACTCAACACTAACCCTAACCCTAATTACAAACAACGCATCGTATATAACGAAAACCACAACACGCACCTAGAATCCACGGCTTCAGACTGCACGGTCTTCTCGACCTCGTCGACGGAGTTGGCATCCCTTCTCAGCCACTGCTGCTGCTGTTGTTGCTGCTGCTGCAACAAATGCCTCTGCACATATTGCGCCTGTTGCTGCTGGTGGAACGGCGGCCGAGCCTGGAACGCGTGATGATTCTGGTTCAGGCTCGGGTTCTGGTTCGGGTTCTGGCTCGGGTTCGGATTGAAAACCCCGCGCCCAAGTCCCATCCCGGGAGGGTACCTCGCTCTATTGTTGTTGCTGTTGTGATTCATCTCACCGATTCAAAACCCTAAGAACTTGACAAAAAACAATTCTAACCTAAACTACTGAATGAATTTACAAATCGACACGAAACCTACGCCTCTGAGGGGGGAAATCTAGTATCATAGAGAGAGAACGGGTTAGGATCTGCTCTTGGAAATTGGAGCGGAAATGGTTTCGGATTTGAACAGATCTAGAGAGAGAGAGTGATGTAAGAGAGAGAAAGGGTTTTATGAGGTTCTTCGAGTTCAACTCAACCCGCGGAGAGAGAAGAAGAAGAACAGAGGGTTGATTTTTATATTTGTTGGTTTGGAAAGGTTAAGGTTGAAAGAAAGAGAACAAACAAGTGAACAACACAGAAAGGGAGAATGCAAAAGAAACATCTAATCTTTGTTGTTGTTTGTTAGTTCCCCAATTTTCATTTTCGCATTATTATACTTTGACCCCAGCTCCTCTTTTTATTGTCTAGAGTTCCCCAGTTTATTTTCTCTCTCTCCTATCAACGTTTTATTATTTGGTGAGTCGGATCCGAGATTCAGGAATGCAGACCTCGAGTTTGTTTTTTACTGATATGTATAACCTTTGTTGGCGTTTCGTGCTTTTTACTAGATACTAGAATTTTAGTCAATGCAATCCAAAACTAAATATCTACCCTGTATATTTAAAATTTGTCATAAATGAATTGTATTTTAGTTCATTTATTATTAGAATTTTAATTAGTGAAACCCACAATATAATTTATTTTACATTGCTGAAATTTATCATAAATAAATATTTTTAAATATTATTTCAGTTAATGTGATCTTAAAAATAAATGTTTACTTTATATAACTAAATTTATCACAAATATATATTTTTAATAGTGCTTTACTTTATGTATTCAACAAAATAAATATTTAATTTAGATAAAATTTATCATAAATAAATGTATTTGAATATTTAATTATATTATAATGAGAATTTTAATAAATAATTTTTTTAAATATTGATTGTGTTTTATATTTATCATAAATAATTTATATTATATTAAAAATTATTTTTAACTATTATAACTTCATTTAAAAATATTGAAATTCAATTTTAAAATAAAATAATAAATTTAAATCGATAATATATTAAGAAAAATCTCTTTTTTTAAGGAGATTAAAAAAAATCTCAAAAATCGCTTTCGTTGAATATTTTGGTTTAAAAGCACTCTTGTTGAATGATAATTCCTAATAACGCCCCTTATCCGCTTTATGGAAAAAAATTAAATTAAATTTGGTGCGCTCTCTCTCTCTCTCAAATATGGGTAATTTGGACAATTTCCTTTTAATTTTCATTTATTTAATAAATCATATTAATTAGTGTACTTAATATGTCAACAAAAATTAATTATGCATTTAATAGAAAATGGATATTAAAACTGCACATTTATTATTAGGTAATATACACGAGTAAAAATAAATATTTTATCATATAAAAATACTTTATAATAAATTTAAAAACAATTAACATAATAATTTTATGATACATTATTGTTTATTGTTTTAACAATAATCAATTATTCATTTATTACTTTTTTCTATTTTTTTTATCATTGGAAAAAAAAAACAACAGAAAATTACACCCTTGTATGAGACACCTGTAGCATCCATTGTAAGATTATATCTGAAAGCAAAGGGGCAATTCTGAAAAGAGAAAAAGAAAGTTGCGAATTAGCTCCATGCCTAGTTAGCGAATCCGCACATGCATTTGTCTCTCGGAGAGTATGCTATTAGTCAGAAACTAAGTAACAACTTCAAAAGACGGAATACTATTGATAACAGAAGCAAGAGGATGTGAAAAAGTGGAAACAATCCTAGGAGCAGGAGATGATGTTGACGTTGAAAATGCCAATTGTACTAGATCAAATAAAGTGAAATTTTTATTCTTTAATTGCCAATATATCTTGTTGAGTAAGGTCCTGAAAAATCAAATTATTTCGACTTTTCCAAAGAAACCAACAAGTAATAGCAAATAGAATATGTTTAAATAAGGTAATTTAAAATTTTAATATTTGAATTTTTTCATTTTCAAAATTCTATATTTTATAAAGAAATTAAATTTTTTTCATTTTCAAAATTTTATGTTTAAATAAAAAAATTGAATTTCTTCATTTTCAAAATTTGTATACGATAAATAATTATAGAAATACTTTTTTATTACAAAATTATATAAAAAAGCTTCACTCACAAGAGATAATTAGAATTTTGATGATTATGAATCAACTCAATAATTCAAATAAAAATCATCAGAAAGAATCAAGAAGATAATAATAAAAATAATAATAATAATAAATAAAAATGAATTCCGTAAGTAAAGAAATAAAAAAATAAAATGATATAACATAATTAGATATGATACATAAGATAAAAAGAAAAGAAAAAATAGTAGCAGCTAATGTATGTAACAAAGTATGATGGAATTCAATCCAAAACATTGGGTCCATCACATGCCTTTAAAACGGAGCTCCAAATTCACTATACTAGAAACTTTCGTCCATTCCTATCGTTAAGATTAAACATTCTCCCTTCACCGTCTTTTATAACGAAATCAATATAAACGCTGTCACCACCCGTTTCGTACAAAGCCCTCGCACAAATCTTCAATTTCAATGGGCACAGTGGGGTCCTTGTCGACATACCATGCGTTCACGAGCGGGTTCGATAAGAGCTCCACCAGCTCGTGGTCGATCACACTCACCATGTCGTTCACCCCGACGTCGCCATTCGGCAGCATGAGGTGGCTGAGGTCGCCACCGCCTATGTACTCGGGGACGACGAACAGATAAATGCAAACCTCAGGACATTGTTTTCTAGAGTTTCCCACCCACACATAAGGGAGCTTGTAGTCCACCTTTGACCAGAAGGTGAAGTAGTGGAAGCTGCAAACGGTGTGGTAGAAGTCTTCCATGGTGGTGCCTTCGATGGTGAGGATAAGGTAGATCCTGTTGCGGTGGTCGACGGTGGCGATGACCTCCTGCACAGAGAGGTACGTAAGGTAGATGTTGTGGAAGTAGCGGAGGTCGAAGTACTCGCTGACATGGAGATGGAATATAGAGTAGTGCGGTGGGAGGTTCTATAGAAGAAAAAAATTTTAATTTCTTGCATTTCAGAAAAGAAATTAAAATTTCACATTTTTAATTGTTTAAAATTCTGTTTAAAATTTTAAAAATTTAAATTTTTCATATAAACATCTAAACAATAAATTTTAGATTAAAAAATTTTAAATTATCTGATAAATTACTTTTCTCATATAAAATTTTCTATTCAAACATACTTTTAGACATGTTAATATTGTTTGTTTTCAACCGGCATCGCCAATATAATGCTGCAACACATCAATATTCAGCTGATTCCAAATTCTTCTCGCATGAGATCAATCCCTCAATAAATGAAGTATAGACTCTTGAAAAAGATCACACCTGCAACAAAAACCATCAAAGGAAATATGTCTGTTAAGTAGAAAGAGATTTGTTGGAATGCTTTTGTGATCTAGCATCCAAATGAAGCTACCTTCATGACTACTTCTAATTTTTGCTTACAAATAGTGTGTACTCTTTCATACCAAGTCATGACACACGTTATATGATCTTTTGAAAAATTATTGTGTAAATATTTTTGTATATTTTTGTTTACGTCTAAAATTTTTATAAGTGAATATTTATAGAAAATGTTTTTGTTTAAAAATAATAATGTATATTAGATTCAAGTACCAATATGGTGTACATGTTACATGTTAGTGTATGTGCCTCTACCATAGTGAACCTTAACAATGGTGTGAAGAATGGTCTCTATTTTAAGTGGCAAAATGGTGATGTTTGCTAACATGAGTTAATGTTGTCGATAATTATTGCACGTTTTACGAGACAAATTTAACGGCGGTTCGGAGAAACAAGGGGAAGATCCACTGACGAACGTTTATTCATAGCCTTTCCGACGGGTTTCAAAATGTACCCTATATGATTGTTGAGTAATGTGTTTGTGAGTAATTTATTATCATAAATTTTCTACGAGTTTGTTTTAGTGGTAATTGTACGGGTCCCCCAAGAGACTCAATTATTGGGACACAATTTTATAAAACTACAAGACATTGTTGTGATCCAATTTTCTACTAAGTTAAGCATAAGAGTCTCTACAAGCGTCGTCATCATCACCTTGGACTATCATGCTCAATCGTTGTCAAACAATTCACCGAGAAAAATTGCCTACATCCACGTGCAAACTTGACAGTTTTTTTAACAATGATCGTACTGGATTTTTTGAATCGATGATCTCAAATATTATCCCAAATCCCACCACTTGGTTGACCCTAATGCTTCGGTGAAGTTGTCCTTTGGGTCCATTTCAAATCATTTGATTTTTTCTTCCAGTTTCCAAATAGAAATATGGTCACGCTACAAATGTTATTTATAGTTTTAATTACAAAGAGTGATGATTTTTACCTTTTTAAGAGATTTTAAGAAATAACCAATCTAACATTTCTTCAATCCTTCGTTATTATTTTATTAGATGCTCAAAAATTGATAATACAACGATGCACAAAAGATGTTATTGCTCAAGACAATGAGATAAACACACGGTTACACCAGGGATATTATCCCATTAAATTATAAGCATTATTCTATTTATATTATCCGTCCATATACATCACACACACCCTAATTAAGAACGAAAATGAGTGAAACATATCTGCCCAATAAAAATGAGATAGGCACCGGCTTCTTGATAGTGACAGAGTTCAGTTCATCTAAAACTCCGACTATAATACAAACAAAATAAGAAATAGGTACTTTATAATTTATAACCTTGTGGTTGCATTCCAACTTCCATAATAGACTGAATCAATATCAGAAATTTAATTGCACATAGAGGACAAAGACCTCAAGCAAATTAGGCTAGTGGTTTCAACTCTAAAATGGATGAGTTTACATTCTGATAACAAAAGTAAAACTCAAAAGAGTGCCCACAAAATAATTCCAAAGAGAAAGAGAGAGGTGAAAGTATAATTTATTTGTTGCGTTTGGCAGCACGCCTTCCTTGGCCCTTCTTGGGTGGTCCTTTTCCTCGCCGCTTCAACATTTCAAGCTTTGATAAGCGTCTAGAAAGAACAAGATAACAAATGTTGAATGAGTGGAAGTCAATGTAAGATAATTAGTAAAAGCTACCAAAGATTCTGACTGTAACATAAAGAACATCCTTCTACTGACATAAATTAGCATTACTAGAATGCACTTGATGCAAGACAACATAGTCAAATTCACCGTGGAAATCAAAAACACAATTCCCCTAATTCAAATATCTGAGTTTTCACATTGAGAAAGAAGTAGTGCACTAAAGTTTTAACAGAAACATTCATCAGCCAGCAGTATAAGAATATTTCTAACTTTCAATGTTATCAATGGCGGAAGGCCAAAATTTGACCATATAAAATGCCATTGCAGCCTATGGTGCCGTCATAGCGGACCTCCCTTCACAAATTTCCTATGCTAGTTGGCAAAAAAACAGCCACGCCATTCCACCATGGCAGCCATAGCGCCACCATTTAACAACACTGCTAACTTGTAGAGGAAGGTTAGCTAAACAGAATATAATTCGCATCAAACCTGTTCTTTCTACCCTTGTATTTTGCAAGCTGTAAACTAAGTTCAAAGACATACAATGGAAAGGGGTAACATAAACATATCTACAAAATGGGACAAAAATTCAGAAAGTAAAATTTTACCTTCAGATTGAAAATAATCCCACCACCAAGACAACAATAGAGACTAGTAATATCCATTTATTCACAGAAGAAAAGTACTAGCAACATACACTGTAACTCACTCCTTCTATCAGACTCCTATTTTTAATTAAATACAGAATGAAACCTACTAAGTTTTGTCATTCACCAAATCATAATGTGTCAACATATTGAGCAGTTCATACCAAGTGCAGAGCAACCAATATTGCTATTGCCATCCACACCATACCACTGCATTCAATCCCTAAACTGATCGCGCTCACTTACCACGGCTTAAAATAAATTATTAAAACGGGGTTTCAGGTTAACACACAATTTCTCCATTAAATGAAGCACTGAGTGATCAAACCCCAAAGCAGAAAAAAGGGGAACTTTACGATACCATTCCATCCATTAACCAAAATAACAAAACCCCATAAACTCGCACGCCAGGAAACTCCAGAAAAATAAAACAAAACAAAAGAACAGCGTCACAGAGGGATAAACACAAACAGGTAGTGGGCATTCCCGTGCAAGCAAATTACGATGGATAAAACATGAAAATGTGTGTACTCTTGTTCTTGCCGGGCCATGACCAGAGGATCGTCTTTCTTGATGTCGTGAGGGTACCACTGAGCGACTTTTTCACCAAAGAGCTTCATGCGGAGAAGCTTGTGAGGAGTTTTCTGGCCAGTGGGGTTCAATTGGTGGCCGAAGATCCTGGCTCGTGATTCCACCACTCCTTTATTGATTGCTGCACTCAACAAGTTCTTCAAACTACCACTAGCCATCTTCGTTTTTTTCTGTGACGGTGGTTCAGATTCGCGCTACAAAGAGGAGCCTCTGTTGTGTTCTAAATCCCTCTTTGGATTTTTCACGAAGACACGCAGATGAGTACTAATGTAATGCTGCTGCCTCACAGGGACAAATTGGTAATTATAGAAAATGAAAGGAAATAGACAAAAGAAGAAATAATTGCAGCTTCAAATAAATAAAAAAAGGCTAAATAGCCAAAAGCATTGAAAGTGTGAAACACGAAATTAATTTTGAAATATGAAAAAAAATCAAATTTAGATTTTGAATATGCAAAAAGCATGAAAAATTAATGGAAAAAAAATTAAAATATAGCAATTTTAATAAAAAAATTACGAAAATATTGCAGTTTTAAAAGTATTTATGCATTTATTGCAAACCGTGGCTAATTCCGTCTCTAATACTTTTTGACGAAACATTAGGTGTGACTACAATATTCAGTCGCAAAAGTATTAGCGACTGAAATAGAGACCGAAATTAGTGTACACCTTTAAAATCAATTTTTTTTTACAGTATAATTTTTTTCAATTTTTGAAATTAGTTTTACGACCACAATATTATGATTTTTTAAATTTTTTAAACCGAAATCGTTGAAAAATTTACAGTATAATTTTTTTTAAACGTACGACTTTAAAATCAAATTTTCTTTATAACTTTAAGTTTTTATTATTATTAATAGACGGACTTCAAAGTCGGTCTAAAAATCAATGATGAAGATCGGTCTAAAAATATTTTAAAATTAGATAAAAATAATAATTAATAATATTATTACAAACTACAATAAATTCGTAATTAATTAGACTGAATATTGATATATCTAAAAAAAAAATTTAATTTCAGTCTCTATTTCAGTCACTAATACATTTTGCGACTGAATATTGTGGTCACACCCAACATGTTGTCGAAAAAGTGTTAACGACAAAATTAGAGACAGAAGTAGCGACGGAATGAGTCACACCCAGGAGAGACGCAACTGGTTGCTATAGATGCGTAAATACTTTTAAAACTACAATATTTTCGTAATTTTTTATTAAAATTGCTATATTTTAATTTTTTTCCCAAAATTAATTCCACATAATTTAATGATAGTCCTTAAATTTTATAATATAATGTCAAATTGATTCTCAAAAATATAATTTATTATCAATCTTAAACGTTACAAATTAATAATAAAATAATCTCAATTTTAATAATAAGACTAATTTATTATATTTTTACACATTTAAAAATTAAATTTATCACATATTTTACACATTTAGGGACTAATTATCCGCATCCCACACTTTCAAGGACTAATTTAATTTTTTTTTATCCAAGAAAAATTTAATGCAGCTTTGATTCGGTACTTTATGTCGAACCTACACCTAAATCATCTCCTCCGTTTCTTAATTATAATAGAATATCCAACAATATATACAACTTTCACATCGTGCACTACTTGACGCACTTATGTAGAATAATGAGCATCCTTTTTAGTCATTAAGAGATCCAGTGTTTGAAATACCATTACACTTCAAATGTGCTTAATTTCATATTAAACTTTATAGAATCGTATTGAAATAGAAATTAACAATTTTAGATAAATCCACATATTTGGTTCCATTGAAAAATTGATTCTAGATTCAAAATTAATTGAGTTAAAATAAATTTAAATAGCCTTTATGTTAGATCAAGAATTTTATATTGTTACATTGCTAACTTGCTTTTCAAATAAAAACATGAAAACATTAATTGCATCACTCCAAAATCAATTTCATTCAAAATCAGTCCAAACACACTAAAATTATTTGGATTTATTTAAAATGATCGATCTGCAAATGTAATAAACAGGAACACAAACCGGACCAAGTAACTATCTGACAGTTAAAAGCCAATATTAAACTTTTTAAAGGTCCCAATAATGTTTCAGGGCTCTCAAAACCAGCATTAATCCGAAATCACTCAATAATGGGTCCAATAATACCCAGTTTTCGACAGTGCATCCACTCATGCCAGGTTCCAATAATACACAATTTGTCACTAGCTCTGCAAATCCTCTATTCCACCTACTTGAGCCACGGTCACACTAACCTGAAAGAAATGCACCCATGTCAGCAACAGCAACTGCAGCTACATAGGTTATAAACCATGAGCTAAAACGTGTAGGCATATACCACTGCACAGAACTATATGAATTTAGCATAATATGCTAGCAACACACACTCTAACACTATTTTGAACACATTTTCTCTTATTGAAAATTAAAAAAAAAATTATGGATCCCACATCATATTAAATAAATCATGATTTTGTAGTTTCCAATAAATTCTAACCAATAATAAAGTGCATTAGGAGGAATGTATTAAGAGTGTGTTGCTAGCCCTTCTCATTTAGGGTATACAATCCTGAACGTATTTAATACATATAAAGTATCCAGGCAAAACTTCATCAAAATATTATAAAAATGAAGATAAACCAAAATCGAAGTTTCATGAAAAGACAACAAAGAAAACTACATATTTTTGGCTGATCACCACATTTATTTCATCCTTAAAAGAAACTAATTACAATATCCAAGTCCTTCATGAGAAAGATATTGAAACCAACTTGCAGTTACACCTAAAATTATTCATATTTATCTCAAGTTTTAGAGATCAGAACTCTAATTTGGGAAATGCCCATCATAAATATGGAAAGCATAAATCCTGTTGTCACTCACCACTGCTATTAGCCACAATCGTAAACACAACCATGGTATCTACAGCCAATCACCGGCAATAAATTGCCTGATCAATTTGTGGGGGAATCTGCTTTATTTCAGTTCCAAGTTCTTGTTCAATCCTATATCTGAACAAAAGATGGAATGTGTCAGAAAACATACAGCAAATATCTTCAAAAAAATCGATTCAAATGTAAATTACATACAAATTAAAGCGATCCTCATAGGTAATCAAGTTCACTGCTAAACCAAGGTGCCCAAACCTCCCTGAACGACCAACCTGTCATTAGCAGAGCATCCTTTAGAACATGTATACATAACTAGTATCATAGAAAATGAATTAGGTAGGAAGTTAGGGAGTGAGCACAAATCAAACATACCCTGTGCAAATAAGTCTCTGCGTTCTTGGGAAAATCAAAATTAATAACAACGTTAACTGCTTGAATGTCTATTCCTCTAGTAAAAAGATCTGCAAAAGTTTCACATAATATATGAAAAACTTAAATTATTACAACAGTATTTGTAAAAGTATAAAATCTAACCAAGAGTTAAAAAAACCTTCATTCTGCCCATTCATATGATGCTAAAGTGTCAGCAACATACCAGTACAAACAAGATTTCGACATGCACCATTGCGGAAGTCATGAAACACTCTATTACGATGGTCTTGCAACATCTTTGCATGAATGTAGAAACATGAATACCCAAGTTCCGTGATTTTCTTGGCAAGGAGTTCAACCCGATTCACTGAATTGCAGAAGATGATAGACTGGTTTATTTGCAGCTGAAATAGAAGCCATCGTCAGCATCAGCATCATATTCACAGGCAGCATATAAAAAATCAAGAGAACAAAGAAAAAGCAAACCTTAGAAAATAGAGTATTTAGGCAGTGGACTTTCTGTCTCTCTTCCACGAATGCATAAAATTGTGTAATACCCTTCAGAGTTAGCTCATCCATAAGATTGATGACATAAGGTTTTTGAAGATATCTATCTTTGAAATCCTTTACAGTAACAGGAAATGTGGCTGAAAACATCAAGATTTGACGGGTTGTAGGTAGAAAATGAATCAGCTGCTCTATAGATGGTTGAAACTCTGGGGACAGAAGCTTATCGGCCTGACAAACACAAAAAGCTATGTAAAGCCTCAAACTGATAAGTAACTGTTACTACTGAAGACATAAATCTTAAAAGTGCATAGAATGAACACGCACAATAATGCAAAAGAGAAGATATTCTGCTCAATATTTAAAACATGAATGAGAAATCGAGGAACAGACGCATCTGCTTCCACTACCAATTTGACAACATATAAATACAAATTCCTAATCCTAGCACATTGGACAAAAAATTAAAGAAACCTAAATGCACATCAGATCATATTCATCGAATAAGATCCAATCATGATTCTTACCTTTGACTTCCTAAACCTCTTTAAATATGAAAATGTTTTCCAAACTGTTCATGCCTCTCAACCAAATTATATAAATGAGTGACTTACAGGTGAAATGTGTTTACCTCATCCATAACAAGCATAGCGCAATCTTTAAGAATACAAACACCTTTCTTGGCAAGATCTAATATTCTTCCTGGAGTCCCAACTAGTAAATGAACTGGTTGATATAAGCGCATTATATCATCTTTCAGGCTGGTACCACCTGTTGTAACCATAACTTGAATTTTCAAGTGCTTTCCAAGCTCTTTGCACACTTGAGAAGTTTGCAATGCCAATTCTCGGGTTGGGACCAGTATAACAACTGCATGACAAAAAAATACATAGAAAACATTCAAAACATGGGTAAAGCAAATCATCATGCTGATTCAAAAAGCCAACCATAAAATAACTGAAGATAATGCAGAATTGAATCATGAATCAACAATGCCACCAAAAATATATCGCAACTATTTTCAACTATTGCAATAAAACCCAAGTATCCACACATCCATCTTCAACTAAAATAACTTTTCAGGAGAATCAACAAGATATCCATTAATTTAAAGGGAATTTAAAAACTTGTAACTAAAACATAGAGCTTTTATTAAAACCAGATTCCAGTGGAAAATAAAGAAAAGATAAATAAACTCTGAATTTAACATTGTTTCATAAATATATTACTTCAATTCTGTGTAGGGTCACATCTTAGGTTTGTTGTGCCGAGTGAAGACTGAAACTAAATACAATCAACTAGTAAGTTGTAACAGTTTCAGTATCTTTCACAACAAAAACCTAAGAACGTATAAAAACCAGTTGCCCTTCAAACTTCAACGCCCAGCAAGCTTGTACTGCAACACTAGTTGAACCTTACCCCAGTCACAAATCCCATTTTCTTTTTTTAATAGAACACTGCTTACAATCAGAACCAGGCTACCAGATATGCTTAGACTAAGGTAAGAGGACTAGAGGAGGACATCAAACCTTGAATAACATTATCGTCCTGATCAATTTTTTCCAATGCAGGAATGCAAAATGCAGCTGTTTTGCCAGTTCCGTTTTTAGCCCTAGCAAGAATGTCACTACCAGTAAGAGCAATTGGAATGCTTTCTTCTTGGATGGGAGAAGGCCTTTCAAAACCCTTCTCATATATTCCCATTAGCAGCTCACGCTTCAAAAAGTAATCCTCAAACTCATTTCCTTTAGTTGCTGTTACATCCTGAGGAACAAAAAGGCGTCAGATCAAGACAAACATGCAAATTATAAAATAGAAGTTAATAATGACAAACCCGTAATCATAGTAGCTAAAACAACTAATAAATGGATGGTATCGCTTATTATCCCTTTCAAGTAGATATTAGAAATATTAAACAATTATTTATATGTAAAATATAATAAAACCACACTCAGAAAGTTAAAACTTGGGGTAAATGCCATTGATTGCACTAGTTACAAGGATTAAAATTCAGTACATCTACTAAATCTCTAGACCAGTGTTCTTAAAATTCAGTACATCTACTAAATCCCTAGACCAGTGTTGTAAAATACCGGCTACGGTGCCGCTGTGGCAGAATGGCGTGGCAGAATTTTTGCCAACCGCCATAGGCAACTTGTGAAGGAAGGCCGGCCATGGCCGCGCCATAAGGTACAATGGCATGTTTATAGGGCATAATTTTGGCCTTCTGCCATTTTTTGCATTTCCCCATTGATAACACTGCTCTAGACAAAGTATAAGGATATGATTGTAGTCTAAATAACTGAAAGTAAATCTGTACAGGGCACTTTAAAAAAACACAAATATCTCAATGACATTCCAGTTAAATTCTATGACAAGAATGATCTTCACGAAACATTTATATGGATATGCAAAAACAAAAAGTAAGGAATTAGAAGTATCTCACAAATAAGGTGTAATGCTCTAAGGATCTCAAAGAATATGTGATAAACACAAAATGCACATAACAAATAACTTGAGGCATAAAATGATGTTTTTCCATGACCATACCTCTGTCTTATAGCGAGTATCAGCAGGTGGAATCTTTAGTCTTGTTTTCCAATCTTGGGAACTAATAATGGAAAACCAAAAAACAAATAAGGATTCTCTTTCCTTTTGAAATAACTAAACCACTAACAAGAAAATAGCTACATCTAGCAGTAAAAGAACAAAACCATACATTGTGACTTGTACAATTTCCAACTTATTGTAAACTCAATCTCACCAAAATAACTCAATTAATAATCCTAATAGTTTATAAACTTCATATCATAAACAGATAAAGACTAGAACATGTTTCAATCATCATTATCAAAATTCTATAAATTGCTAAACAGTTCATGTGATTTGATTCAATTCTGAGACACAGCAATTCAGATCACATTTAGAATTGTTTTTGGTACTAAATTGTACACAAAATCATCTGTACTGCATATGAATTGCAGGAATCTATATTGTATTATAGAGCAACAGGATCTTGCATAAAACCAGGTCAGGTCATGCAAAATCTGATAACCATGGTTTCCGTAATCACAATTTAAGATACATTTATTAGTTATATTTCTGAAATTGTAATGAAAAGCCTTAAGTACAAATAACAAATATCTAACAAACATAAATGAATAAAAGGAAAAGAGTATGGTTATGTCAACTGCCAAGAGCAACAAGACTGTTGAAAATTCCCAAATAAAAATAGATCATTGATGTCATTTCTTTTTACGATGAATTGTCCACTCGGATAAATATTTCACAGGGCAATCCAACCAGACAGGGAGTCATGCAAAACAAGGTAAAAGTACCACGCATTACAGTTCTGAAAAGAGCACAAGCAGCAGCACATAGAAAGAAAGCCAGCAACACCACAACAGGACCTCACAATCACGCTAGCCAGACAATGGGATCTCTTTGATCTAGAGATGCCAAAAGAAGACAGCCAGACAGGTTCCAGCAATACCAGTGTGATCAATGGCAGATCACGGAAATCCAATAACCCATTATATCATATAACAGATAGCGTTGCAGGCAAATAGAAGAAGTCACATTCACATGACATTTGAAATTTGAGTTGCATGAAAATAAAAATTGGCACAATATTAACTCGCTGGAGATGACATGAGGATGCAGGATGCAAGCAGCAACCACAAGACCCATGGCCGCAAGCTGCAAGGATTCAGGGTGCAAATAGTTGACACATTTGCGATCCCCATGAATTCCACAATGCAATAGTACTTAGCAGAGCTACAGCACCTACTTAACAACACTGGGCAATACACTACAACCACATCCACTATTCAAGCCACCATTGGATGCTAGAATAGCATCACCAAAAAGCTACACCACAAGAACAGAGAAGTGAAAATCCTCCACTCAACAATGCAAACACAGACATTGTTGGCCAATGCAGTTATGCCCAAGAACCCAAACCAATGAAATTTTCAAACAAAGCTTTCACCATTCCATCATTATCTACAAAAACAGAAACCACCAAACCAACCAGCCAAGCAAGCACATTACAGAAAGCCATAACATAAACTAAGCCCTAATTACAAACCACACATCAAGCAGGAGCCGTATATAACGAAAAACACAACACACGCACCTCGAATCCACGGCTTCAGACTGCACGGTCTTCTCGACCTCATCGACGGCGTTGGCATCCCTTCTCAGCCACTGCTGCTGCTGCTGTTGCTGCTGCTGCTGCTGCTGCTGCTGCTGCAACAAATGCCTCTGCACATATTGCGCCTGTTGCTGCTGGTGGTACGGCGTTCGAGCCTGGAACGCGTGATGATTCTGGTTCAGGCTCGGGTTCTGGTTCCGGTTCGGGTTCTGGCTCAGGTTCGGATTGAAACCCCCGCGCCCAAGTCCCATCCCGGGAGGGTACCTCGCTCTATTGTTGTTGCTGTTGTTGTGATTCATCTCACCGATTCAAAATCCTAAGAACTTGACAAAAAAAAAAATCTAACCTAAACTACCGAATGAATTTACAAATCGACACGAATACTACGCCTCTGAGGGGGGAAATCTGGTATCATAGAGAGAGAACGGGTTAGGGTCTGCTCTTGGAAATTGGAGCGGAAATGGTTTCGGATTTGAACAGATCTAGAGAGAGAGTGATGTAAGAGAGAGAAAGGGTTTTATGAGGTTCTTCGAGTTCGACTCAACCCGCGGAGAGAGAAGAAGAAGAACAGAGGGTTGATTTTTTATATTTGTTGGTTGGAAGGGTTAAGGTTGAAAGAAAAAGAACAAAAAAGTGAACAACACAGAAAGAGAGAATGCAAAACGAAGTCTCTAATCTTTGTTGTTGTTTGTTAGTTCCCTCTGCTTTTTCTGGGGTACGATACGAATTTCTTTATTTTCCCGTTATTATACTTTGGCCCCAGTTCTTCTTTTTATTATCTAGAGATCCCCTCTCTTTAGTAGGACCGTATAAAACGGGCCGGAATCCGTGGCGAACCAAACCCACCACAGGTTCAGCCTGATCCCGTTTTCTGAAATGTTATTTTAGAATTTTTATTTTAGAAATTACTTTTCAAAACTAAAAATTAAATGAAACAGGAGTGTCATTAGAAAAAAATGAGTACATTTAGCATTTTTCTTTTTTTAAGCATAGCCAGCCCAAAGGCCCGTTGGGCCAACCCATATTAGCCATTTTACCTTTTCTGCTCTAAATTTAGGATTTTTCTTCCTGCACTACATGTATTTCAACATACACTATATTGTAATAGTGTATTTCCAAAAATACCCCTTTCACTTAGGTTTAATTTTGAAATTAGACTAAATTTCACTTTGCGCCTTCTGACTTCCGTTTCTTCTCTTGTTCTCGCATTCTTCTTCTCAGTCGTTGTGGGCGCTGATGGTGGTGTGACTGGTCGCGTGCGTGGTGGGCGTAAAAGAGGAGGTGGTTGGTGGTTCTATTTGCGGCGTTCACGGCGGATTTTGCTTCACGGTGATCGGTGAGCATGTCAGACCATGGGTTGCATAATACGGATTGGAGAATCTGTGGGTAGGATACGGATTAGGCAATCCGTAAGTAGGGATTGGGAGGATACGGATTAAGCAATCCGTGTGAGTGTCACGGATTAAATAATCCGTAAGAAGTTTACGGATTATACAATCCATAAGCTTCTTATGGATTGCCTAATCCGTAAGACTCATACGGATTGTGTAATCCGTAAACCTCTTACGGATTGTTTAATCCGTAAAAAGCATACGGATTAGGTAATCCGTATGACTCTTACGGATTGTGTAATCCGTATCCTCCTTACGGATTGTATAATCCGTATGCTCTGTTTTTTAAAAATTACTGAAAATTGCTAGGGAACAACATGTAACAGTTTTTCAAGATTATTATGGGTAATTTGAGAAAGTACAATGAAGTGATTTGGTAAATGTGGTATGGAATATTGATTTTAGGCTTATTTTATTTGTGACAATAACTTATTAAATGAATTTAGTATTTCATTTGGCTAATTGGTTAAGAGAAATTGTGTGTGAACAGTTGAGAGAATAGGAACATGAGTAGCGAACTGTTGATAAAATTTATGCCTTGCAAGGTTTTACCTAGTTTTAGAAGTTGGTCATATAGTTTCACCTTGCAAGCTTTCACCTAGAATAGGAATTTTAAAATTGTTGTGTTGTTATTTGATGCGTTGCATTTGATGTGAGGTTTTTCATGTTAATATTCATGCAAGTTTTGCATGCATTTTTAGTGTCTTAGGTGTGGTTGGAACTCTTTAGGTGTTGTTATTTAACTGTTAGTTTCATTAAATTTGATAGTTGAGTCACTTGGAACGCTTTAGGTGTGCTTTTGTGTGTTAATTGATTGTAGTGACAATTATAAATGGAACTCTTTTGTACAATGTTACTTTAAAAACATGACCCACCACATGAGTGCTTCTTTCTAATGATGCCTTAATGTCAGCATGTTGCAAGGTCATCATGTTATTAATTGCGTCCCAGACACTACATAAATCTCCAACGCTATTCTGAAGTAGCCTCTTTAGAATCCAATGAGCAGACTCAACCCTGCGTTTAACAAACACACATTAATACTAGTAAATTCTCCAATTCAATTACACGACAAAGTAATGACATTAAAAACTTGGACTACCTGTTAGTGGTGGTGTTCCCCAAATGCATCACTTTATTTGTCCATGCGGTTACAAATCTTTCTTTGTGAGGATGCAACCATGTGTCTTTCACATAATCAACAAACGTCGGCCATGGTGAACAAGCAATCTCAAACTTGGTAAGGCAATCAACATATTGCTTCTCAGTACCATAATCAATAAGACTCCCCCATGCTCTCAAGACGTGGTCCCAAGCGTTCTTTTGTCTAATAAAAGTTTTACATTTTGCCTTAACATTCTTGTCAATGTGAAACCGACACAATAAATTCGTTGCCTCAGGGAAAACTGTTTTGACGGCGTTCATTAATGCTGAATCTCTATCAGTAACAATGACAACTGGGAAAAATTCACGTTTCAAGAATATCCCTCTGAACCGTTCAAGGGCCCACACAACATTGTTAACACGCTCCGCCTCTAAATAGGAAAATGCGGCAAAAAATGTCATGCCAGTGGGTGTTACACCAACAATGTCCAGCAAATGAAGTCTGTACCTGTTTGTTTTGTAAGTATTGTCTATGCAGAACACTATATGATATGCATTGCACAATTTGACTGCATCCGGATGTGCCCAAAATAGGTCACGTACAACATTATCTTCCTTAAATCTATGCCAATGAATATAGCAGTCGCGTTGAAGAAGCTTCATTAATTGTTGCATTTCAGTATTATTGCCTCTAATACGCGTCCGGTATGCATATCTTGCATTGTAAAGTTGCTTTAAACTTGTATAACTGTTGGCATTATGATCTTTCAAAGTTAACATAATATTTTTTGGTTTGACCATGGACTTTGTCATATCAGCAACAACAATTTTCTCCTCCTCAGTTAGTCGACCAGCATACGGGTGACCATACAATGAGGTGGCCAAAGCATGATTATGAATGTCACATATTACTTTTACAATCCACCATTCACCTCCTGGGACTGGTTTGGCTCTTAGCTTAAAAGGACATTCACATTTCCTCGTGCTAGTAGTTGACGGTACCAATCCTTTTCTCCATGATCTATACTTCCCGCTCCTTTCACAACCAATTAAAACATACGACGTTGTTCCCAGCTTGCCATTTGCCATGCCACTCCGCATTATCACAACTACAAAACAATTCTCATACGCAACTGTGCGAGCCTATTTCAATACGTCCTCACGGGAATCAAACACCTACCAAAAAGGAGAATTCATTTTTAATCAACTAAAATGATTCTTTTAACAACTTAAACTATTGTCAAATTCATACCCATACCTGAGATGTACTGAAAGCAGCAGAACAATCAACTAAAACATTATCATTTTCTGGGGCATCATTTTCTTCTTCAATGTCTTCATTCATAATATTATCATCAAACATAACACTCTCATACATCCAGTCTTCGTAGTTCATCTTCACAAATCAAAACAATTTCTTACATAGACAACCAACAATTACGCAAACTCATAATTTTTAACAACAATGAAGTCATAAAATATTACAAATTACACACAAGCATATCATGTTAATTATGTAACTTATCCATACTCATTCATCCTCAAAATTTACAAGACGTAACCTAAACCATAAACAAATTACTTTTTACAGTTAATAATAATTTATTATGATAATTTTTAAAATTAATTTTTCTGAAATTTGGTAAAAAAACCCATACGGATTACATAATTTGTATGTTCCATTAAACTACTTTACGGATTGTAGAATCCGTATCATCTATATGGATCAATCAATCCGTGCACAGTAAAAAAAAAGCTACAGTACATACACTTACCTCGACGCCACCACAACAGCAACCACCAACCACCACCACCAGGAACGCTCCGGCGATGCAGGTAACTAAGCCAATGCATTGTCACCACCACTACAACGAATGCAACTAAAACGCGGATCACCCAAACAAACAACACAGCAACCAAACCAGAATACCACAGCAGGAGCACGAGGGATATTTTTATCCTTAATATTTTACAACAAGGGCATTTTTGCCATTAAAACAAAATATATAATGCATGTTGAAAAACATATAGTGCACGAAGAAAAATCCCTAAATTTATATAAATTAAAAATATCATATGTATGTTTTATTAGTCTAACTTAGCCCAACGAGTCTATCAGACCGGGCCAAATGAGCCCAATTCTATTTACACCAATTTTTTTTCAGTTCAATTTGGTCAGATCCGACAAACCAACAAGCCAGCCTTATAAACCCAATCTATTTTGTTGGTTCTACATATTATTTTTCTTATTCTTGCACCAAAGTTTTATTTATATAAAAATGGGTAATGTGCGATAAAGACATGTAATTTTTATTATAATATATAGATTAGATTAGAAAATATAATAAGTTAATAACACATATCTAACTTGATGTTGAATATCGTAACACCTTTAATATAGTCAATCGATTTGGATTACATCATGATGTTTATGGGATTTCCCATTGGGTGACAGTAACTGTAACCCCAGGAGCATAAATATGATAAAGATCATTTTTTCCTTAATTGACTTGAATCCTTGGTCTGCAAATGAGAGTATTAAATTTTACAAACGCGTGGCGCATGAGAATGTATATGTAAGAATATGGGGCATGTTATAATTCTTGTTAAATGTTACAACGATGCACATGATGCATTTTCTCACTATAAAAACCATTGATTCTCTCCCTCACTAAAAATGGGTCCAATCCGGCGCAAAGAGTATGCATTAAGCTTAGTGCTACTGTTACCTGTTTATGAATGTGTACAACGCTGAGACTCAACTAGTGAATGACTTCGAGACACTAAAGAATAGGCTCTAACATGAGCACGATAAACACAGCGCCAAACACACCTTGCTTGTAGCCATATGGAGGCTCATAATCTATGTGAGGACTTTTCATCGAAAAATTAATATATCATGAACATTTTTTCACAAAAATAATTTACAAAAAATTCTAATGATAAAAATTATTTATCATATCTAATATCAAGCAAGTTTAAAGTTTTAAAATCATATTTGATCCTAAAAATTTTGTTAACAATTTTTTTAATCCAAAAAATAAGAATAATATATTCTTTGTTTTTTTTGTAAAAATATGACAATGAAATAATATTCTGTTAATTTCTTTTATTAAAAGGCATTAAGAGAAAAAAATAGAAAGGGCTTACAATATTATGAAAATGATGGCTATATACTTTTTTGGAAGGTGTATTCTTCTTGAGCAATAAGAGAAGAGACGAACGAAAAAGTGTAAGAAGTAACAAGAAATGTGATAAGAAAAAATGATTTATAACTAATAGAAGTACATAAAATTGTTATAAAAAAATTATATAAATATAGTGTACATATGTTTTTCATTTACCTTTTAAGTAGTTTTATATATAAATGTTTGTGTTTCTAATTTTTTATTTTTTGGGGGAGGGGTACATGGCCACCCTATGAGTACACAAGGCTCAGCCCGACCCTTGGAGGTGGGTGTTTTGGTGGTTGTTCTTAAATGAGAGAACTAGAAAATGAATTCATTGAAAAATGATGAATGATTGCACAATGATTGTTATATATACATAATACATCAACTTAGAATTAACTAACTTCTAACAAACTAACTGAAATAACTACTTTTACAACTTCTTTAACTAACTCTAATATCCCCTCAAGTTGGAGAATATATATTAATAATTCTCAACTTGCGGATGAATCCATGGAAAGTTGCACCAAGCAGAGCCTTAGTAAACACATTAGCTACTTGATTTTGAGTCGTGACATGAATCAATGTGAGTTGTTGTTTCTTAACTAGTTCGTGGATGAAGTGGCAAACAATATCGGTATGTTTAGACCTCTCATGATGGGAAGGATTAGAGGCCCAATGAATTGCAGACTTATCACAGAAGAGTATGGTTGTGTCAACAGAAACCTAAAGTGTTTTAGCAATCGTTGTAACCAACTCACTTCACTTGCTACTGAGGATAAGGGATATTGATACTCGGACTCAGTGAGGATTTTGAAACAGTGTCTTGTTCGACAAATTTCCAGGAAATCAAAGAGTCACCAAGGAAACACAAAAACCAATTTTGGATTTTTCCGGTATCCAAACAACTCCCCCAGTATGCATCAACATCGCGAAGGTATATAGTCGCATAAAATGTTGAAGGTTCATGCATGGGAATGTTAGTGGAATGGTAGGTAACAATTATGGTTTCATGATTGGAATTATATGCAGACTTGAAATTGGATGTGTACGTCTTGGGATGAATGGCCTCAAGTTGTTTTTTCAGGAATTATTGATGTGGGTACACATGGCTGGCAACATATGAAGATAACTTATTCAAGAAAACTTAAATCCTACATGACTAAAGATAGTATCAAAGATATTGAAAGATAATCCTTATAAATTAATTTTTAAAGTTGAGTTAGATTCAAACCTACCGATAATTTATGTCTCAATGCATGCCACATGTATAGAATAACTTGTATATAATTTTTGTTCGGATATTAGATATATATTTATATATATATTAATTTAAAATAATTAAATAAATTATTAGGAACACATAAATATATTTTTACACACGTATATATAGAGAGGTACATTTAAGATACTTTTTGATATATACAATTTGTTTAAAAATTATTTTAAAAAAATATAATACATGTTCTTATAATACGAAGATTACAGTATTAGGGTGGATCACTATTAAGTGGTCTATCAGCATCATTTTTAAGAATCTTTGGATTAATCTAACACATATTCCTATTATACATCTTTAAATTCATACCATAACTTTACTGTCTTTACTCTTTAGTTTCCATCCTTCTCCGACAGCTTCTCCACCGTCATCGGCACTTATTCACCATCCCCTTTCCCCTTCGGTCATCACCCATCACTGCCACATATATGCCATTTATTAACTCTTTTGCAAAAATTTGCCATTTATTAACTAAAATTACTAAAACATGTTATCATCATGTTCATTATTTAAATTGTATGTTTTATAACTTTTAAATAATATATTTAATATACATAAATTGAAATAAAAGATTTATAATTTTAAAATATAATAACATTTTTGTGTATCTCACGAGTTATTGTACAAGTAAAATTAAGATCGGTGAGCTTCCAAATTTACATTTATCCTAGATTACAACAAAAAAATTTAACCAATCACAACTCAGCGGTGCCCGTATCAAGGAAATAATTTAAATCAAATTGTCTTGACATTCAAACTAGGTAGCCATTATATTCTATTATATATATATATATATATATACACACGAGTATGAAAACATTAAACATTGTCCATGTTCCTTTACTCAATAGTTTTTGCCTCAACTTCCTTTGCAAGCAAAAAATATTGTGTTCAGTCAATTTAATCAATGTGTCTCGGTTCATTGCATTGTGTTTATATTACTATATTTCCTTTTTTTTTACAGCTATTAGTATATTTCCTTAATTAAAAGATGTTAAAAAGACATCTCTTAGTGTGTTTGTTTAAAGTTTTTAAAATAATTTTTAGAATGTAAAAAAAAGTGATTTATTATTTGGGGGATTTTGTGAAAAGTAGAAATTGTTTTTTGTTTGGTTACAGTTATAAAAAGCAATTTTTATTTTAAAAATAAAATTATAATCTTAGTTATTTTAAGAAGCTAATAAATTTTTCTTAAAATATATAATTAAAAATATTTTTTAAGATTCTAATTTTGCACCATAAAAAATTATTCTAAATTTTCTGAGAACTTATATACAACTACGCTAAAAAGTAAAAATATTTTGAAGTGATTTTTCATTAAAAAAAAATAAAAAATTGTTGCCAACAAATATTACAAATGTTAAAGGCTTCAAGGAAGACGAGTCTCATCAATTAAGGTCTAATCATCATTAGTGCATGTCATGTGCTGAGAAAGTTAATTGTTTATCTTTTAAGCAACGAAATAAGTTAGATATTTTGTTTGTGAAGAAATTAAGAAGATGTGATTAGTCAAACCATGATTAATCTAGACTTTCGGGTATTCATTTTCTCTGGTCTTGCCCAACGTAAAAATAATATTAATAAGGTCGAGTAAAAAGAAAAATACCTTCACCATAAGGATCCCAGTTTCAATGCACTAAGACGGATCTGATACACAGTTCCTTGGGCTATAAGAAAAAGAAGTTATATTAATACAACAAATTATATAAATAAGCAAAAAGGAAACAATTAAAAAATGTAATATATAATAAGAGAAAATAAAGAGGAATAAAAACAAAAAATATTGTATTAAATATTATTTTATGGAAAAAAATATGTTTTTAATCCTATATTTTTTTTTATCAAATTAGGTTTAGTCCCTATACTTTTAAATTGATAAATTTAACCTTTTGACTATTAAAAATATGTGTATTTAGTCCCTAATTTTATTATATATAAATATAATTTTCTTACAAGAAAGCATTGCCATTTATACAACCATTGTACAATCAAATAGTTATAAATAAGTAGGAAAAAACTAATAACTTTAAATAGGATAAATTTTTACATTCAGATAATTTAATCTTCAAACTGTATACGCAAAAGTGTATTCATCTTTAAAATTTAAGAATGAATATATATTTATTTATATATGTTAGACATCGACCGACTCACTTTAAGTAGACAATGAAAATTAAAATGCATGCAATAGTGTTTTTCCTAATTTAATTTGGAAGTTTTTCCATAAAAGATTAGTTGAACCAAATAAAATTTGAAACAAGTATTTTTATAAATAATTTTTAATGAAGAAAACTTAAAAACAAAGTTTAATTTTTGACAAACCAACTTTTGATGTTTTTGACAATCATATTTTACATATGATCATACTAGGCTTCAAGCAAAGAAATTAAATTGTGTATATATCCCAACGAATTATGTTAGATACGCCTTTGTCACTTTGTTTTTTTGGGGAGGAAAAATACGTTTCCTCGGTGAGACACACCACAAACATGGCAATGTTTTTTTTATCTGCAAAAAGATCGTATTCAAATGGGTATAAGAGATACCCCAGAAAACACATACTAGCAAAAACCAGACAAAGAGAATCTGGTCAAAAGCTACATCAAAGAGAAGGATAAACTATAACTGAAAATGACAATGTATTATATATATATATATATATATATATATATATATATATAAAGATAGTCATAACATTTAATAGTTAAGAAAAATTTTCTTCGTGATATGGCCATCGTTATAAGCTCGAGTATAATAGACTAATTTATTTTTCATTATTGGTTGCACTTCTCTCACTCGTGACATCATTTCTAAGATCGACTGGTTCAAAATCGATTAACTGTTTAGTCCATTACATTAAACTAATCAAAGATTTAGCAAGTGAGAACCAACGGACATATTACAATTGTCCAAAACATGTAACAAATGAAAACCGCTGAAGAAATGACCAAAATTAGCAAGTGAGAACCAACGGACAGATTACAATTGTCCAAAACAAATGAAAACCGGTGAAGAAATGATAAAAACCGATATTATAAGTATTATATAGCATCGATTTGGTAGCATTAATGTTATATATATATTCATAACCAATGTTATACAGTATATTATAATATTAGTATTGACAAAATTAATGTTATTTTTGCTATTATACCATATTAATTTTAAAGAGAATTGAAGTAGATTATTATTTTTAACATCAATTTTTATAATTGATATAAAAATGATTTATTTTCAATGATGATTATTTCAACATTGATTCAAAATTTACGTTAATGACCTATTTTCTAATAGTATGGTGGCGGAAAGGCTTGAAAATTGAAACCGGTTGTTTTTATTTTTTATTTTTTTACTAATATATATAATCTACTAGATAAATATTTAATATATAATATTAAAAATTATAATACATAAATACTTTTAGGTATATTAA
The DNA here is from genome assembly GCA_013407115.1 of Glycine latifolia. Classification (NCBI taxonomy): domain Eukaryota; kingdom Viridiplantae; phylum Streptophyta; class Magnoliopsida; order Fabales; family Fabaceae; genus Glycine; species Glycine latifolia. The sequence continues at coordinate 95,890 of QARZ01041084.1, forward strand.
CTATGATCTTTATTAAATATAATATATTAATTACAAAACAATATATCTACTAATATTATCCTATCACAAAGAGTTATACATGATACGATTATTGGCTTTAATAATAATTATCATAAAAATATTAATGATAATTACTAATTTGATGTTAGTGTAAAATTTCTTATATTAATTATTCATGTCTATTAAATTTAGTAAATGCAAATTGTGTTTTAATACATTAATTTTTTATTTTTTTATAGTTTAAAGGAATTAGTTGATAAACCATATTATAAAATATAATATATTTTAATATAATATATAAATAGATAATAGTTTTTCTTATAATTTTTATCCTTTTAATAAACATATAGCATTTAATGAATGTAATATTTATTCATATTTTTAATTTAACTATATATTATATTTAATCAATATATACTATTTAATTAACTTTATGAATATCAAAATTAATTCGATTTAAGTATTTAGGGTTATCAATAAAAATAAAAATATATTATATTCAATAAATAAATATCTAATAAATTTATTTAGTTTGACTATACATTTCATATTTATTAAATATATATTAATTATAGTATTTAATAAATATGATCTACAATTATCTTAAATATTATTATTAAACATTATATTTTAAAATATAATATATAAAAGACATTTTTGTTAATCATATGATTTTTCATATAAATCTATCCATATTGAAAGTCTAATATGAAATACAATTAGTTATTACAATAACTAAAACCTACATATATCTATTAATATATATATATATATATATAAGTTTTATTATTTTAATTATTGATTAGAATAATTAATTTATAAATCATATTATAAAATAAATATAAATCGAAACATAAATATATATAATATTTATTCTATTAATACCTGTCGTTAATAATTTGGATAAATATTGAATTTAATAAATATAGTATTTACTGTTATTGGATGGTCAGTTATACTTAATTATGGTACTTATTAAATTTAATATGTTTATTTTATTTAATAAATGTTGTATATGTTTTATAAATGTGTGACTTTTTATATGGATTTATAAATATTAAAAATTTATTATTAAATAAAATAAATTATATTACCCCAAAATTATATATATACACACATACATACAAAATATCACCTTATTTTCACAAAGCAAAAAGCATTACAAATTTATATATATACCTTCATCTGATTTAACTAAAGTTATGCATATGATATCATTCATCATACATGCTTAGACTATTTTATACTGAAAGTTCCGCTGGTACACGTAAGCAATAAGCTTTGAACCTTGATGAAATAAAAATTCGATTAAGATCCAATATTTGAGGTAGTTAGTCCAATTAATAAAAAAAATATATAATTGAGGTAGTTAGAGCATATATTTAGTCCTACCATCACAAGCTGGAGAGGATATCTCCATCGATGGCCAACACTAATAAACAAGGTTGTCACCAATCATCATCTAAAAAAGTGAAAAGATGGGTTTCAGCCTATGGCTTATTCTCCCTGGCCTTCCTCTTTGTGTTTGCTGCAACCAATTTCATCGTCAACTGGGTTGACCTAGTAAGTCATCTCTCTCTCTTTTGCTATCTTAATCTATCCTAGCTCCTCTTACTTAATTTCTGTGTATGTGTGTATAAGTTCCCTTGTTTTTGCTTAATTTTGATTCTTTTGCTCCCTTGTTTTATACATACATACATACATATATATATATATATATATATATATATATATATATATATATATATATATATATATATATATATATATATATATATATGTATATATATATCAATAGTACTACTTATGCTTATTTTGTTTATCTCTTTCTTTGTTCTTACTTTTGTTAGTAATTAATTTGAATGATTGATCGAATCCCTTCGCCTGAAGCTAAGGGGTGATGCTTTTGTAGTTCTACTCTCTCTTTCTTTGTTAAGTTCTTACTTTTGAAAGTCAAGTAGTATGGAATGAAAAAAAAAAGAAGAATTTTTTTGTTTTTTGTTTTTTTTAAATGAGAGAGGGAGAGAGAGCTAGAATACGGGGTCCGTAGGGGGGAGAATTAAACGGATTACGTAAATGACTTAAATAAGATTAAGTTTAAAGTTATCCCACGTAATGGCTTTTGGATTAAAAAAATATTGACCGTTGACTTCTTTGGTGTGTACAGTAGTACTCTACAGTACTATATGATCCCACCAATTTAAGTTCATTTAAATTCATGAAATAAGTGTCATGATCATAGGCAGCTAAACTTAAATGAACTAATTATAGCCTACTTGATGTACATTTCAAAGTTGATGCACTCAATAACCCGTTTTGAAGTTGAGAGATCTTGACATTATTTTTCTCATGATATATTAATCTGTGGGTATAATGATTAAAATCTTATTTATATATTTAGCCAATATCATTTGAACTGGCAATTTTCAATCTCAGTTTACGACCATGAAATTGAAATATATATATTAGAGATTCAAATCCTTAATATGTAAACGAGTAGCAATTTACCGAAATTGTAATTAATTTGCTTCATAGACGATTTTTCCTTTGTCTTAAAGTAAACTCGATGTGCGATAATAGCAACGCTCAAGATTTATTGTTATATAAAAAGAAAATGACGAGTTTACATTATGTGAGGCATGTTTGAATGGTCCAAACAGCAACTAATAACGTGTTTTAGTAGTTGGGAATAAATTAACGGAATATAGTTGTAAACTTAGAAACTTCGTCAGTGATTAATGATCTAAGGCTTGTAAACTTTTGATCTTGGGCTCCAGTCATCGAGTTCACTTTAAAAAAAAAGGAAGTTAACCTCGAGTTTGAAAAAACGAAAGCACAACTAAATGGATCAACTTTATTTATTTATTTGGAGGAGTTCACTTGTTACTTATGAAACTTTATTTTTTAAGTACCTTCCCTTAACTAAACTTTTAACTATGCCACTTTGCGCTATCGCTTACTTTTTAGCCTGATATAGACGGTAGAGTGCAAGAATATTACATAAAGGCATTAAACAAAGGGATAGATACGTGCATATACTTAATGTTGAACAATCTGAAGTAATTAATTATAGATTAATATGCTTATAAAAAAATAATTTAGATCATTTTACACCAGAAAAAAAAGTGGATCATGGTTTTGCTTTAAATTTAGTGATCATATTTTTAAATTTATTAGAGTAAAGGTATGTTTAGAAGTAGGATTTTGGAAGAAAAAAGAAAGGAGAATAAATAAATACCCTCTAATTAAACAATTTTTAAATAAGAATAAAATTATAAAATAACATCACTTGGGGTTAAGATAATAAGAAGATTAGACGTTATAATACTATATATAGTCCCACTTAAAATTAGTATTCTATATCCGAAAGCCAATAACCAAACAGAGTAGTTGCATCATGCAATTGGCACACCATTGCCTCAATAAGGTACACTCAGTTATTAATAGTAAATCACCACAAAAGCTTGTAGAATTTGAAGGCTAACCTCTCGCATATGTATGATTCATGATGGCTTTGAGTACGGTTTAACATAATGACGAGATGGACTTTCTTCTCCGTCACCGTCTTGGCTGCATTTGTTGCAAGTAGTTTCTTCCTGGAAATTGACCTTGTAAGTAGTCTTGTTATCCATGATATATATATCAATATCTCTATCTATCTTTGATCAAGATATTATTGCATATGGCTTAATTAAACCTTGGAGATATGCTTTTAATCGTCTCTCCTTGACCCCCTTGATTCATATGTTGCACATCTCTTTCTCTTGGTTTGGTTTGTTCCCTCCCAAAGAGCCTAGACTTTTCAATTCTAATAATCATAGTTGCCTAGTTTCTTTCTTTGTCGATAACCTATATACATCTAAGTTTAAATACAAATTATTGTTATTCTTAGTTGTAGTATATTATAACTTAGAAGAACACAAGAGTAAATTTCATCATGAAATTCAGCTAGATGGTAAAGGTCAAATTATTATTAAGGCTTTTCCAAGCACGTTTAACTCGTAGGAGAAAATCAGAAAATGAAAGAGAAAGCATGGGATGAATGCTTAAGAAAGAAAAAAAACTCGTTCGATTCTAATTTACAAGGAATGTATATAATAAAGTAATAACGAAGCAGCGTGTGGGGTGCGGATAAAATAAAATAAAATGCTATGTTATGGTCTGTTGGTTTTTAGTATTTTTTGGACAGCCTGTTTGTTCTTAGTTATTTTAATAGAATCAAAATGTATTATTTTAACACGTCTAGCTAGCAAATGCTTTCTTATAAGTACTACACGATGATAATATATTTATTATGAAAGAGGGAATTATGCGGTTAAATAAAAAATTATCGTTATCATTACATTTTCATCAGTATAATATATGTGGTCTCTTCTTCACACAGTCTATTAGTGCTTTTAACACCATCCACACGTTGTGCACGTTTCATTATAATAATATAGGATGTGCATTGTGGCACACTTGAAAATTTTCCGTATTCTTAAAATGAATTTTCTATCAAATGAAGATAGTTCGTTGGTGAGCCCATAAGAATTAGCTAGGGAGCTGAGGGGTCCTCCTAATACTGTGTACATGCATAAATTTATGATGTGTCTCTAGAATTGTCATCTAGATGATATTGGGTATAAGAATGTCTAGAAGGGAAATACCTAGTGAATTGTTGCTTATGCAAACAATGTTATTGCCTAAGACTATTTGTCATAGATTGTAGAAATCTGCCTGAAATTTTGTTTGAGGTCACGAGGATGATGTTAGAGGTTGTCATACTATTGGGCTAGGTTTTGTCATTCAAAGGAGGAGGGAGGTTTAGTGTTTGAATATCTTCGCCTCTTTAACAAGGCCTTTGTCTCTAAGTTAGGATGGGATCTTATCAATTAGCCTGAGGCTCTTTAAGTCAAAATGCTCTTTGGAAAGTATCAGTGTGGGGTGAAGACCATTCCCAACATGTAGCCTAAGAAGGACTATTCATTGTGGTAACATGGCAGAGTGTTTTAAAAGAGGGTCATTGGTTGATAGTTAATGGTGTCATAGTGAGGTTTTGGAAGGATGTTTGGAAGTTTAGGATGAGATTTGTGCTATGATCTCTTCTTGAAGACACATAGGGTGACACTCATGATAAGGTTTTGGAGGGATTCGGATTGTCTCCAGTTATTGGATTTCTTAGTAGTGTTGGTCCCACATATCCATTGTGTCTTTCTCTCTTCTACTGGAAAAATCTAGTACTAGAGAGGAGTTCTATCCGTTTGGAAGTGCCTTTGGAAGTTGCATATTCACCAAAAAAGTTAAGGGATTCTTATGTAAAGCTATCCAACATGGCCTCCAAACTAAAAAATTATTTAGTAGAGGTATCTCAATTTCCAGCTCGTGCCTATTTTGTATGTAGCAAAAGGAAACTACCTTGCACATTTTAAGGGACTACAATACTATTAGGCAGATATGGCTTCATTGGCTTGGCCAAGGGGTTTCTCTCCCCCAACGATTTCATTGATATAGGGATGGTTGATCGTGTTCTTTGTAATATAAAACCCAGGAGAATGCCAATCCTAGGATGCATTGGCAAATTTTGTTTGGAAACATCCTTTCCTTTATTTTTGTAAGCATAAAATTAGGCTTTTTTTTTTAATCCCATAATTTTAATTGTGATGGAGTTTTGCATGCTTCCCAAAGGCTAACATCGTGTGGTTATATAGATGTTGTTATAAACCCTCTAAGTATGGTCATCTGTGAGGCATCATGGTTCAATTGACATCACGTGGTGTTCACTCATATTTCACACTATTAAATGAATTGTAGAAGGTTTAGTGTATCAACTAGGATCCAAAGCTTCGTGTATCGAGGTCTTTAGGGACCGAGATAGTAAATAGATCGATCTTAGGCTTTGTTAGAAATCTTGAAATCGAAAATGTTTTCATGGCTAAGTAGTTTTGCGATAAGCTTTTTGCTCTTCAAGTTGTTTGGGGCATGGGCTTTCATAGGATCATTGTGGATTGTGACTCTATACTCTATATAGTGGTGGTTATATATGTTGATTAATCAAAGCTGTTCTCGTCTTCACACTAATTACACAATATGGTTCGCATGATTTATGTTTGATTGTACCGTGCTTGGGAGCTAATAATCTCTCACTCTTGAAGAAAATCTAATATGGTAGTTGGGTTGACTTGCTAACAAGGCTCATATCTCTCCTATTGATTTGCACAGTCATGCCCCTCTATAGGTTGTTTTCACTTGCTACTGTCTGATGTCATGAGGCTTTTTATTCCCCACACTATTTTGATTCCTTAGTTTCATGTTTCTTGGGGCGTAATCCTTCCTCAGAATTTAAAAAAAAAAGGTATATAATTTATAATGGTGGTGTGTATCCCAACATTCATTTTTATTTATTGAAACCATAATTATAACATTTGATTGTGCAATAAAACAACAAAATTTTATTTAAAATATTTGCATAAAAAATATACAAAATTTAAAAGTACACTATGTGTTGCTAGCACAAATTTATAAGAGCGAAATAGTATGCACACTAATAACATAAAACTTTTTTTTACAAAACCATTCAATTATAAGTTCTTACTAATAATGATTTCTAATTTGTTGACTTTTACAACAACAATACATATTCACTAAACTCTTTATACATAATCGTGCTATCTTATTTTTTTCAGTCCAGAATTACAAGCACTACTATTCTCAAGACAATTATAGTATTCAATAATCAACAACCTCAATTCCCACTTAATTGCACCAATGGGAAGTCAACATCAACATGTCCATCATACTACCCAACAAAATTTGAGTTTGATGATGATTCATCTACTGCATCATGTCCAGAGTACTTTAGATGGATCCATGAAGATTTAAAACCATGGGAGAGAACAGGAATCACAAGGGATATGGTTGAAAGAGGAAAAAATATTTCACATTTTAGGCTTGTAATTGTAAATGGAAAAGCTTATATAGAAAAGTTTGCCAAATCGTATCAAACAAGGGATGTGTTTACAATATGGGGAATTTTGCAACTTCTAAGGTTGTATCCTGGAAAGATACCAGATTTGGAGCTAATGTTTCAATGTGGGGACAAGACTGTTGTATTCAAAAAAGATTTCCAAGTACCAGAAATGTCACCTCCTCCTATTTTCCATTATTGTGGAGAACAAAATTCTTATGACATTGTCTTCCCTGATTGGACCTTCTGGGGTTGGTAAAGTTTCTCTTGCCTTTCGAATTAAAAACTTACTTTTACTTGTTTTAGATCCATTAATTATTTTTTGAGAGGACCTAATATGGGTGGAAACCTCTTTTGTTTTTAATATTCTCATAGACTCATTTTTATTTCTTCTATTATGTTTTATCTATAATATAAATGTTTGAAGGCACAATGTGATTTCATTATTTTTCCTTTAAATAAAATGAAACATAAGAAACAAATAAGTTATACTTTTATCTATTTTTTTTTATTAGGGCTGAGCTTAGCATAAGACCATGGGAAACAACATTACATAATATACAAGAAGGCAACAAGATTGTCAAATGGAAGGATAGGATACCCTATGCTTTTTGGAAAGGCAACCCAACAGTGTCTGTTATTAGGAAAGAACTCGGCAAGTGCAACGCCACAGAAAAGCAAGATTGGAATGCAAGAATATATGACATAGTAAATATATAATCTAAAAATTTACTTTTGTTTTAGGTTATTGCATTAATTATCTCAAGATGAAATTAACACTTTTTTTCTCCTTTCAGCAATGGTTACAGGAGAGAGCAAGTAATTTTGAGAATTCAAAACTTGAAAATCAATGTACCTTTAGGTAAAGTTTTGAAGCATATTTTATTATTTTGATTTTTTTAAATAATTATTATAGTAGGGGTTAGTTTACTTTTTTTAATTTGTCAAATATAATCTTTTTTAGATTTTACTTACTAATTTTTTAAATTTGCTTGTGTTGTATTTTGTGTTAAGATATAAGATCTATGCAGAAGGGGCCACGTGGTCTGTGAGTGAAAAGTACATAATAGCATGTGACTCAATGACTATGTTCATAGAACCTAGGTATTATGACTTCTTTACAAGAAACATGTTACCTTTGCGACACTATTGGCCTATTAGCACCAAAAACATGTGTGAAGAGATTAAGTATGCAGTGGATTGGGGAAATGCTCACCTTGATAATGTAATCCTTTTCTTCCTTTATTGTTTTCCTGATTGATTTCTATACTTTGAACAAACTAAAGTTGAGTTGAAATAATGCTAATTGCATGATAAAATAAGCACTCAATTTCTATATACATTACACATAACATTTGAATTTTATTGGAATTAGTACCTAGGATCTACCTAAAGTTTAACATACCTAACAAAAATAATTTTGTCCTTATGACTTACTTATTTATGCATGGAAGTGTAGTTAGAAAAATTTTCTCCAACTAATGAGCCATTTTACCTTTTACTTTAATCACCTTTTAAAAGCACAAAATTAGACTAGATCATCCAAGTTGTTGCACTATGTAGTAAGGAGAGAGAAAAACATATTATAGGTGAGTCTCACTTTAATCGTGTGTCTTTCTCTCCTAAATGTAGTTGAAGTTAGTGAAAACAAACCAAAACGTGAAATTATCATAACATCTATTATAAAAGATTGTCGCAAATTGTGTTGTTAAGTCAAATAATCAATATATATCCTTTTTAAAGGAAGAGTCTACATATCCTTGAAAAATAGATTATTCATAAATATAACAAATTAAACAAAAATAAAATAATTAATTACCTATCAATTCCTTTAGTGGTTGTTTTTTTAATTTTGGCAATTAATTTAAATTCTTCAGCTTATCCCAAAAAAACATATCTGTCTAGTTTATTTTAAAAAAAATCAATTTTAATTAATTGCAGGCACAAGCAATTGGCAATGGAGGAACTAACTACATCGTAGAGAATTTAAAGATGAAATTTGTATATGACTACATGTTTCATTTATTAAATGGGTATTCAAAACTCTTGAAATTCAAACCAACCATACCTGTAGGAGCTGTTGAGATTTGTTCTGAAAGTATGGCTTGTTCCTTGCGTGGTCTAAGGAAAAGTTTTATGGTTGAGTCCATGGTGACCTCACCAAGTGATACACCTCCATGTACAATGCCTCCTCCTTATACACCTGGAACTCTAAATGAGTTTCTACAAGAAAAGGAGAATTTAATCAAACAAGTGAAGACAAGGGTGATCATTACAAAACAATAAAGGCTAATGTTGAATGTGTTGTAGTATGTATGTAGATGTAATTCTTACACACACAAAGTATTCTTGATCCATATCATAGTGTAACAAATTAAATCTATCAAAATGTGATTGAATATTCTTGATTAGGAGAATGTTTTGTTTTGTTAATTTATGGTATCTATGCCCTCTTATTATAAGGCATTGTTTTAGAATTTTCTTGTCTCTTTTTATAAAACTATTTTCTAATTATCCCTTGCATTAACTATTTTTTTATTTATCAAAACACCCTTAATTATTTCAGTTTATAAATAATAAATGTTATGAATTATATTTTTTCTTTCTCTTATGAGGATTAAAGAATTAAAGAGTTTAGTTTTAAAAATTTAAACTTCACTATTATTATTCTCTCCGTGCATTAATTATTTAAGGATAATTTTGGAAAAATATTGCAATTACAAACAAATTTAATGTTAATAACTAGATTAACCAATTTTATATGTGCAAATTACTCCCTGTGTCTCAAAGTGATTAATGTTTAAGGGTTTTTTTTTACAAAGATCAAGAAAACAAGTATTCCAAGAGAATTAACATTTATTAGAGAGCAATTTTACTAAAATATTCATGTTCTCTCTCTTAATTTTTCAATAAATATATTATTAAGTCTTCCCAAACAACATTATTTATTACATGACAAAAGTGATGTCGTAATATCTCATTGAAAAGTGAGGGCATTAGTTAGTTTGAATTTTTTTCAAAGGCTAAAACTACATTCATTTTGGAATGAAGAGAGTAATTAACAATGTCTTATAATTAGTGACAAAGGTGGTGTTAAGCGGATGGCAAGCGCACTGATTTGTCCGAGTCACTACTACAATAAGGACATTCTACGTCGCGCAATCCACGTCGGTTGTGAGAAACCCATCGTCGTAGCCTAACCGGTGGCAATTTTGTAAATATTTGTTGATTAATGCAAGAACGACGTCGGTTAATATCAAGACCGTCGTTGTTTTACATGATTCAAAGTCAGTTTTGATAAAAACCGACTTTGATGCTTTTTAAATTATTAAAACAGGTTTTTTTACTCCCCCCCTTTGTCTGCGCCCCTTTCTGGCTTTCTCCAAAATCCCTAAACCATTGAAGAGCTCCCACAAAGAACCCATTTGAAGAAGAACGCCAACATTGCAGCGAAACTAGTAAGCAACGTCTGACATTGTTTAATTATTGCCATTCCAACAAATCTTCACTCATTGTTCTATTTTTTTCCTATACATGCAGAAGGGAAGACAGTCGCTTCGCCGCCGCGGCCACCTAAATCAAGCACACTTCCGACGGGAGAGTTCAGCATTGCTTCCGGCATCTGTCCGCCGCAAGTGAAGGTGTACGAGGTCAGGGAGCTAGGGTTCCGGTAGTTTAGGTCGCGAGTTGGAGCTCAATCCTTACAACATTACAAATCATTGGAGGTGTGTATTAGATTGGAAACAGATGCGCATCTGTTAGTGCCACCTTTTTTATTTTTATTTATATTTTTATTCTGATTATTCTGTGCAAAATAGAACTGAGAATATCAAAAGGGATATAGATGCATTTGTTATATTTTGTTAGTGCTTCTTCTGTGCAAAATAGAACCTTTTTAATTGTGTTTCAGCTTCAATCCTCAAATCTTCCTTCATCTTTCTAATGAAGTCATCAAATTTTTTGTTCAACTCGTCAGTACTTAACACCCAGTTTGGTTCTTCTACTACCTCTTCCTCTTCAACACTTTCTCCAATCAGAAACTCAGTCTTCAGTCTAATCTTTCTCTGTATCATTAGCTGCAATCCAACCACTGATTCCACTAGCTGCACTCGCTCCACGAGTCAATCCTATTTATTGTCTCATTTTTAGGAATATCTATACTGTTAGATGCAAAACGAGCACGATGAGGAACTTGAGTAAGATGAAGTCTAGACTCCTTAAGAGGTGCCTTTGCCTTTCTGGCATCCAATTTAGTAGAAGCAGAAACTGCCTTTGACCCAGGATCTTGAGTAAGATGAAGTTGAGTCTTGCTTGGCCCAAAACAATATCCATTTCTTTCAGATTGGGCAGAGTGTTCTTCACAATCTTGAACCTTAAAAGCCAGCTTGATTCCCACCCACAAAGGCTTATAAGCTTCTGTGCCTGCCAAAAGGAAGATACATTAATAGAAAATAAGCATGTGACAGAGTAACAAGAAAAGTATTAACAAGACATAAAAAAGTATTAAAAAAAAAAAGCAGTCCATTTGTTTAAGATAAAAGTGATGAATTGGGAACAATGTTTCAATTTTCCTGTTGACATTCACATAGTTGAAGTGCCTGTCCATTGGTGTTGTCTTAAATGTTTTCATTTAGTTTGCTGCTTGTCTTCATCTTTAAATCTCAGCCAATGTAAAGTGATAAAAGACTAAGTTGTTTGCTTCTTCTTTTTTTCCAGTCAAAGAAGGCAAATCCTAAGGAACTGAATCCATATTTGAATGATAATGGAAGTGGTTACCCGAAAGAAAGTGGAGCTAAAGTTGGTGTTGATCAACTTCTATCTTCTTCCCTTGTTGGGGATAGAGGAGCAAGTTGGAGACTTAAAGCCTTAAAGCGTGCACAAGAGCAAGCAGCTCGAGAAGGACGAAGATTCAACAAGGTTTTTATGCTTGCTTTTCAGATATTCCTTGTTCCTATCTGTCATCCTGTAATAAATTTGTTGTTTACTATATGGATATGTGCAGGTTGTGGAAGAAAGGTGGAGTTCTCTTGGTGAGTTGACTGCAGCTGTTGCATCTCACGCAGCTGCCCCAGCTCATGCTCATCTGCGTGCTATAAAAAATAGACAAAGAGGGATAGCTGAAGAAAATTCACCAGATTATGATAAGCATTGTCAAAGGGATTCTAAAAGGGTATCTTTGATAACAGACAAAGAAGTGTTTCATGTTTCTTTCTTGTTCCTTCAATGGGTTTTATGTCTAATAATTTTTATGGTGTTAATCACCCTTTTCTGGAATATATTCTGTTACACTTTACTGAAATTGACCAATGAAATACTAGCAGGACTACTTAAAGGATGTTTCTGTTCGGCACCATGAAATGAAAGCACCTAAAGTTCGAGATTCTTTGTCTTGGGGAAAGCGAAAGAGCCAACAAGTGGTAGCTGAGGGTGCCGAGGTCATCTCTGCTGCAGTATCTAGCCTAAATAAGTTTGCCAATGATGGAAGTTTTATGCATGATTTTGGTAGCAAGATGAGTGATAATTCTGACATCTCTGTTTTGGATAGTTGTGAATTAGAAAAGGTTTCGTTGGAAGCAAATACACCTGGAGAAAGAAGTGCGATAGTCAAGAAGGAGATGAGTGAAAACCAGTTGGCAGCTAAGGTTATGCAACTTCGTTTGAAGGGAAAGCATGAAGAAGCTGACAAACTGAGGGTAAGGCATAAAATAAGAGAATATGGTGTCTTTTCTGGACTTTGTTTGCCCCTTATCAATTTTGCGATTTAAATTAGTGCATCGTGCTATGTTTTTTCTCATCCATTTCATGTGCCTAGTCTATTGACTTGGAAATGAAACTGAAATTGATTCTGAAATGCTTGAGAGGTTAACTCTCAGTGTTGTTAGATTGTAATGAAAAATGTAGAGTCAAAATCCCTTGATTATATGGAATAAATCTAGTAATTACAGCCTTAAAATGCTTCCTAATTACTAATTACACAACTTGAATTTATCTTTTGTTTACAAAAACATACCCTTCTAGTTTCTTGATTATTGTGATTTCATTGTCTGGTTTTTGTTATTGTTTTGGTGGGCAGCAAGAAGCAAAAGTTATGAACACAAAGCAAGAAAATCAAGATCATTCAATTAGATCAAGAACCGAGGGAAGTTCTAGCAGGTATTTTACTGACTTGGAATTCTGTATTTGTTTTTCTGTTCTCCTTTATCCTATATGCACTTTGATTTATTCATTTCTATGTGAAGACATTGTGCACAAGGTGAAATTTCTTATATTGCAGAAAAACTGGGCAACTCTTCATGTTTATCTTTTTAGTTTGGATTTCTTTTTTCTTCTTTGTAAGTTGGTAAGCATGTTTGATGTGGTGTTATTATTATTGGTTTCTATAGCTTTATTTATTCTTTTTAAATTTCATTATTTCTTATGTTTTTATCGGATGACATTGTGCTTTTTGTAGGTATGCTATGCAGAAGATATCTGCTGAGCAGAAGAAAGGAGAGGATGATGCTGATATGCATCTTGCTCGCAAGATCATGCATAACAAGCAGTTTAGGGCTTCGACTCAGGCTGATGATGAATATGACTTTGAGGATGGTCCAAGCAGAAAAAGTATAAAGAAGCAAGGAGGTGATGATCACGAGAGTATCCAAAAGAAGACAAATCGATTCTTGACTCAGCAAGAGCGCTGCCTATTTTGTTTAGAAAATCCAAATCGGCCTATGCATCTTGTTGTTTCAATCGCAAATTTCACATATCTTATGTTGCCAAAGTGGCAGCTGTTGGTGCCTGGTCATTGCTGCATTTTACCAATTCAGGTGACTTAAATTTCTGCTACTGACAGTGTTTCTTTCCGAGTTGAAGCTGGTTGAAAGCAGTGTGGGCTTGTTATTTATTCAACACAATCCCTGCAATATGAGTGATTAAGTTCTTTAGTTGATGTTTTTTCTTGTGGAAAAAAGATGTATGACTAGAACCATTCCTGGATAAATGATGTGGATCCAGGAGAATATTCAAATCGATGATAGTAATGAGAATTGAAGTGTATTTGATGCTGCTTTCTTGAAATTGGGATATTTGGTAGATTAGTATTATTTCATGCATTGGAAGTAACATTAAATCGTATTAATGTGATGTGAATTGGAAGTGCTCAACAGATTTTTGAGCCAGTTGGTTTGTGCCATAAGCAACTTAGTTATTCTTTGTTTCTATGGAATTTTACATTGTAACTTTGTCTTTTCCTTTTATCTGACAGCATGAATCAGCTACAAGAATTGTGGATAATAATGTCTGGACAGAGATTCGAAACTTCAAGAAGTGCCTAATTATGATGTTTGCTAAGCAAGAGAAAGAGGTAGTGTTTCTTGAGACTATGATGGCATTGGCACAACAACAACGACATTATACGATTGAGTGCATTCCTTTACCCCAAGATGTTGCCAAAGAGGCTCCTTTGTACTTTAAAAAGGTGAGATGCAGAACATTATTTTCCTGTGTAGTACTGACTGCTTATTTCTCTCTTCAAAAGGGATGCTTTTCATTTATGCATATGTGAAAGGAACATTAATCCATTAGGCTGCACATAATTGCATAATTGTATTGTGTTCTTAAAGCCAGCATGAAATTAATCTCTTTGTTTCTTTCTTGGTTTCTTGAGCTATTGATCTGAACTATTGTAGCAAGTGATGAAACCATATTACTTTTTAAGCTAGTTTAAATGGTTTTGTTTTTGGATGCAGTTCATTGCAGTTTATGGTTTTATTTGCACACCCGTACTATATATGGTCTTTTGATGAGTGCCAGATATGATTATAAGCATTCTAGATATGGATAGGATAGGTTTGTTGAATGGTATTTCTTTTATTGCCCAATTTATCTAGTTTTCACTTGAGAATTGGTATTCCAGTGCTTTTGGTCAAAGATCCATTGTAACTTGTGCTTTGTTGTTGATGGTTGTCTTCTTTCTATCCATAATTACTTCATTTAATATGTGTTATTATTTTCTATGAATGTTATAAAATTTTAAACTCTTTAAATTAGTTCATTTTTTATTTAAGAATTAAGTTAATGTACATAAATATTGCTTATGTGCCGCTGTATACTGCAACTTTACTGATAGAAATGAATTTTGTCATGAGTAGAATTTGATTTTGGGAACCTTTTTTAATGCATTTTTGGTTAAGTAGAATTGATTGAGATTTACAAATTATATATATTTTTTATAGCTACAAATTATATCTTATTTACACTATAAAATAGTTTTATTTATTTAATCAAACAAAAATTAGGTTACGTTACTTTTAAAATATCATAGTCAAAACAAGGTAAATTACAAATTTATTTATTTATTTTTTTTAAAAAAATTGTACATTCTAAGTCGGTTATTTAAAAAAACCGACTTAGAATATCAACATTCAAAGTCGATTTTTTCAAATAACCGTCTTTGTATCCTGCCATTCAAAGTCGGTTATTTTGTAAAAACCGTCTTTGAATGTTGATATTCTAAGTCGTTTTTTTAAAATAACCGTCTTAGAATGTACGATTTTAAAAAAAATAAAAAAAATAAAAAAATAAATTCTAAGTCGGTTTTTCTAAAAATCGACGTTGTACCATTTTTTTTTAATGTCGTCTTAAATAAAGTCGGTCTAAAAACCGACTTTGAAGGCCTTAAATGACCGACTTTAAATGTGAAGTGTGTAGTAGTGAGTAATAACAAAATGGTAAGTCTGAGTGTCAAATTCCACTTTGCTTGTACACAGAGTTAATATATTCCTAATTAAACACGAATTGAATTTGATAATTTCTAATCCTAATGCGGAAATGTAAAAGTCAACATAATTAAAGATAGTTAAGTAGAGCACAATAAAGAGATAGAAAACAAACACTTGGGGTGAGTTGTCGGTTGATGCAAAGGTTTGTGACGTGTTGGAACTTAACTCACCGAAACTACCCTTCATGCAATATTAAAGATATTTCTCTATTCAATGTTAAATTCGTTCACCTTCATCTACTAGTGTATTCTAACTTTGATTCCTCAAGTGCTAGATCCTAAATCACCTAATTTCACTCATGATCCCTCAACAAGCTACATTAACTGATTTACCTTATGATTAAAGATGATGACATAACTTAGGCTAAACAACACCACTCTATCTGTAGACGTGATATTATTTAGTAGCGTTTTTCAGTTCTAATGAGATAACCATGTTCCAATGCATTACAACCTTATAACAAAGCATGCACATGGGAGAAAATCACAAACATGAATAAAGCTCAGAAAACAATAATAATACGAAGATAAGATTAAAAAGATAATTATAATCATTATATCAAGAGTGTTTGGTTGTAAGAACCCCAACAATGGATAGGTTAGCCTCCCATTTCCATGAGAGGGCTTACAAATATGAAGGAAAGCAAGAAGAAAGGAAGGGAACCGAAGGAAATGGATGAAGAGATCCCCAAATGAGTGAGATTCCTCCCTTCTCTCGTGCCCTAGCTCTACCTCTGGACCCCTAAAAATCCAGCACTCCAAAGATATGTTTGTCCGTGACCTAATTTTCATTTTAACAGCAGCCCAGAATCGTGGTCAACGTTCAGTGCGAAAAGGTCGCGCTGAGCCAACCTTCATTGTCCAGCTGGATAAGTGACTTCGCGCTAAGCGAGCTGGTTGCGTTGAGTGGGCATCTGGCGTGCTGAATGAGCAGCTTCAGATCCTTAATTCTCCTTTCATTTCCTTGAAGTGAAATTTCTACAAAAATACAACCAACACTTCATAAATAAACTAAACTTAGTATCTACTGGATAAAAACTCAGGAGAAACTAATTTCTATATTTTAATCACAAAAAGAAGTCATAAAAGAGGAAAAGAATAGATAATTGCTAAGTAATTTACACGTGACTTTACGTATGCTTAGCAATTATCAAGTGGTATGAAATTTTTAGTTATACTCTCTTATAACTCGTATATATGAAAAAAAAACTCATATAGTGATATAAAATGCAAACAAATATTAATTAATTTCATCCTATTTAATGATATTATCATCAAAATACTCTTCATTTAATTATGATTATATTTCAAATCACCATTTTTTAATTCTTGATATCAAGTTTTAATGAAGGGAAATTTAGAAAGAAAAAAAGTTTATTTTTAAAGAGATCAATAAAATTAAATGATTTTAAATAATCTATAATTAACTTGAATTGGGTTTTTATTGTTTATATTTGAGCATGGAGGAAGTATCTTGTAAATTTAGATTATTTCATGAATAAAGAATAATATTTTTCAAAATATAAGTAATAACAATCCTTACCTCATGAACTAACTTTTGAATTTGAATTGAGCATAAATCATAAAATTTCAAGATGATATTAGCATGAAGGGATGTTGGAGATTTCATGTTATTTTAACTTGTGTTATGACAAAAAAAATTATATATAAGCAAGACTCAACTCTCGTCTCATGAGTTAACCTTTAAAGTTAAGTTATG
The DNA here is from genome assembly GCA_013407115.1 of Glycine latifolia. Taxonomy (NCBI): domain Eukaryota; kingdom Viridiplantae; phylum Streptophyta; class Magnoliopsida; order Fabales; family Fabaceae; genus Glycine; species Glycine latifolia. Next base: position 113,317 of record QARZ01041084.1, read on the forward strand.
TCCAAATTTACATTACATCCTTTCATGTCTTCTAGCTACCATGAGAAAGTGATCTCACATTGTTTAATTTACTTGCTTTTAAGTAGATGCTTATGATTCTTTTTCTTTTTCTTTTTTCTATTTTTCTCCTTTTCTTTCTTGTTTTGCCCCTTCGAAATTCTTCACCTTCTGCCTTTTTCCTACAAGGCCATGCACCTTTTCCTTTTAATTTCCACAATTTTTTCGCTACTAGAGTTACAGATCAAGACTCAAGGCACATTTTCTCAATAACCATGCATCACCAACCTAAAATCTAAAAAAGAAAGCTTAAATATGGAATCACAACCTCAACATTAATTTTGCATATTCTTGAAGGATTATCTTTGTTGCACTCAAAGTGTGAAGGGAATCTCGTCGCTATATTTTCACTCTAAGAGTACCTCAAGAGCGACTTGCATGTGCTTTTGTTGGAACTTGAAGGTGGAGTTAGCGAAATGTCACCAGATATTGTTTCATACTCCATTCGCCACCTGGATCGAAGATATATTGATGCTCATGTTCCTAATCGAAGTTGAACTGTGAATGTTCACAAGAAACTTGTAACATCAATATTGCAAGGAAAAATTTGCCAAATCGAGCACCTCAAGTGCAGAACATGGAAAATTGATTGTTTCTTAAGCGTGCAAGATGAGGTCTAGATTACAAAAGGGGTTGATGGAGGAAGAGAGATTATACGAGATATGCAAAATTGGAGCCAAAATCAATATGACTAAAGGTAGATAAATTGTTTGGTAAAAAATGACTAAAATATGTTGGTGATTCTAATAAATATTTGAATTTTTTTTGTTTTTTAATAATTTTTTTGTTTTTGTTTTCTGGTAGAACAAAAATTTATTTTGGTTCTTGACATTTTTTTTAATGCCTAATATAATTAATAAATTGTGTTTATTTTCTGATAAAGAAATTTTTTGTTATTAATCTCTTTGAAAAAAAAAACTAACAACAAATGAATTTTTTATTAGAGAACAAACATAAAATTTGTCAATTTATTAGGATAAAAAAATGTCAAAGATAAAAACTAAAATTATTATTTTATTAAAAGATTGATGAAATTTTTTTTAACAAAAGACAAAATGTAAATATTATTAAGAATAAAAAAAATATTAACCGTAAAGAATTTACCGGATCTGAAATAAGCATATCAGCCTTCTCGAAAACCTTGGCAGGAAATTCCTTCGATTATTCAACATCTTCCAAGACCGAATCGACAGTGGTAGAGTTATTCTGATCAACAATTTTTGTTTCTTGTTCACATGGATTTTCGATAACTTCGATTTCAATTTCTATCTCTTTCTTATTTTGCTCGACAGTGGAATCATTAGCTACAGTGGAAGCATAATTGTCAACGAAATCGTCGCTCTGTCCATGAGCTAGAGAGCTATGAAGCCATATCAGAATTTTGAAAGAAAATGCAAGTGACACACCAACACAGTAGTGTGGCCAAACACCATGGAGTACCATAAAAAACCGTGTAATTGATTGAATAAAAGATACAAGTAACACTGTATATGAGTTCTATTTATAGAGCTTATTAGAGAAGTAATTAATTAACCATGAACAACCTAACTAACTAATCAATTTTTAACTAATATCTTGTCATGACATAACTTGAATGGATTTTTTTAGGAAAATTGCTTAAATTAAAGAATCGCTTTTTTTTCCCCATTAGACGTTGATTTAGCTGCCTAGGTTGTAGCTAAAATTACACATTGTTCTTTTTATAAACAACAATTGTTTGAGTAAAACATAATTTATTGTTCAAAAATAATATTTTAATGGTGAAATAAAATTAATTGTAAAGGAAAAAAAATATAAATGTGGGTTGCTGAAGGATTGCAATATTATTGGAATAAAATGTAGATAAAAAGTTGCTTAATGTGATGTGGTACAGTGTAACTCACTCTGGACTCACTTAAGAACTCAAATTAAATTACTTAAATAAGCACTATTAGAAATGCTTGTAGTGTTTGTTTGTTTAAACATTTTTTAGACAAGCGTGATTTATTATTTGGAGATTTTGTGAAAACTAGAAGTTATTTTTTGATTGGTTACAATTATAAAAAGAAAATTTTACTTTGAAACACAGTTATAAATGTAGTTATTTTTAAGGTACTAAAATTTTCTCAAAATAATAAAAATATAATTTCTTTAAAGATTTTATTTTCTGAAAAACATGCAAATACGCTAAAAATATTTAAAACTATTTTTTCATTATAAAAACTAAAACTAAAATGTTGCCAATAAAAAATTACGATTGATAACAGCCACAAGGAAGATAATCAGACGAGTCTTAATCAATATTGGTGCATGCCATGTGCTGAGAAAATTAAATTAATTGTTTCTCTTTTAAGGAGTAACGAAATTAGTTAGATATTTCGTTTATGACGAAATTAAGATGTGATTGGTCAAACCATGATTAGTCTAGACTCCAGCATTCCTTATCTAAAAGAAAAAGCTTTAATTTCCTTTCCTTTGGGCTTGCCCAGACTAAAAATAATGTTAATAGGGAAAAAGAAAAAAAGAAAATTGACTTCACCACGAGGACCCCAGTTTCATTGCACTAATTTAGCCGGATCTCGCACACAGTTTCTTGTGTTATAAGAAAAGAAATTATATTAATACTATAAATTATACAATAAAAAACTAGATAAATAAAATGAGTGATATCATAAAGAGAAATAAAAAATATCGTATTAGTTGTTATAATAATTTTATTTTATAAATATAATCTCCCTTATAAGAAAGTTTTGCCAACTATACAACATATATACAACCAAAATAGTTATTATAAATAAGAGGAAGAAGAAAACGCTTTAAATAAGATATTTTTTTTCACTCAAATAATTTTATCTTTAAAATGAAGTGTATTCAACTTTAAAATTTAAGAATATATATATATATATATATATATATATATTATTTTATAACTTTCAATTAAATAATATTTTCTTAAAACTCACAAATTGGATTAAAATTAGGTTCATTTCACATAGATTATAAATACAAAAATTTTATATTAATCTAAAATGTTTTACTATCTTGTTTATATAAATTAAAATCAATGTAGTATAAATATTTCAAAATATATTAAAATATAAATTATTGGATTATCTTTTTATTATTGTTCAATTTTGACAAAATTTAATATACAAAATCTTAGTAATATATAAATATAATTCAATAATTGGATCAATAAAAATCATATTATATATTAAATTATAAAAATAATATAATAATTATCAAAATTATAAAATATATATGCATAACATCGACCGAGTCACTTTAAGTAAAACTAAAATAAGAGACAATGAAAATTAAAATGCATGCAGGATAGTTCTTCGTTAAAGATAGTTGGACCAACAACTTTTTTTTTATATAAAAAGTTCTTATAAAACATTAGTATTTTTTTAATGAATAAAATTAACTTAAAAACATTTTTTTTAAGAAACAATTTCTTTATGCTTTGACAATCATATTTTATACATGATTTAATTGTGCTTCAAGCAAAGAAGTCGTGTATCCCAACAAATTATGTTAGATAGGCCTTTGTCATTTTGTCTTTTTTGGGGGAGACAACTTCGTTTCATCAATCGGTGATACATGCACAAATTTGACATGTTTATATACTCTATAATTTGAGCAATGTTGACTTGATCATTCTCTCTATACAATAGAAGAAGAAGAAGCAAAATAGATGGATAAACTATAATTGAAAATGACACTGTATTATATATATATGTGTGTGTGTAAAGCAATGGTCATAGAATTGTTTTAGAGCACAAGTAGTTTCTACTGCAGGCAATTTCATTTGATTTTAAGTTAGATCACATGATAAAAATTTTCTCTTATAAATACTTAACTAAATATATCTAAGTCATTCAATGTTCGTGCATAGCATTTTATTTTTGTGAAATTGTAGTTATAACATTAATATTTACAAGTTATTAAATATTTAGAGAAAAAATAATTGTTTCTCATAATGATCATATTTAACTTAAACAACAAAATTATCTTTCGTCTGATATATTTATGACCTAGCTAGAGACAAAAAAAAATCTGCAGCGTAAGGAAGATTACCATCATGATATATCGATCCTTACAAGCTTAAGTAAAAAAAATTACGAGCCAGAAACTTAAAATCAGTGGCAGAAGTATTTTTAAGAAAGAAGTCTATTATTTGAAGAGATGATCGATCGGGTATACATATATATACTTATAAACTATCCTTTTATATTAAAGTGTTTTTATAATATAAAATTATCCCAATTCTCAATAAAATTGTAACACGTTATCTTCATAAAGCAAACGCATTACAAGTTTAGTTTTCAGCTTAATAGTTTAATTAAAAGTTATATATCATTCTTTATAGATGCTTAATTAAACTATTTCATATTGTACATTCCGTTTGTAACAAGTCCAATATTTGAGGTAGTAAGAGCATATATTTAGTCATATACTATATATCACAAGCTGGAATGGACTCCATTGATGGCCAACAGCCAAGGTTGTCAATTATATATCCTATAACAAAGAAAAAAAGATATGGCTTATTCTCCCTCGCTTTCCTCCTTTTAATTTGTTTGTTGCAAAGAATTTCATTGTTTACTGGGTTGACCTCGTAAATAATCTCTCTCTCTCTCTCTATCTTAATCAATTTCAGTGTGTCTATGTTCAATATATTGTTTTAGCTTAAATTTGATGCATTGCTTCCTTGTTTTTGTCAATATGAGTTTGATTTCCATTTGTATTAAGATTATACTATAACCAACGCAGTAATTTCGATCTTGAAATTCTTTTTTTTTTTTTTTTTACTTTTTACCCCCTTCATATGAAGTAACTATCAATACTTTTGAATTGAATGTCAAGTATGGAAAGAAAATACTAAAAAATGCAGAAATTTTTTGTTACAGTATATTTAAATGAGAGAGAGAGAGAGAGAGAGAGAGAGAGAGAGGACGGGGTACGTACGTAGGGGGAAGAATTGAAAGCTTACGTACAAATGAGATCAACTTCATCACACGTAATGGCTTTTGGATTAAAAATATTATTGACCATTAACTTCGTTTCGTGTACAGTGTAGTAGTAGTATTCCACTAGTTTAAGTGCATTTAAATTCGGAAATAGTTAGGCGACATTAACTTTGACACTTAGTGTCATGAATCATGATAGGTAGCCAAACCTAAATGCACCATTTATATATTTTCAACTTCCCTCTATTTTTTTTTATAACACTTCCCTCTATTTCAAAATTTGATTATTTAGGTCCCTTTGCGGTGATTTCTAGTCCTAAGTTTTAAAAATCTCTTTTATTTTTATTTTTAGTTTGAATAAATTCATTTTAAATTTTTTTTTATTATGTTGAAAAATTAAAATTAATTTATGAAATCTCTCTTCTTAATTATATTTTTTTATTCACAAAACTTGAATATAAAACCTTAATTAAGAAGACAAAACTCAATAGTACTTACATGAGTTAGATCAACGACTTATGGATTCACTGAACTAGTTTTATCTAATTTGCTAATAATTTTTTCCCAGAAATTTAATTTCTTAAGCTTTACTTATGTCGTACGTATTCGAATTTTAATTTAATAGTACTTTTACACAAAACATTGCCTGAGAAAATAATTAAATCCCTGCTAATTAACTGAGGATATTAATGTAGAAATTTATTTATGATATTTTTCAAAAAGAAATGCTAATTAGTGTTTTTTCACACTTGTTAAGAAAATATTTCAAAAAAATATTGTATTTAAATATTATTTAATATTAGATTTTTAAAATAATTTAAAGTTTTTCATAAGGTATATTTATTATTCTTTACTCAATGATTCCGTTAGGACACTTGTTAATGAAACTTTTAACTATGCCATTTTGCCTTCGCTTACCCTGATATAGACGGTAGAGTACAAGAATTTTACCTAAAAGCATTAAACTATTAATTAAAAATGGCTGTACTTTTACAATAAAAAGTTAGATACTATATACTTTCCAGATACTTAATGTTGAGCATGCTATTAAAAAATGTCGTACGTAGCTTTTGGGTCCAAACGACTCAGAATTTTAAGACTAAATAAGTAATTATGTGACCACTTGCTGACTTGTAATTTTGACCATGTATAGCTGTACAGTATAAATTGATAATTAAGCAAGTATGAACAAGGTACAGTCAGTTATTATTTATTAATACTCAACAACAACAGTTTCATGGTGGCTGCAGTACTGAGTGGTTTAGCATAATGGCGAAATGGATTTTCTTCCCCATCATCTTCTTTGTTGTATTTGTTGCAAGCACTTTCTTCATGGAAATTAACCTTGTAAGTCTCTTTCTATCCTTTGACATATATATCCATATATCTCTATTTGTATATATTATCAAACCTTGGATATATATGCTTCAATGCCTTGATGCTTAGTTGCCTCAATGCCTTTGTTTTTTTTGTTAATTGGTAACTATATACATCTATCTAAGTTTTAAGACAAATTATGGTTAGAAAAAAATGTAATACATTGATAATATAAAATAAATTGACACGGTCATTTAACTATGAATTATGTATGATAATTGGTAAATCTATTAACTTTATAATAACTATTTTAAAAGATATATGGCTTGATTATCAATTTGATCTCCAAATTATTTTAAAAGATTCAGTTTGATTCATAAGTTTATTATTTCTATAACAATTACTTTAAAACCTTGAAGATCAAATTGAATCTCTTAAAATAATTTGGAGATCAAATTAATAATTAAGTTGACATATTAATGATGATTCCTAATTGATTAATATTTACTCATAGCTATTAAACTATTGTTATTCTTAGTTGTAGTGTATTATAACTTGTAAGAAAGCTAGGGTGGGTTTTTTTCCTAAAAGGGGGAGGGTTTTAAAAAAATTTCGGATTAGGGTAAGTCGTGCCACGTGTCATGACTCCTTTTCTTTTTTCTAAAAATAATTGGTCGCTAAAATTTGATCGTTATTTTTGGTCGCTAACACTTTTTGCGATAGAATATTATGGTTGCAAACATAAAAAACAAAAAAAATCACAATATTATGTCACAAAAAGGTTAGTGACGGAAGTAGCAATCAGAAAAGGCGACTAATTTTTTTTTTTAATTTTTTTATAAAAAGAGTCGTGACACGTGGCATCACTTACTCCCAATCTGAAATTTTTTTAAAACTTACCCCCAATTGGTAAATAAAAAAAAATACCCCCTAAAAGGGAAAATGCCGCTAAGGTGTAGTTACATCCTGATCGAAATTCAACTGTAGTGTTATCCTCGTCACATTTCATTTTAAATTATCAAGACTTTTCCGAGCAAGTTAAACCCAAAGGAGAAAATGAAAGAGAAAGTATGGGATGGTTATAATACTGATGTATTGGTGTTGCTTAAGAAAGAAAATTCATACAATTCTAATTTGCATGGAATATGATAAAATCATAACTAATTAAACAATACTATGTTTTTGGCAATATTTGGGGTGCAGATAAAATGAAATGCTATATTCTGTTTTGTTTGTTTTTGTTTTCAGTTATCTTGATAGAATCAAAATGACGGATGCTGTCTTTCTTTCTTCTTCTTTTTAGAGAAAAAAAGTTAGTTAATATATTATTACTATCTCTTCCTTAAATATAAGATGTTTTTAATTAATTTATAAATAAATTTGATTAATTTAATTAATAATATTAAATTTATTAGTAATTTGTATTATTTTTCAAAATTACCTTGAAATTATTGAAACCCATCATCTTTTATTTTCACTTAATTACTTTATCTAATTAATTAATGTGTGTTGGTCTTATTTTCTAATTCTTATAGGAGAAAGAGAATGTATTTTTTTTAATTCATAGCATTTATTGTAAAACAAATAAAAAGTATTTTGGTAAAAAAATAATTAATAAAAAAACATAAAAATAGTTTTATAAAAAGGAAAAAATAAATTTAAAAAACAAAGTCTTATATTTAGTAACAAAAGTAGTATTTTATTATGATAGAGAAAATTTTGCAGTTAAATAAAATTATATAAATACATAATGTATGTATTAGTAGTATAACTTTTTTTATTCTATCAAGTACAATTTATGTATCTAACACATCTTGATATATGACGGTTATCTTTTGTTTTTTAGTCCAGATTAACAAGAACCACAGTTTTCAAGACAATTATAATATTCAATAAGCAACAACCTCAATTTCCACTTAACTGCACTGATGGGAATTTAGCAACAACTTGCTCATCATACTACCCAACAACATATGATCTTGATGATGATTCATCAACTACATCATGTCCAGATTACTTCAAATGGATCCATGAAGATCTAAAACCATGGAAAAGTACAGGAATCACAAGGGACATGGTTGAAAGAGGCAAAAATGTTTCACATTTTAGGCTTATAATTGTAAATGGAAAAGCTTATGTTGAAAAATATGGCAAAGTGTACCAGACAAGGGATGTGTTCACAATATGGGGAATTTTGCAGCTTCTAAGGTTGTACCCTGGAAAGTTACCAGATTTGGATCTAATGTTTCAGTGTGGAGACAAGCCTGTTGTGTTAAAAAGAGATTTCGAAGGACCAAAAGCCATGTCACCGCCCCCTGTATTCCATTATTGTGGAGATGAAAATGCGCATGACATTGTCTTCCCTGATTGGTCCTTCTGGGGTTGGTAAAGCTTCTATTCCTTTCAGAATTAAAAACAACATTAAGGAGACAAAAAGTTTTTAAAGTCCCTTAGTCACATGTTTTGAATGTGCATAATATAAGAGATGACAAATAAGAGGACAACACCTAGGAAGTGAAAATCAAGGATGCATTTACAAGTTGTGACATTATCGATTTTCACCATTCCCTTTGGTTCCCCTGTTAATAATAATTTCTTTTACCAAGCACATTGCTTTGAGAAATGGTGAGTTTGAATTCTCTAATGTTATTAACAGTGTGTTTGGTGAAAGAAATAATTATTTTTCATGTCGAATATCATCATAACTCTTTGTAGCTTCTAGATTTTTACATAGAAAATGTGATTTTTGTGATCATCACAAAACCAAAAAACCCATTAAATAAAATGATAATATTATGAGAGAAAGATCTAGAAATAGTTATAGTAAAAAATATTATTATGACTTGTTTTAGGTTTATTAATTTTGTTTGAAAGGACCTAAATCTGTGTGGAAACCTTTTTTTAATCTTCTCATAGATTTATTTCTTCTATTATGTTTTATCTCAAATACATATGTTTGAAGACACAATGTGATTCCATTATTTTACTTAATTATAATGAAAAAAGGTAAACAAATGTTATACTTTTACTTTTGTTTTTCATACTAGGCCTGAGATCAACATAGGACCATGGGAAACAACATTACATAATATACTAGAAGGCAACAAGATGGTCCAATGGAAGGATAGAATACCCTATGCTTTTTGGAAGGGCAACTTGGCAATGGCTGATATTAGGAGAGAACTCGAAAAGTGCAACCCCACAAAAGAACATGATTGGAATGCAAGAATACAACACATAGTAAATATATAATTTTAACCTTTATTTTTAAATTTCTAGATGAATATTTCATTTATTATTTCAGGATGACTAAACTTATTTTTCTTTTCTTTTCAGCAATGGAACAAGGAGGAAGCAAATAATTTTGAGAGCTCAAAACTAGAAAATCAATGCAACTTTAGGTAAATATTTTCAAGCTCTATGTAGGATATTTTTATATAATTATTATAGTAGGGATTAATTTGTTTTTTAATATATGTCACACGTATAATTTTATATTTGCATAATAAATTTTGAAATTTGTGCATGTTATGTTTTGTGTTAAGATATAAGATCTATGTAGAAGGAGCTGCGTGGTCTGTGAGTGAAAAATATATAATAGGATGTGACTCAATGACCTTGTTCATAGAGCCTACATATTATGAGTTCTTTACAAGAAGCATGGTACCTTTGCATCACTATTGGCCTATCAGTCCCAAAAATATGTGTGAAGACATTAAGTATGCAGTGGACTGGGGAAATGCTCACATTGACAATGTAATCATTTTCTTTCCCTATTTTCTCCTAAATGATTTCTTTACTTAGACAATTTCATGTTGAGCTAAAAGTATTTTATTTGCACTATAAAACATGCACTTAGTGTCTACTTTCTAGCTTCATTACACATGGCATTAACTTTAATTGAACTTAGCTATATGGGATACATCTAAAATTTTGACATACCTAATAAAAACTATTTTGTCTATATGACTTACATATTTATGCATGGAATGGTAAAAATCTTTTCTTTAACTAAACAACCCTAAGATTTTTGCCTCATAGGATAACAAAATAAGTCCTTGATACCTTTAATATTTAATAATTAAAACATTGTATTAGACCCTTATTGGTAACCAGAAAAGAAAAAGATGAAGTCTAGGTGAGTGTCATTAGTTTGATAAGTTCCACCCGCATAAAAATTATTGCGATCTAAGATTAGATGTCACTTAGTTGAATATTATTAGTTTTCTCTGATAAATTAAAAAAACCCTTTCTTACACACACGTGTATGTGTGTGTCATATAGAGATTGGTCATGGTTATAAACACTTGATGATCCTAGACCACATAATACTTTCTCCACTTGAAAGATAAGAAACCAACAACACAAAACTATCTTCATATCTATACCAAAAGAACATATTCATATCGGGAAGTTGATACACATTCTTTTTTAAGCATAAGTCTATATATCCTTGAAAAATAGATTATTCATAAATATGAAAAATTAAAAGGAAAGAAAATAACTATTTAAATTGTTCAATTCGCTAGTTATATGTTAATTCGTTTAGTATTTTTCTTGTAATACATTTGAATTCCTTGGCTTATCCAAAAGTAAATCATTGCCTAATTTATTTTAAAAAATATCAATTTTAATAAATTGCAGGCACAAGTAATTGGCAATGGTGGAACTAATTTCGTTGTAGAGAATTTAAAGATGAAGTTTGTGTATGATTACATGTTTTATCTATTAAATGAGTATGCAAAACTCTTGAAATTCAAACCAACCATACCAACAGGAGCTGTTGAGATTTGTTCTGAAAGTATGGCATGTTCTGTTCATGGTCTAGAGAAACGTTTTATGGTTGAGTCCATGGTGACCTCACCAAGTGATACACCTCCATGTACCATGCCTCCTCCTTATACACCTGAAACTGTGAAAGAGTTTCTACAAGAAAAGGAAAATCTAATCAAACAAGTGAAGACAAAGGAGGTCAATACAAAGTTGTAGAGGCTAGTGTTGATTGTGTTGTAGTCTATATGTAGATGTAATTCTTATGCACGCGCAACACTTTTCATGCATGTCACATTAGCAATTAATTGTTAGTAGCAAATTCAACCTATCAAAATGTGATTGAATAATCATGATTGGAAGAACATTTTTTGTTAATTTATTTAAAGCTTTTATTATTTATGTCGTAAATTTATACTATTACATGAACAAAGTGCAATGTTTTCCTATACTACATTCTAATTTTTTCCAATGCCAACTTAAGAATCAATTTTATTGTACATCCCATCGTAATAGCTTTTTTTGTTTTCTCTCCATCAAAGATAAAAATGACCTTGTTATTCTCACACCTTATAATGTTATGTTTACCCCTTAACTTCTATAAGATTTTTTTACAACAATACCTTGGATAAGAACATGTTTTCATTGTGATAAGTACATAAAAAGCTTGTTTTCATTGTGTTTGTGGGTGTGAAATTACCAAATAAAATGGAAACAAGTTTTCACAATGTTAAATTTTTTATGAATAAATAACAAGATGAAAATAAGTTTTTATTGTGTATGATTTCACAATATATAACTGCTATGTGTTTCCATTATGTATATTAAATTCTTTGAACTTATGCCACTAACTATATTAGTGTGTGATGAGTTTCATGGTGAAAAACATGAGAATCAATTTTAGTAGAGAGAAAAGTAACAAAATAGCATTTAACATGTTATTGTAAGTTAATGTTGTTACTAAACAAACTTAACATTTGGACTAGCTTGATGGACAAAATGCAATTTCAATAATAAAAAATCACGTAACCCCATTGTCCGAAGGCTCCACGCTATGCGTAGGTAAAGAGGAGGGATATTGTACGCAACCTGATAGAATTTTCAATTTTAAATTATCCAATGATAATTCACTATTATAATAAGTTTGTTAACTTTCAATAAATATCTTAATTTTATTGATAACCTAATTTTTTTTACACTAACAATGCTTCATCGTTAAACCCATCAATTAATGTTATTTTAATTTTTTATACTAACAGTGCTTCGTAGTTAAACTCTTATTAATATGATATATTAGTTTTTTTATATTATATATTATAGTTTTATTATGTATATTTGAAAGTAAAAAGAAAATAAAAAAACAAATTGTATTATTTTCATTATTAGTCTATCACATGATTGAAACAAAAAAAATTGTATTTTTATATTTATTGATTAAAACATATGATTTCTAAATGAAAATAAAAAATAAACACATCTTTAAATTTCTTGACGTATTTCAATGCCTCATGTAATTAATATATAAACACTAAAGATATAATATTTGAATTAACGTTAGATTTAGGCACACATTCCAAGACATATTTTGTGAGAAGTGAAAATTTTAATTTTTTTTAATGACCATTAGATTCTTTTTCCAAAAAAACAAACACACTCTAAATGAATTTAGAATGTATTTGAATAGATAATTTTAACTGAAAAAAATAGTTTATTAGAGAATTTAAAATTTTTAATTTAAAATTCATTATTTGAATGTTTTTATATGAAAAATATAAATTTTTGAAATTTTAAAAACAAAATTTTAAACAACTAAAAATGTGAAATTTTAATTTTCTTCTAAAACGTGAGAAATTGAAATTCTCAAGATTATTCCCACCACCACCAACAACAAGGAGCAGCATCTCAGCACCACCCCAAGAGCCCAATGCTCCCGCTGCCACAATGATGGGACACCAACTTGGCAGTGTTGCTTCTTCTGTCCCCATCGATGGCTACTGTGGCAGCGACGCAGTAGGTGATCCCATTGTCAGAACTGGAGAGCCTGAATGACATCGGGAGTAGGAGCAGTAGGACGGTATACAAGGTGGTCCATCGCATCCACGAGTGCATTTATGCGCTGATGGTGATATATGGTCACCACGAGGAATCGGTGTAGTGACAAATCCACCAGAAAATTCATATCTTCCGTGACGTGGACGATCTGAAAGTGGTGAAGTATCATGAGATGTACAATCAGAATAACGCAATCCAAGTGCTATTGGAGTTCATGGACGGAGGGCCGCTGGAGGGGAAACACATCCTGCAAGAGCAGTAGTTGACAGATTTGTTTATGTAGATTCTACGTGGGTTGGCGTACCTGCACCAGCGGTACATCGTGCATAGGGACATCAAGTCCTCGAATCTGTTGATAAACTCGCATAAGTAGGTTAACTTCGGGGTGGATCGGATTTTGAATCAAACAATTTTGAAAATGAAAAAATTGAATTTCCTTATTCAAATACATAATTTTAAAAATAAAAGAATTTCAATTGATATATTTAAATTCTTAAAATTTAAAATTCTTTAAAATTTAAAATTGTCTTATCCAAACATACTTTTAAGATTTTAGTTTATATACATAAACAAAGGGATGGAGATCAAGCTTCCGAATGTTACTTTATAATCATTAACTATTAATAAAGCAATTATCTCAATTGGTGTATATATTTATTATTTTTAATTTATTTTTTTAACTATTTTTAAAAATTATTGGCTATTACAATTACAAATAGTTATTATCTAATAATATTTTAACATGATAATTATCTATAACTATTAATAAAAGTAATAAAACCATTTAATATAATATTTATTATTCCTAATTTAGCAATTGACTAATTTTAAAAATCATTCATAATCATTATTACAAGTAATTATTATTTAATAATTTTTCAACATGGCAATTATTATAATTACATTTAACTAAAAAATAAATAGACCGTTAAAACATAAGACAAAGTTTCTATTTTTCAACTAGTTATAATAAATAATAAATAGCAGATCAAGGATAATGTCATCATTATACGGAATAAGTTTAAATTAAGGTTAGATAAGCATAACCTTTTCTCGTCGCACGTGTACTGTGTACATGTGTGATAAACATATATGTTAAAACTTTGCAGAATTTTATATTCAGAAAGAATAGTATTTTATGTACACATGGAACTTGTAAGACAATTCCAATGTTTGTTAGGTCAAGCATGCATAATCCACGAAATATTTGTTTTATCTTTTTAATATGGAAGGAAAAAATGCATAGAATTAGTTGGATTCAATTTTGTTAGTTGTGTGTGCAGTTGTTAGATTTAGTTAGGTTAATTAGTTAATTAGTTTCATGTTCATTATTCAGTTTTTTAAATAAACGCAGATATTTATGTCTCAGTTAATTTGACTATACATTTGAAATGAATTGATCTGCATTGATGCTACACAACGTAGTTTCTGCGTCTTTTTATTCACTTAACCCATGTATTGGGTCAGTTATTTTAAATTTTAAAAAAGTGTTTCTAAAAAAATTAAGTGTTTTTTAATATAAAAAATAGATAAAATTTATTTCTTAAAGAAAGTTGGAAATTTTTTTTTAAATAAAACAGTTTAGATAAATATATTAAAAAATAAAAATGACTTATTTTATTAAATAAATATTTTTAAAAATAAATTTAAACAAACAAACACATTATAACATATGCAAGTTTCAAATGTGAATGTAACTATATGCTAATTTCTAGAGATGTATTTTTCAATTGATATTTTTTTAACTGATATTTTTAATACACACATAGCGTTAGAAAGGAATAAAGTAAATTGACAACTATGTTTATTATTCAGATAGTCTCTTTTTTTTTGGTATTAAAAGGGGCCAAAACCAAAAGAAGAAACTACATACACACCAGAACATTCCACGAAATCATAATTTTAAAAGAATTCCACAAGAGCACCTTGCTTACACAGGTTGGAGGTTACTCAAAAATCAAAAACTCATCTTTCATAATATAAATTTATTATTTTTGTTAGAAATATCAATAGAACATTCAAAACACACATATTTCTCCTTCTTTCTTCTCCTTTTACTCAAGTCTCGTTTCCCATTAAATCAACCTTACATCTTCACTAACATAAGTTTTCATAAATGTATGATGTATGGTTGTATCAACTCATCTAATTCAATTCACAATATGTGGAAGTTGATATGAACAAGTTTCTCTAATTTCAATTCCATGACGTGTTTCCCTATAAGCATCTAACCCCTAATATGGTAAAAGAGGTTCGTTATCCCACCTGTGGATGAGGAGAGCTTTGGCTCCAATATTGGTGGACCCAGAATTTGAAGAATTGCGTTGGGTTTTCTGCTGTTCGTGTTGTAGCTTTCTGAGGTCTCATGTTCTGTCCCCACAAAGATTTAGCTTTTCCTCCTCATTCTCTCGGTGTTTTTTTTCCTTTCCTTTCAATCTTTCTGCATGTGGTTGACTCTTGCGACGACCCTCATCATATATACCATTTTTAATTAATATTAAAGCTTTACCATAGTTGGTATTGAATCACCACCAACATAAACATCAACATCATCATCTTTAATCCAAATTAATTAAAATTAATGATAGATAAATTTAATAATAGATATGAGAAAGTTAAATAAAAAATGTTAAGAAAAATAAAAAATAAAACAAAAAAAAGAAAATAAAATAAAAAAAGAAGAAAAAAATGAAGATGAAAAAACTATAAAAGAACCTTTTGAAACAAATAGATAATAATAAGTCTAATCATTTATCAAACTTATAATTTTTCTTCTTTCCGTCTTAAGTCACACATTCCATCAATATATAACACACTCCATTAAATCTTATTTAATTATCTTTTTTTCATGTAAGTTTCGGTTTACTTCTAACTCTCTTTGTGATAAACTTTTGATAACAAACTCTTGTTCTTACATAATCATTTAGAAATCGTCTAATTACGTGTCAAAATCAGCTCGAACTATACTCACTCATATTTTCACATACTAATACTATTTTATTTTCTTCGAATATTTTTATTTTTTTAAGTTGATATTGAATATGAACGTAAAATTAAAGATTTTTTTGGGACCATGAGTAGACAAAACAACATTAATTGCTTTAACCTTTCATACGCAGTACTATTGGCTGGCAATGGATCAAAAGAGTAATCAAAATTGAGATCAAATATCAACGTGGACAAGAATAAATTATACTTGCATTGTATTTGGGCAGAACAAAATGTATAATTTCTGTACTAAAAGAAAACGTGATAATTTTGCAAAGGATCCAATTGCTTTTCATAAAAGAGTAACTTAGGACATTTCTTTGGGGCTTCTTCTAAAGATATTCATTCCCGTTTCCATTTTCGTTTAATTTTTTTGGAAAATATTTATATTTGTACTTATACAGGATATCGAAGCAAATATTTTGAGACAGATTTGGAATGGTACCATGGATTTGAGATTCTTTGTCATCCCTAAATTATTAAAATGAGTACTAAATGAAGATATTATTTTTAAAGAGATAAGCTTGAATGTGCTTGTAGTCCTTATAAAATTCATACCTATTGATTTACGTCATTTTAAATTTATCTTTTAAATAGTCCCTTTAATATTAATTTTTTTTTCGTATTAATCCTTGCCATTGCTTAGCTATGATAATTGTTGAGGTGGCTAAAAAACTAAAGATTAAAATGAAAAAGAAAGTATATTTTTTTAAAGGAAAAAAAAAAGAAAGTATATTAGAGAGACTAAAATAATAAAAAAAAATGTATATTTACTTACTTACATAGTCCAAACTAAAAAATTAAGTAACGCGTCATCATTTGGCAAACTGAGCAGCGTTAAAGTCAACTAAATAAATAACATAGGCTTACGTAAAAAGTTAATCTTCCACATACTATTTTTAGAAATAACGAAAATGTAAAGATCCTGTAAACTACAAGAACTTTAAAAATATATTTAAGTCAAAGAAATAACATAACATAATTCCAATCTAAAATCTCCTTAATGTATGAAAGAAAAATCACTGGAGTTACTAAAAAAAAAAAAACTCTGCTATTTTGTAGGATAATAATACAAAATTGTCTTTCATCCAATACATGTTATCTAGGGTTTCTTTCAAAATTAGAATTATTATTTTCTTCTTATGTTTTCTAAGAATTTCGTCATTTGTTGTTAGTTTTTAATTTTTCTATTTATAACTTGGTGCTCTTTACTAAAAAAAACTTATAGAACTTAATTATGGGAGAAACCTCTACCCAATAAATACAAGGAAGGATTGGATATATATTTAACCAGTAAGTGTAAATTTTCATAATCAATGAGAAAAAAACTATTTTTTTGCTGACTATAAAAAGGCTAATTATAAAATCATAATTTGAAACCATGATTATTATTTAATTTATAAATGGTTAGCCTAGTAAATTTGATATAATTAATTAAATAATAGATTATCTATATAACGTCTGTAGAATATTTGACTGCAGTCTGCAGGACGATATATATGTGCTAGATCTTGGAGAGAATTTTAGAGAAATGTTAATTTCTAAGTTAAGCGGAGAATTATTATAGAAAATAGTTTTATAGATTGATTTAAATTTATAAAGATTTGAAAGGGAAGAATTTACTTATTTAATTGACTATCTTTGAAAGGTCTAAATAATGTACTTTGACATTAATACATAATGGTTAGATCATAATTGTTTTCATTCTTGAAGAGAATTATTATTTTCAAGATATCATAGATAATTATTATAAAAAATATGTTAACATATTAATTTTAAAATGATAGGGATTAAATTACAAATATTTGAAAAATAAAAAAAATTAATTAAAACTAGGACTTTCCATTTATATTTCAAGCATGTTCAAATATTTAGATATTCTTACATAAATCAGGTATGTCTCATTATAAAGCATTGAGGCCAATTTTTTTCCCAAACAATTAATTATAACCATTAATTAATAATCTAATGTGATTCATAAGTATTATTTTTCTAAGAGGTGGTATACAACTATTATTATCTCCATCCCATATCTCTTTAGATGTTTTAAATTTTTTCATTTTAAAATAATTGACGTTTTAGTCTTTGTATTGAAAAACATTTATTTAATATCTCATCAATAGTGATAAATTATATTATAAAATTTTACTATATAATTAAAAAATTAATTATACTTTAAAATTTTAACACATCAATTGTTTTAAGATTAAAAAATTAAAAGAAAGGATAACAAATAAATTATATGTTTTATTAGCATATTATGCTGAAAAATCAAAATCCCAACTCTGGTTACTAAATTTATAGAAAAAAATGATTTATGAAAAGGAATATTACCAGAATCTATATTTTTTATTTGAAGATGAAACAGGACAAACAAACAAAAAAAGCATGAAGACTCAAAGTTGTGGTGATATATATATATATATATATATATATATATATATATATATATATATA